>PVKB01000053.1:563930-881430 GCA_004027205.1 Ctenodactylus gundi | reverse complement strand
GTGTCTCAAAAGCCTTATCTACTTGGATGTAGTGTGAGATGCCTATGAAACCATGCACTGTGAAGAGATGCTTGGGGCTGGCCTGGGGGGTTTATGTTGATTTGTTGAGATTAGGAAATGCCCAGGGCAGAGTTTTCAGGTATGTGTGATTGGCTTGTGGGCCAGGAAATGAGAGAAGAGCACCTACTCTGGGTGTGGGCAGCCCAGTTGGCAGCTTGGACTAAATAAAAGGAAGGATGAAGAAACACTGTTACAGCTTTTCCAAGGAAAGCTCTGGCCTTCACCTCAGTCTCCAGGCGCTGGCTCACCCCTCCCTCCCTTGACTTTCTGTCTGCCATACTGCGCAGAGTTGTTCTCTGACTAGACTTTTGCCATGTGCTTCCACCATTGCTGGCTGCCCATGACTGGACTGTGTGAGACTTTCTGAAACTGTGAGCCAAAATTAGCATTTTCTCCCTTAAGTTGTGGATGTTGGGAATTCTGTTTGTCGTGGCAATGGATAAATAAATAAGACTCAGCAAGAACTGGGTGAAGGACTCAAGGCCATGTCTCCAACCCCACCTCCCCCCACTACCACTAAATACACACCAGGAGCATGCTTTACTTCCTTTCTAGGCATTTTTTAATCCAACGAAGTTGACGGTATCAGGATTAACAGTCACATTATTGCTGTGGTCTTAATTGTGAGCCCAGGTAAAGTCACCAATAGCCACTTCCAAAAGATTCATGGGAGCAGCTACAGGGAACAGAGGCAGGAAGTAACATCTCTGGGAGCAAAGGGAGACAGCTCGTTTATTGTGTGTGTGTGTGTGTGCAGAAACCAGCATGGTATAAAATACATGTTATACAGCAAAATGGGAAGAGAAACCAGAAATTATTCTGTCATATTATATTCCTAAAAGTCTTGATTACTTTTTGAATAATTTTAAATTATGATAAGATATGACTCACCTTGCATTGACCTAAAAATCCTACATTGACAAATGTCTAATGTTAGTTTTTTGGGGAAAAAAAGTATATGCTTTAACTGGCTTCAAACAAGTGCGTAATCTCTGATGGGGTCTATGAATCAAATTTTACTGAAATCATCAGATGAGCTTTCAAAAACATATGGACAAGGGTATTCTTTATAACATAATTTGTAGTGGTGTACAGTGAGTACGAGAAGGAAATAATTACAACATGAACTATGTAAAATATATAAACACTGGTGTAATTATGCAGCCTGAAAAATGGTGATACAATTACATTTTGATTTATAAATTACCAATGGCCTGCTGTGAAATGTGAAGAAAGGAGGTATCCAACTATGTACTTCATTTTTTTGGTGATATGTTTCTGTCTGTGTCCTCTTATATGTAAACATTAAAAGGCCACGTAGCAAATACCAACCATGGTTTTATCTGGACTGCTTGATAGGGGCTTATCTTCTCCTGTAAGTTTTCTCCTCTTCCCTGATTTATTCTTTTCTTCCCTGAGAAAATAGAAATTCATTTTAAAAGTTTATTGTTATCAAATGGAGCTGGGCATGCTGGTACATTCTGTAATTCTAGGACTCTGAAAGGCAGAGGCAAACGAATCACAATTTGTAATCCTGTGTAGGCAACTTATTGTCTTAGGAAGAAAGAAAGGAAGAAAAAGAGAAAAGAAAGAAAAAAAGAAAAAATTCGGAAAATGGTTAGGGATATAAGTCAGTGCAAAGATCCTGGACTCAATCTCCAGTACTAGGGTCAAAAAATTATGAAATAAGAAGTCTTGCTTTCCATGACTGAAGCCTGGGGCTCCATTCCCAGCACCACACACACACACACACACACACACACACACACACACACACACACGTGATGAAAAATTTTATTTTCTGGAAACTTTTTATAAGTGTGTATAATTTATAGATATTTATATGTGTGTGCTTGGGGGCAGTAGCTAAACACACAATCTATTTATAGAAAGGATGTACGTATATGTTCTAGGAAGTATTCTTTGCTAACGTGGTTAATTTCCCTTTGTCAGAAGATTGGATGAGTCTATAATGGTGCACTTTCCCCCTTAGAATTTATTGTCCTTTCCAGGTGGAGAAATCATTGCTTTGCTATGGGTCTTTCAAGCAAGCCTAGCAGAGTGGTTGCATAGCAACTGATGTTGGTGTAAATGACTAGTCCTGGTTCTCTGGGGGATGATATTGATCTGTACAATAAAATGGTGCATTCAGATACTTTTCTGGTTACAATAGGATAAAGGACATCATGGGCTGCTACCTTTTAGAATCTCTTAAAAAAAAACCTCAGTGGGGTAATGGACTTATGGTTTGTTCTATGGGAGATGGTGTGTTGTATACAGGTCAGTGGTGATCATTAAAATTTGACAAGGCAAATTCTTCAAGAAGTGGATCATTTCTTTGTTTTTCACTGGTTTTCATTGAGTTGTTACTAGGTACCAGGCCCTAAACTAGTCACTAGGAGCACGGTATGAATAATATGTAGTCTCTGCAGCTGGGAGTTTGCATTCCATTAGGAACAAAAAATGTGAAAGCTAACCTCAATACCCAGGCTAACCTCAATACCCAGTGCTAAGTTATGGAAGCGTGCACCAAGGAAGGAAGAGACTTGGAGAAGCAGCATTGGATGCTACCTTGGGATTGTTCTGCAGCTACTATGTGCCTCGGCATTGGGGATGCAAAGATACAAGAGACTTGGCTCCTGGTACAGTACGACACATGGGACAGATACAAACATTTTAATGGTAGGAAGAGAATGAATGCCCAGTTAACATGCTCATCAACAGGTAGGATTTATCCCTTGTACTAATGAGGAAACGGAGGGAAGGAGGTATTGTGACCTGTCTAAGGTGGCTATTTCAGTCTTCATGGGCTCTCATAACAAAACAGCTTAACTGGGTGGCTTGAAGAAGAGAGATCTATTTTCCCACAGTTCTGGAATCTAAAAGTCCTGGATCAAGGTCTGGCAGAGATGATTTCTCGTGAAGGGCTTCTTCCTGGCTTGCAAGTGGTGGTTTTCTTGCTGTGTACTCCCACTGACACGGCGGGGTGGGGGCTGGGCTGGGAGGCAGAGAAAGTGAATGAGCTCTCTCGTATCCCTTCTCATAAGGGCACTAATCCCATACAACCAGGACTTCACCCTTATGACTGTACTTGAACTTAATTGCTTCCGTGGGGTCCCCATGTCCAAATATAGCCACACTGAAGGATCAAGGCTTCAACGTACACATTCGGGGAGACACAAACATTCAGTTCATAGTAGTTGGGCTGCAAACTCAGGGGAGTCTTAGCCTCCAAATTGCATATATGAATCTCCGTGTATGTGCATGCATGCCTTTGTTTCCTACACTATGTTAGATCTTCTGAAGGGCATTTTTCCCCAGTGGAACAAGTCACAGACTCTCACTACATGGAAGCCACGACCAGCTCTGACACTTGGCTCTCTGGTTACTCTCTCTCCTCCGCTTGCCTTTAGGACATGCTAAAATGCAGGTCTTGGAGGGACTGGACATTGTCTGTCAACGCCCATTGGGGGCTTGTCACAGGGAAGCCCGGTTCTGAGGAGGAGGTGGGAAGGTGGAGACAGCAGGGTCCTTTGAGGACTGGGGGTGGGCTAGTGGGTAGAGATCATGACCTAGAGGCTAGTTCTGTCTAAAAAGAGTAGGATGCTCTAGTCAGATGCGCGTTGCACGTTCCTCCCTCGCCCCCAGTAGGTGACCATATCTGTTCCAGGGCCATTTAGAAGAGTGAAAAGAAGGTGGCGGATCCCTAGCAGCTGTGAGGACTGTGGGTTTGGGAGATAGCATCCTCCCCCTGCTTCTCACTCTCTCCTGTGAGGACAGGAAATGCTCCTTTCCACTTGTGTGTGGCTGGTTTACTCCTTCCTAATTCCTCCCAGCCATATGGCTTTCAATCTTGGCTACACCTTCAAATTACACATTCAAACAATAATCCCATCTGTGCCCCAGTGATTCTAATTAAGCCTTAGGACTAATGGTCTCTATGTTTTGTAAGATCTCTGAGTGATTTCCGCATGTGGCCAAAGGTGAAAATTGGATACACTCCCTAGGCTCATGTTAAGGGTGTGGGGCATCTGCTCTGAGTCATTGACTCTCTACCACCTCATCCAATTTGATCTCCTTAAGACCTGCGTTGTAGGTAGGCAGCAGGATCCGACGGAGATAAACCTAAGGCTGCAATTGGGCCTGTGATTAGGGAGGTGTCAGTCTTTGGTGGGAGGCTCAGGTGGAAGAAAGGCTAAGGCTGGGATGAAGAAATCAGGAAGGCTTGTTTTGTTTCTTGGCTATTTTGGGAAGAGAAGTTTTCATTCATTTCTTCATTGGTACATATTTACTCAATGGCTGCATAGGCCAGTATTGTACCACGTGCTGGGTGAATCCTGAGTCACAGGTTGGTGATGGTGGTCCATGAGAAATACCATCCCTCTGAGGGTTGGGCAGTGCCCTTTTGGAGAAGTCTACATGGTCAGAGCATCATGAAGCTAGAAAGGGCCTGGACAGGCACAATTTTCTTTGCCCATACGACTCATACCCCAAAAGAATGGAACCAGTTTGTTTTACATTTAACATTAAACTGAGTCAGAATCTTTAGCCCAGTTGGGAGGAAAGTTTACAAACAGTAGAAAAGGATAGTTATGGCTGATAAAACTGTGGCTTGGTGACCAGAAGAGAGGAAACATAGATTTAGACTCACAAATTCTACTCTGGTGAAACTGACGGCTCTGACCTCCACAAATGGCCATCCATCTCTACTTAGGGACATTCCACTAAACAAAGCCAGTTGAAATCTCACATTCTGGAGATTTTTCAAATGTTATTGCTAAGGCATTTTCTGTTGTTTTGTTTTAATTCAAGTGGGTTTTTATTTAAGACTTAGAGGTCAAAAGTTTTATGTTCTCAGGCTTGATTTAAAATCTATCCATGACAGATAGTAAACAGTGGTCTCATTTTCTTGTAACAATAGTTCACGACATTGTGGTAAGGCGCTAAACTTGGCGCTGAGCGTAATGAAAAACGTGTGGTCTTTAGAGTCGAACAGGTCCATCCAAATATGAATTCCGGTTCTGTTATTTGCTTAATTGGGATCTAAGGAACATCATTTAACCATTTGAATCTCTGTTCCTTCACCTGTGAGACAAAAATAACAACATAATAGAAAACATGTATAATGTATATCATGTGTGCATACAGTGTACATGTATACATTTGTATGTTTATAGATGAATATATGTATATGCCTTGAGCATTGTCTCACATAAAATTAGTTTTGATGAATATCTCTTTTACCTTTTGTAGTGAAATAACTATCCATCCTCAGCCTCAGGACTTGGGGTTCAGGAGGTATAGAGCACACAAAGGTCTCCATTGGGATTACCTTGAAAAAGGACACCTCATTTCTGTCTTGAGTTACAAACAAGAAGGAGGAATAGTCCGACTGTAGGTGTGCAAATTACGCTTGATTTTGTATGTTTGTGAATTACTGGTTTATTAGGCAGATGCAATGTTTTTCTGTTGCAGTAACAAAGAAAGCAAGCGTATCTGTCAATAAGGCTTGACCTATGTGGGATGGTGGATACGTTATGGTATTATTTTATTCTTGCAATAGCTCTCAAAGATAGGTGTTACCATTTCTACTATTTATGAACAAGGAAACGGAGAAATAGGTTGACCGTTTTTCCAAAAGTCATAGAGTGGTTGAGTTGGGATTCCGAGAGAAGAGTCATCAGTACAGCACTAAAGTTGTTATTGTTGATGTTATGTTAAGAAAATTATTTTTTGGAATTGGAGGAATGGCACAGCGGTTAAAGCACTTGCCTAACAAACGCAAGGCTCTGGGTTCGATTCCCCAGCACCACATGAGCTGGGCGTGGTGGTGCACACCTATAATCCCAGCACTCAGGAGGCTGAGACAGGAGAATTGCTGTGAGTCTAAGGCCAGCCTGGGCTCCATAGTGAGTTCAGGACCAACCTAGGCTACAGAGTAAGACCCTGTCTCCACCCCTGTCCCCCCAAAAAACAAACAAAATAAAAGAATATTATTTTCTGATTAAACTGTATCATGTGATTGGCATCTGTTATGGTTTGGATCTGGAGTGTCCCCCCAAAACCTCATGCGTTTGGATGTAGAAGAATTACTATGGAACTGTGTGTTATTGGGAGATGAGGTCTGGCTGGAAGGGGCAGATGTTGTGGTCTGATCTGAAAGCACTGTGTTACTTGTTGAGACTGAGAGTTGCCCTGGGCAGAGCTTTTAAGTGTGTGTTGTTTACCTGAGGTCCAGAAAGTGAAGGAGAGGCATCCACCTCTGTGTGTGTGTGTGTGGGGTGGGGGGGCGCCCAACTATCTGCTTGAAGTAGTTAAAGGAAGAAGAAACATTGTCATAGATTCTTTCTGGGAAAGCTCTAGTCTTGCCTGAGTCTCAGGCATTGGTTTGTTCCTGCTTCACTTGGCTTTCTGTCTGCAATGCAGTGAGTAGCTCTCCAACCTCTGCCATGATCATCCACCATTGCCAGCTGCTGATGAGCAGACTGTGTGAGAGCTTCAGAAACTGTGCTAACTAAATCTTTCCTCCTTTAAATTATGGATGTTGAGTATTTTGTTCCAGCATGAGAAACTAACTAAAATTGATCCCAATACCAATATGCTGAAGACTTGCTGAATTAATAGATGGAATCCGTACTTGCAATTAGGGAGTGCTTAGCTACGTGGTAGAATTATTTACCGGACAGGGGCTTGAGGAAGTGAATGGGACGATGTACCCTAAACAACTCAGGGGCCTTTGCCCAGTGACAGCTACAATGCAGTGACATACTGACAATTTCAAAGTTGATTTTATATTTTGCTAAGTGGATGGACAATTATTTCATTAATTGTTTTGCCTTTCTTGGACGTTTTGGGGGAGTGCAATTTTTCCTTATCTTCTGAATACTTTCCTAAATACTTGTTTTAGTTTTCTTGCCAGTCATTGCAAATTTATCTTTTGGGTGATATGTACAGTGTTATGAATTTTATGTTCTAATGACACATAAAATTTTCATGACTTGTAGTTGGGCTAGAATTTATGTTCAATGAGTGCATTGCCCAAAGATAAAATGTGCGTTTTGCATAATGATGAACTTTTCCTGAAAACATTCCTGTAATCAGTGTAACAATTTCAACAGTTGATCTTTCAAACGCATGAACTGAAATCTTGTTAATAGCAGGAAGCTTTGTTTTCTTTCAGGTCCACCTTAATGCTAGCTTCAATAATTAATCATTTTTTATGAGTCAGTAGTTTGTCATGTCTTTTCCATTTATATGTGTCTATACAGGTCAAAATGTGGTTACAGTGGTGATTCAGGCCTCCTGACTCAGAGCCAGGGCTGTATAAGCATTCTGGTGTCTGAGATTTTGGGGTTGGAGAGGATCTCTGGACCTGCACCCTCAAAATGTCAGGATTTTACTGGGTTTCCAAAAACCCTGATGGAATGTAGCCTTGAGGATAAAAAAAAAATATGTAGCAATCATTGCATTGATATTTGGAATACCTTAAATCAACATCAGGCAGATGATGTTAAAAGGTTGTGGTGATCATGAAGGCAGAATGGCCAGAGAGAAGTTTTAATAGCTCTTCACGGAAGCAAGCAAACAAATCCAACAAGCCAGTGTATAGGAAAGATACTACCAGAAGCACAGCAGCAGGACACTTACAGGCTTCCACAGAAGAGCAACCCAAAACCATCTCCAGCCTCCCTGGCTTACCCAGTGTCAGAAAAGACACAAAGAGAGTCTGAATAAAGCGTCCATGGCCAAGAGGAACTGACAAGGCCAAACCCCCAGGAGTCCTCATATTTCTGGTTTCCCGTTGGGTTTTTATCTCTCATCTCAAGCAGTAGGAATTGGCAAGCCTGTGGTTCGGCTCTCAGAACTGGCGGAAGAAGCGAGGCTGTGCTGCTGTTAATAATACTCTACTTTGGACCCCAATGTGAGCATCGGGAGACGCGAGGGTGAAAGTAGGCTGATGGAGGAATCTTGGCCTGGGACCAATTTTAGGGCGTATTGCATGTAGGTATTTACTTTTGGAAGATAATGTTAGCTCAATTATTTCCTATGGAAACTAGAAAATAAACACCCACTTTAAACCAAACACAGGCACATAATTTGTTTTATTTGCACCCTTTCCCTGAGGAGGATTGAGAAAGTGTGTGTGTGTGTGTGTGTGTGTGTGTGTGTGCGCGCGCGCGTGCGTGCGTGCGCGTGCTTGTGGGTGTGTGTGTGTATGGTGCACGTTCCTTTGTGGCTACGTTTTTGGTTTGCTTTCACTTATTTTGTGTTTGCAGGGACTGACGGTTGGATTTTGACCAGGGGAAAGGCAGCTTGCCCATTATGTGCCCAAGGAAGTGCTTCCCAGTGGGTAGGCCTCCCTAGAGCTCAGCTTGTCTTGTCGACACGCCGAGGCAGCAAGATTGATGTGTGTTATGCTAGAACTATTTTTCAAAGTCTTGTTTGGGCCAGCTCCTGGTCCAGGGTCATGACGTGCATACTGTGTATCGTGAATCTTCTCGGGGAAAGCAAGAAGCTTGTGTTTCTGAAGTGACTGTAGCTTGGGTCAAAAGTGTTGGCCTTGTATACTTTTAGTAAAATTCTTTTTTCAGTAGCCCCAAAGAGACCAGGGTCCAGAAAAGGAGAAGTGTACTGTAATTGTCACGACTCCTGTCCAAGAGCCAGGCTGTTTCAATGAGGATTAATTCGGTGCCAATTTTACCAATAACAGGGAGTCAACTGTTGTGCATGATTAGTCAGTCTTTGAAATAAGAGAAGGTGTGTTGATTTCAACAGAGGAAGAGTGAGCTCAAGAGAGTGGAAGGGTCTAAGTTTATTACAGAGAAGAGTGGTATTACATCTCCCATTTCCAACGGTTTTAAGCACGCCATCAAGTGCTATATTGTTGGGGTGTTATTCCAATTACCCGTGCAGCGTATTAAATCATCCCATAGTTTCCATAAGCGAGAAAGTTGGGAAGAGCTCTGATGAGTGATTTTAGGAAAAGTTTTTTATGGGGCTGTAAGCAGGGAATACCTGAAGTTTTAAATCATAGTTAATGTTTTAAAGAAATTTAGAAACAAAAAGAGAGCTTTTAATATATTTAGTCACACAATTTCCATTTGGGGGACTTTTTGTTCTTTTGTGGACTGAAGAATTTCTTTGTAGGTTAATTGCGGTGTAAGTCTGAGAATCATAAATTCTCTTAGCTTTTGTCTGAAAACATTTTCATTTTGTTTTTATTTTTTAAAAGTATTTTTGATACATATAGAAGTCTAGGTATACTCTTTCCATTTTCTGTACTTAAAAAATGTCATTTGGTTGCCTTTGGCTTGATGCATTTCTGATATAAAGTTAGCGAGTCCCCTCCCCTCCCCTCCTCTTACTTCCCCACCTCCCTCTGCTCCTCTCCCCCCCTTGGACCCCTTTTTCCTCTTCCTGTCTTCTCTTTTTTCTCAATACTGACCTTTGAAAGCAAAACCAAAACCAAAACCAACCAACCAAACAAACAAAAGCCAGAATACTTGACTTTGTGAATACCTCTTTGGAATTTTAAAAATCTTCTTTTAAAGATGGGTGGAATTGATTTTGTCAGAAAGTTAAGTTACTTACAGATCAATGTGAGATTTTTGAGGTTTGTTTTGAGTGCAGCTGTGTAGTCCAGGTTGGCTTGGCTGAGCCCTAGTGTTACGGGGCTTCTTCTGAAGGCAATGCTTGTTCAATGAAATTTCTCTACTACGACTGGTTAAAACTTGGAGGATTCCCAGGCCTGTGTGAGTTCTGGGAATGGTGCAGTTTACAGTTCCTCAGTAGTTTTTTCATCCGTGGTTATTCTTTGCCTGGTTTATGGTGTCTTGCCACATGTGTGCAGAACTGGATATTCTACCAGACTCAGGAGTCCCCTGTGCAGATTTTTGGAGCTCCTTTTCTGTGTAACTCTCTCTTCCCTGGCTATTCTGCCTTGCAAATCCCACCTCTTTGAACTCCAATATTGTCTTGGAGATCCTATAATCTATTGATACTTCAGTTCTACTTTCACATTCTCTAGTCTCCAGGGAGAAATCCTGGGGCATCTGTAGGACTTGCCTCCTATATTACTTTTTTTTTTTTCATGAATCAGTTCCTATGTAATCTGAAGTCCATACTTGAAAAAAGTGTTCTTTTCTTTTTTTTTAAAATACCTTCTGTCCTTTTGAGAAAGTGGTGTATAATGGGAAAGCAAGTCTAGTATCTATATTATATATTGGGAGTGAAAATTTTGAAAAAATGTAAGGCAAAGTTGAATGTACTTTTCTATTCTTATATGTAGGCACATGTAGTGTTATCTGATGCCTGATTAGCTGAAAAAAAAAAACCCTCTACTAGTCAATACTAAAAAATTAAGACTTTCTAGTTAAAAAAAAAAAAACTAGACTCTGAGTTGACTTAGTTCACTACCTAGACGGGGATTTATACTGGCTTCGGAGGGAACTTGGCTGTTACCCTTCTCAACAAATATCCAAGTATTTTTCATTTTCTCACTCTGTTCTTGTCTAAAGAAATTTCTTGTCTACAAAACAGCTGGAAGAGAGACACATCAAGTCTGAAGGGACTGTGCTGCTTTGAACTGCCGGTCAGGGTACATAGAAGTATGTCACATACTTCCGCCACCTCTTTTTTTTTTTCAGAGCCACTTGTGTGGCACACAAAGAAAGGCCTCTTATTGCTATCTTGGCCAGCATTATGCTTTAGGTCCCCAAGGTCTGGAAGCTGTGACTTAGAAAAGCCACAATACCTGGCCAACAAACCAGTTGACACAGACATGCTAACCATATCCTGGCAGGTGGCCTGGGTCTGCTAGCTGGCTTATGAGAAATGATACACACGAAGGTCTCACAGACAGGTCACCACTATCTCCAGCCTGGGAAAGTTCTGGAATCGGAGCCTGGAGCAAGTTCATGGCTTTTTGTTTTCACTGGAAATGGACCAAAGGAACTGCTAAGGGCAGTTACTGTGTCTAACTCCCACAATTCTATGCGACACTGCTTGTCACGGTACCAGATTCTTTAGTTGGGTGAGCCTAGGAATACAAATCATCCACCTATTATCAATCAATTGATCAATCAGGCATCTATTTGCCTGCTGTGGGTGTATGTGTTATACACATAGTTTATTTGAAGTTTTAATACGTAGATGAAACTAGTGCATTAAATTGTGGTCCTTCCCAGGTGTTGTGTGGAAAAGCACAACTTTGTAAGCTGTTCTCCTTTGTAAGTGTTCTCCTGTCTGAGACGTGGATCTGGGTGTGTCAGGCAAGAATCTTGCATTACAAAGTGTTAAAAGTGCGAGTATAAAAGGTTGAAATGCAGAGAGGCATAGAAGACTGTACGCCTATTTAAAACAGAAGCACGCTGAGAAACATACCGTGTTCTGTGATTATTTGCCTGTTGACGCTCAGCTTTAAGGTCCTAGTTCTGTGGCGCTGGGCTTAGAGCTCTGCTGATCACGTATGCCAGCTTTTTGCCAGTTGACTTCCTTTTGGATTCTAATTTCTATCATTAGGGAGACTAGAAGTTAGAGCTAGACTTTCTTCCTATTTTTTGCTGTTTGTTGGCAGTGTTGCTTTGCCATCAAACATTTGTTCTCGTCTCTGGCTTCTTAAATTGCCTGCACAAGTTTTGTCGTAGTTCCCAGGCGTACTGTTGATTGTCAAGTATTGGCCCTGTCTCAGAGATCTGAGCCCAGTTTACTGGGTCTCCTTTTCTGGAGATACTGAGATTCTTCTAGCAGTTGGGATCTACTGTCTCTCGAGGCTATGCCCTAGTTTAGCGTCACGGATGTCCTCCATCTGAGCATCGAGGGTTTGGTAATCCCAACCTCCTCCCTGCTCTTCCCCTAGCCTGAAGGGTGTAGATTGTTTCTGTAATTTTTATCAGGGTAGTTGGCCGCTCTGCTTTTGTTCTTCGTTTTCTCCAACACCTGGGAAAACAATTTCCTCTATTAAATTCACTCTTCAAATATCTGGTTTCCTTCCTTCTTTCCTTCCTTCCCGCCAATAAAGTCTTTTCAAATAAGAATACTTACATGAGGCATTCTATAAATAATGAGATTCATGGAATGATTTGGTTACAGTCTTAGCCTTAAGGGTAACATTGAATTCCTTTCCAAGGGAAAATGAGACGCTCAGTCCATGCTTAGCATGAAGTTGCATAATAATTCAATTGTAAACCATGGTTACTTGGGGTGAAGCTCTCGTGACAGAGTGAATTTTGTGGGAGGTCAAGGATTGCTGCCATTGATGGCTGTGTAGTAACAATGGCTAAAAGGACTGTGGCATGAGGTGGCTTCTTCTGTCTGCACTGGAGGAGTAATAAGAAGAAGACGAAAAGTTCAGAGTTTTAATTATTTGCTTAAAAGTTGGAGAACCGGAGAATGTCTGTGGTCGCCTTATTAAAGACTGTTAGATCTGTGGAGCACAGAGGACGGGGAGCCAAACCTCAAATTTAATTGTGTGGATTACAGTATTATAATCTTAATTGGAATCACATACTTACCAGATTCTTAAGTGTAAATTTGAGAAACTGATTGTGAAAGAGTGGGACTCCGAGCATAAGAATGGGGGCATACTGAGTGGCTCAGAAAATGCTCAAAATTTTGAATTCAAATGTTCTTGGTAGCAGAAAGAGCTCCTCTTTCCAAGACTGAAACTGTCTCTCCCTGATGCTGTTGTCATGTGAAAGTGATACATTCTCCCTTTCTCCAACAAGACTCCACTCTTCCTTGCTCTGGACTCCTAGCTGAAGTCAGATCTCCTCAGGTACAGAAAGGGAAGAGTCAGTCTGACCTGGAAAGAGGACAAGGACACTAAGAAAACTGCCCACGGTAGCTAATTTATAAAGACACATTGCCGTTAAGCCCCTTAAACCGCTCTCTCTTGCTTCAGTCATGCCTAATCTATGACCGTTGCCACTTTCTGCAGCAGTTCTGGAAGTCCTCTTCATGGATGTGCTATTCTTGTGGTAGGTTTAAACCCAAGGTCTGCATGCTGATCTATGTCCCCAGCCCATTTTGTATTTTTGATTTTGAGACCGAGTCTCACTAAAACACTAATTTCCCAGGCCGGGCAAGAACTTTTAATCCTCCTGCCTCAGCCTCAGAGTGCTGGGATTACAGACCTGTGTGACAGAGTCAGCTTCTTTAGGTGGCTGTCTTGGCCGCAGCGATGTTCCGCAGCGATTTAAGTTGTTTACCTTGCCTGGTGATTTCGACTTTGAGAAAGAGCCGGAATTTTCAAGGCTTCAGATCTGTGAATAAGGTACATGAGTGCTACGGTTTGGGCCTGGAATCCCCCAAAAGTCTCATGCATTTGGATGTAGTGGGATAACCGCAGAACTGTGGGTTATTGGGAAGTAGAGCCTGGCTTGAAGGGGTGGATGCTTGGGGTTTGACCTGGAGAGACTGTGTCAACTTGTTGAGATTGGGGCATGACCAGGGCAGAGCTTTCAGGTTATGTTATTGACTTGTGGCCCAGAAAGTGAGGGAGGAGCACCCATTCCCAGATGTGGTGGGGGGCAAATGGCAGCTTGAACTAAATAAAGGAAGGAAGAAGAAACATTGTGAAAGCTTCTTCTTGGGGAAGCTCTAGCCTTGCCCGAGCCTCCAGGCGTCGCCATGTTCGTCCCTCACTCAGCTCCCTGTCTGCACAATGTCATGAGCAACAGTTAGCCTCTGTCGTGTACTCCCACCACCCACCATCGTCGGCTTCCCCCTGGCAGATGGTGTGAGACTTTTGGAAACTGTGAGCTGGATAAATCTTTCCTCTCTTAAATTGTGGATGTTGGAACTTTTGTCACAGCAATGAGATAAATAACAAAGACAGTGAGGATACACCACGATGCTATGAGCCTGCTTCCCATGGGGTGGTATTCACTATGTTTTTGATCACATCTCGTAAAAACTCTTAGAAGACTTCCGGAAGTGTTTCCAAAAGTGGCAAGAATGACGGGCCAGGTGTGTTTGAAGCAAGGGCAAGTATTCTGAGGGAGATTTATGGCAATGTAGTCTTTACTGTAATAAAAATTTAAAAATATAAACATCCACTGTATATTATATTTTGATCATTTCTCATACATTGGCTGATATTTGGGAGATGTGCAATGCAGTAGAAATAAGTGTTCAGTGTCATACACCAAGAATGATAGACTATAATATGGTGTCATCCTGATATGGGTGTCCTGAGCAGAGATTCTAGGACTAAGGTGTTGGCCTCAGTGGCTCATGTGGGTCTGGCCGTGTGCTTGATTGGATGAAAACCTGAACTGCACCTTGGCCTACATTCTGTGAGGCTGAGACGTCAGAACTCCTGGGGCACAATGCAGAGCACGTGTCAACACAGTTTGGCCCATGGCTTAAATCTGTGAGCAAAGAATGGGTTTTACGGTTGCAGGAGGGCGAAGAAAAGAGAAGTAGAGGAAGAGGAGGGATCTGGAAAGGAGCCGGAGAGAAAAGAGGAAGCCATGGTAGCTTGCGTGTTTTGCAAGACCCGAATATACCCTTTCTGGACTTTCATGGATAAAGTTTGAGGTTCTCTGATACAGAGAAAGACGTGCAAAGTCTTAGGTGGGAGAGAAGAATGACAAAACAGTGTCACGTGCAAACTCACTTTCTCTACATCTTGCAGGTGTATTTGAGCTCCTGAGCTCAGGTCAGACATCACTGGGGAGATGTCTTCCATCATCCTTCACTGTTTGCTTTGAGGAACAGCAATGCTACCCAAACACTCTTCCTTGTCTGTATCCTTGCTCCTTTCTTGAACTTGTGGGAGACAGGAGATGTGAAATTTAACAAACAGCCTTTGAATAAGGACTGGCTACCCATTGGATCGTTTTCCCCCTTTACTAAGTGTGGTTTTCTGGAGGGATAAGGGAAGATTTGTGCAGTTAAACACCTCATTTAGACTGAGGTAGAGTTTCTGAAGATTAAGTCTTTGCACATAGCTCTACACACTTCCTTTCTTGATACAGGGGTTGGGGGTGGGGAACTGATAAAACGATTGCTGATTGGTTGTTTAGTTTCCATGGTTACCACAAAATCACAAAATTTTTTTTTGGGGGGGAGAAATCTTGTTATTTTTCTAGTTTACCTTTTTACAACTCACATCCTTTTTATTTTTGCAATGTTTGTAGTTCCTACAACTCTGGTGTCAATGAGAGAATTTACTTTATTATATGTACGAATTGGCAGCTTCTCAGGAAAAAAAAAAGCATTGTTGTCAGAATGAAGTCATCTGTTTGGAGAGCAAATCCCTAAGAATCAGTCCAGGGGCGGGAACCCAGTGCCCTCCACAAGCTCAATCCTTTGGCACACAAGAGCCATTGTCAAAACCTGTTTCCAGAGCAACTGAATTCTCCCCTGAAATTACTTGGCAGTTGACAAGCTCTTCTCCCCCAGGGTCTGGAGTAATTCCTTTTGAGGGCCTACTTTAAGGGAGCTTGTTCCTGACGAAAAAAATCAAGATTTTTGCCAGCTAAAGAAGGCAGTACTACCCCAAAATGGGCTCACCTAATAAATCTTTATAGACTAGAGACTAAGGTGTGTGTTTGAGGGATGGGCTCTATTTGATGCCCTCATCTTCTTAAAAGCATGTAGACCCTAATGTCAAATCGGTGCCTGGCCTTTGGGTTATTTTCAGGACAATATTGCACCTACAGACATGAGGCCTTGAAGACAGCTCTTGTGGGATTGCCCATGTATGCATTTGCCCGAACTGAGTTTGGGATAAACAGCCATCAATATGGCAGAATTTTTTCTAACTATGGCAGAGAAGGGTCTGGGGAATGTATACTAGATTCTCTTTTGACTTGCTAAGTCTCTATTTTAAGAAAAAAACCTTTAGAAAATAAAACTATAAAAGCTTAACTTAAAAATGAATGTATAAGATGAATTGCTAGCGCAAGCTAACAAAAGTGGAATTTAATATGTGTAAAAATCCTGTGATTAAGTTAAAAAATCAGTTTCTTAAATGACTACCAGGTGGTGAAGCTCTTGATTTTAGAGTCACATAAAATCGTTTTCTACTAAGGAAAACCACCTTGTACGACTTCTTCCACCAGCCCCTGAGTAAAACTTCTCTTGGGCCATGTGTGAACAGAATATTTTAAGTCTCATATAGAAAAAAAAAAGATTAAACAGAATCCTTCATTATTGAATGGTATTCATTAATTAAGGGCAAAAGAGTGAAAGCACTTTAACTATGCAGCTGAACCAACAAAATTTGATATTTAGACTATTAAAACCTAAAATCCAGGTCAATCATTGAAAATAAAATTGGACACATAAAGAAAGTAAAAACGTAACTGAGAAAATACAAGGGGATACACAGAGAATAGGAGATAGCCTTGGAGTTCCCACGGACAATCTTCCCTGAGCTAAGTCTGTGAGGTACACCCAAGTCTCCTGATGAAACTTGGGTTGGTTTTGGCATTTGAAAGAGTCCAAGGAGGAACTAAGCTCTTTTAGATTATATGATGGTGGCTTCAACCAAGCGAAAGTAAGACCTATCAGAACAGCTGTGCATGGCTAGTTGTGGCAGGCTTTTCACGTGCCACAGTGCATTACAGTTTTAAAGCCTTTGTTATTTCTTTTCGCTCCTCTGTTGTGGCCATTGAAGTACCGGGAAACGAAATTACTTCAAGTTTCTGGCTCCCCGTTAGCATCAAGGCTAGGAAGGCCAGTCTCCAAAGTTCATTTCCTTATCTTAGAAATAATACAAATTTTTACTTTGAACTAAAGTTGTTGTTATTCCTGGTGGCAATGGGCAACAAAGGTTGGATACCTGCCTATGTAACGTTGTTTATTTCCTGGGAGAGTCTGTGAACCACCTCCTGTCCTTGTGGTCCCTGATTCTGGTTTCCTTGAAGTTGAGTCTGTAGAGACACTTGGAGTTGGCAGGACCCCCTGGTTCTTTGGGGTTGGTGGTGCTTTGTTGGCCCTTGTTGAGCCAAGAGTGTCCGGGATACCATTTATATGAAGCAGTGATCCTCTATACTTAGGTGCAAATGTCACTGTCTTATGAGACAGCAGAAATGATTCTGGTGGGGATTGAACTGGGAGGAACCTTTAATTTTTTCTCTCTCCATCCTCTTATTCTTTCCTCCCATCTTTGCCTTCTCCTCCCTCTCACTGCACATACTTCTGGCTTATCCAGAATATTGTTTTTGTATGCACAATAGTACTCAGAGTCTGGTTTTTAGATGAGTTTGGGTCTGTTATAGTTTGGATCTGGAATGTCTTGAAGGTTTGTTAGTTTATGGAGGTTAAGTGAATCCTGCGGATAAATCTATTGCTTTCACATGTTGGTAAGAGTTGGGACCACGTCGGGAGGGGCAGATTAATGAAAGTGTGGCTTGGAAAGATAATTCTTGCCCCAGCTTCTCCCCTGTCACACTACTTCCTCACCAGGATGGGATAAGTAGATGTCCTCCACCAGGCCATTTGGCCAACGCCCTTCTGCCATTGCTACTTGACCTCTACAGGATGAGACCTCTGAACTATAAGCTAAAACAAATCTTTCCTCCTTTAAGTTGTGGGTATTGGGTATCATGTCCCAGCAACGAGAAAATGACTAAGGCAGGGGTTCTCAGCCACATAACAGCATGACTGTTCTTGATATGAATTCCCATGATGTCATCTCTGGGCCCCATGGGGGCAAATTTCAACCTGTCCAACCAGTCCTGCTGGGCTGCAGGCTCCTTTACTTACCCACTTACCTCGGCATCCTCTCTTTGCTCCCGCCTCTCCCCACTCGGGCCATATGTCATCCCACATCCTTTGAGCTTAAGCAACTTAATTGCATGATGGAAATTGCATGGATTCAGTTTACTCAATCATTACAATCCCAAAAAGTATTTATTAACTGCCTAATTGTACACGGTGATATATAAAAGGGATGACTTAATGATGGGAAAATAATAATCCTTTACATTTTAAGACAGTGAATGCTATTACACCTATTATCTCCATTAATGCATCATCTCCAGCCATTTATGTCTTAGTCATTCATCCTAATAGATGTGGGAATCTTTTGGCAGACCTAGGGCCCTGCTTGCCCAGAGGACCCCAGAGTCTTACGGATGAAGGGGTTAGGCAAAGGATCTGAAGGACTGATTGAAAGTCTTTTGACATTCCTCTGCTTCTGATTTCAAGTAGAAACATCCATTGTGGGGGAACAGAATTCAGACTAGAAAAACCAATAAATTTCTTCCCATAGATCTATTTGTTCCCCCACATCCCAGTTTGGAATCCTGAGAAGATAACTTGGAGGAAAGGAAACGAGTGTGGTCTTGTTTATGGTGTCTAATGTTCTGTGTTGAATTAGCCTCCAGCTAGACTCTTGCTAACCTCAGAAATGGTTTCAGTTGCTAATGCTCTTTAGTGAGATATTTCTAAGTATGGCCTAAGGAAAGACATCACGGCTGAAAGAATTTAAGAAACAAGGCTTCCTTAAGATGTGCTGGCTTATCCAAAGCTCTGAGAAGTCCCTCCAAGAAGGAAACTGTGTTTACCATTAGAGTTTTCCAAAACTATTGGGTTCCAAGACCTTTGTGGCATTCTGTGCCCCTAGCGGGGAGTTTCTTGAACTCACTCTGGGAAGTGCTGGGTTTGACCAAGTGTTGTGTCAGAAGGGATTTCATACCAAAAGAAAAAAGAGTTCCATGAGTCCTTAGAGGGAAATAGCACTATGGGAGGGCAGAAGGATCTGCTGGAGGCTGTAGCTGGGCTCTGGCCTACCCTGTGGGCTGTGAAGAATGACCTAGCTCTCCCAAGATCTGTTGCTCTGCTTTTCTCGCTCTGTGTTGTCTCTGGGGAAGGGGAGGTTGCCTTTCGACCCTGTCAAAGCACACCGTCACTTTAGGGAGAAAGACATTTCTGGGGTTGGATCCTGGTTGAGTTTAAGTCTAGGATAAATAAAGTCATCTTGCACTTTCTTGCTGCCATTGTGACCAAGAAGCAAAGTATCCACTAGAAATTACTCGGTTGACCCTTATCCTACTTTTAGAAGCTTTTTTTTTTTCTGTTTTGTGTCATGTTCCCTGCTGGCTTGCTGTCAGGTTGCTGCCAACCTACCGCATGACCTACACCCTAAACTGCTATGCTGGAAACTCTTGACCTTGTAAGAATACCCAAACTATTTTGCTGCTTGTCAAAATTTAAGAACTGGCCTTAGTGAGATTTTAATCATAAATTGAATTTGGCTTGGAAAGACTTCCATATTTGATCTGTTTTGTGGGGGTAGAGTTTAAGATTCATTCTAGTGTTTTTTTTTTTTTTCATCTGTTCTTTAACAAATAACCCAATGTACTTGAAAAGTGCTACTAAATTTCTAAAACAGCAGTAAAGGATGTTATTTTTTTGGTGTGGTTGGAAATAAAAATACCTTGGTAAACTTTTGAACCATACACTCCTGAGCCTAGCAAGGTAGGCAGATGGGGAGAAAGACTGCCCTCTCACCTTCTTTTTCTTGGAAGGTGTGAGTACTAGGTTGGGAATTTGCTCCTGACACAGTTTTGCTTTATTTGAAAAAGTTTATTAGACAAGGCTAGTCTTTGGGCAATATTAGAGGTTCTTTGAGCACCAAATATTTACCCTTTGAACTAGCTGTAGAAATATTTGCTGACTTCTGTGATTTTTGCTCAGACTGCTAACTCATTGTACTGCATTTATGCTTCTGTTCTTGCAGATGTTTTTTGGGATGAAGTCAAAGGTAACATGAAATGGGTAAATAATGTGATAGGAGGTTTTTTTTAAACTTAAAAAGTATGGAGTAATTTTTCTATCGGGAAAGGTTTAGAAACGATGTACAAGAATCAGAGGTTAGTTTTAAACTTTAGAGAACTTTTTTAAAGTAAGAAGAGCATTTTCTGTTTTGGTCCGTCTGCTTTAATTAACCTACCTCTGTGCCTCTGTGTGAAGGTTGTGGTAGAGACGGAGAAGTTCCCTAGCCAAGGTTTATACTTATTGTCTTTGACTAGAATTCATTTCCTTTAATTTGTCATTTTTCTGTGAGTTTTTACCTGAGGAAACTGAGGCCATTGTGTTCTGAACATTTTTAGTAGATGAGCTCATAAACTTATGCCAATGTAACATTCTCTGGAGCTTCAGCTGAAAGTGTCAATAATTCCACTACTCTGGCAGGTTGAGTTATGAAGAACACAGGTTTAAGCCCACTCTGGTCAACTTCGAGACTTAGGAGACCCTGTCTCAAAAAAAAAAGAAAGAAAGAAAGAAGAAAGAAGGAAGGAAGGAAGGAAAGAAAGAAAAAGAAAGAAAGAAAAAAGAAAGGAAGAAAGAACCTGCCATATCTCAATCATGCGGCACCTGAAGAAGGCTTATACTTATCCTTAAAGATAAAGTTTCACATGGCATATGTATGGCTAACATATTTCAATTCTAAAAACTTGCGCAGACAAACATTTTGAAAAGATTATTGCACCATTTCAAGTGTGATTAGGTAACATCTGTGAATTCAGTGCACATTTCAAGAAAAATGCTGTTGGCTTGTCCTCCTGCACTCATACGTTAAGCGTGGAAGCCCAGCAGTGTTCTCCTGAGCTGTCGTTATTCATTCCTCCAGTATCTTTTCTTTCTTTCATGTTTCGTGGAAGTGACTGCATGTGAATGGAATTAGAATTTCGTGTGATACAGGTTTTAATGAAAAAATATAATAAAACTCTTCCAGTCTCTGTCTTTGTTCAAGGACTAATTTCTTTTCTTGTGTTCCTTTAAAACCAGAGTTCAAAAACCATCAGTACAGATGGAAATTATACATTGAAAAAAAAAAACCTACAAGAAGATCTCAGACACAGCCAGAGGATGGGCCCACTTTGGACAATTTTGTGAACGGTCTGCAGTATGTTACTTCCATATGGGGATTCTAGATATGGCAGTAATTTGGTGGAATTTCGAAGTTTACAGACCACTGACGTAGTTGTGCGTTATGTTATTAAAACAACAAACAGGTTTGCTGGAGAAAATTAGAAAAATTCCTGGTTAGGTTTTGGGGTATCTGAATGTTAAGCTGAACTATGCAGTTCTGGTCTCCACCCCCTTTTTTGAAGCAATGAATGAATGGGTGATAAGCCAATCAGAAGCTTCCTTCTATCAGAGAAAATGTAGGAAAGCCTCCAATAGTCCCTTTTGTATATGGGACCTAGGTTCCATGACCCTCAGTGGATGACTGAAGCCATAGATGGTAATGACTTTATATATACAGTGATTTTTCCTGATACACACCTGTGTATAATAAAGTTTAACTTATAGGCTTAGCACAGTAGGAGATTAACAATGAGACCATGGTAACAACATAGTGTAATAAAAATGATCTGAATGTGTCTTTCTTGCTTTTGAAATATATGTCATGCTTTCATTTTTCCACTTAGAATATGCACTTTCTGGAGGCTCTGGAGCATTATTCAGACTGCCGGTGTCACTGCACTTGTGGGGCTGTTATTAAGTAAAATAAGGGGCACTCAGTAAGAGTAGGGTGATACTCTGATAGCTGATGTGATAACTGAGATGACTACGTACCTGACTAGCGGGCCGGTGGAGGACACAGGATGGGCACACTGATGAAAGGGCCGTTCACGTCCTAGGTGGGACAGAACTGGATGGAAAGAGACTGCATTACACTGTACAAAACGGCGCATAGTTTAAAACCTAGGAATTGCTTATTTAATATTAAATGGAATGTTAATTTATATTAATGGAACTTTCCATTTAATATTTTAAGACAGTGGTTGACCAACTGATACAGCGGAGGGTGAGACTGCGTGATGAACCCGTTGGTTAGAAACCTGTGGAGAATTAGTACTGTTCCTTTGCCATGTACGACAGTGGGCTTTTTGGTACCCGGGGCCAGTTTTGTGAAAGATGGTTTGTCCACGGACAGGGGTGGGGTGGGACTGAGGGAGGGTTGTTTTGGGGATGATTCAACGACATTACGTTTATTATGTACCTTATGTCTGTTATTACTATGTTGTGATATACAATGAAATAACTTACAGTTTAGGGTACTGCAGAATCTACGGAAGGCTTGAGCTTCTTTTCCTGCAAGTAGATGGTCCCACTTGGGGGTGACAGGAGGTAGGGCTCAGGCAGTAGTGTGAGCGACGGGGAACGGCTGTAAATGGAGGTGAAGCTTTGCGTCCTCACCTCCCAGTCACCTCCTGCTGCGCGACCTGGTTTCTAACACTTAGGCCTTGCAGTAGTACTGGTCCGTGGCCAGGCGTTTGGGGACCCCTGATGTATCAAGTGCTGTGCCTGGGATGTCCTTACCCTATTCCTGCTGCCCTCATCTTAAACCAGACCCACATTATTCTATGTAAAAGCATCTGTAACAATTCTGCCAGTGCAGAACAGGTCTTCCCGAAATGTCTGCAGTTATTTTTAGAATTACAAGTTACTCAAACCTCAACCTTTTAGCAAAGGAGACTTAAGTGTGGTACATCTCTAAAATATAGACATGAAAAAGTGATGCACATAGTGAATTTGTTAACACAGAACAAAATGTATGCTCTGAGACGAGAGACAACATTACCAAACTATATTCAATATGAGCTCAATCACTGGAAAAGAATCAGATAGAAAAAAAAAAACCCCTTTGGAAGTCGCTATTCTAAAATTAAGAGATTATCTATGGTTGCAGAGGGGCTACTTTTGGTTTTGAGTTTTTTCGTTTCATACTTTTTAGTATTATTGATAATTTTATATCATCATGCATTATTTTTATGGTTAGGAAAAGTTGAATTTTCTATTCTTTTCATTTTCCTGATAACACAGGTAATCCATATCATTGTTAAAATGGTTTGACTGCAAAATGCATTGAATTTTTTAAAAGTAAAAACTACCAGCAGTGGAACTCATATGGAATATACTTTGGTGGTGTTCTCTCTCGTCTTGGAGCACACATTAATTCGTACAGTCATCTAGTGATGGCCACTATATTTTTTTGTTTGCTTCTGGAAAAAAAGAGCACATGATCATCATGGCTTCCCATAGAAACATCTGCTCTTCAGGTACAAGAGCACTTGGTTGTGAAAGAAGTCCTTGTTCTGATGTCGGTCTCATCATGTCCTCTCTTTCTGGTTCTCAGCTACAGGGAAAGCCTTGCTTGCTCTGGGGCATCCCTCTACCTACAGGAAGGGGAAAGGAGGCTGAACAGAGAGAGCCACACTGTCACGCTGAGAGCAATCCTATAGGCTGGCTGTGACACGGATGCTCACTTTGCATTGGTCAGAGGATTATAATTTGTCTCCACACTTATTCACATTTCCGTTGTCTTCTTATCAGTCTATTCTTTCTTTGTTTTTGCTACTGTAAACAGACCCACCCTAAACATCTTTGCTCATATATCACTGAACACATCGTTAAGATATTTCACTATGAATACAACCACTAGGGCATTCGGAGCACACATTTTCAAGTCTTTTAGTAAACGTTACAAATCGCTCTCATAAGTGCAATTTACAGAAATAGAAAACAACATCAAGAAATGGCATGATTGGTAACAATTTCAGACTTATCTATTTGGCATACTACTTGTTTTTAACATTTAATGCCTCTGTAATTAGACTGCAAAATACATTGACTTTCTTTAGAATAAAAATTACCAGTGGTGGAGCTCATATTGAATAAAAAATGTAGCTACTCTTCAAGACCAAGCTTAAATTGGACTTTTTGTAACTTGTTCTCCTGGTAACTTTCGTCAAAAGTGACTCTTAACATGAGGCCTTGAATTCTGTGTTTTGCACACATCATCTCAAGATGTATTTTTTTTCCAAAAGTGATGTGCACACTCTTAGTTTATACATGTCTAGACAATAGTTTGAGCAATTATCTGGTTTTTGCTTTCTAGCGTTTTCCCTCTTCTGTTCTGTTCCTCTGCTGTTCCCACCTACCCCTGGCTCCTGATTTCCCCGCCAGGCAGGTAGCAATGGCATATACCAGGTTACCTGAAAGAGATGTGTGGGAGGAAGGGGGAGGGGATGATAATGGCACAGACAGAAGCAGAATGTTAGTTTTTCTGAGTTTTGTTCTTTTAAAGGTTGAAGTCCAGAGATGGGAGATAATTCCCATGTATAAAAGCTTCCAAGTGAGAGGAAGCTTCTTTCCACTTTTAGGGAATGATTCCTTTGGAATGGAGAAGGAGCTCTTCTGAGTACTTCATTTCTTGCCACTCAGAGCAGAAAGTCCTGCCTGCAGACGTGGGGGTGGTGGTGGTGGGGAGAGCCCTGGGCTCATTCTAGCAGCCACAGCGGTAACGGCAGGTGGGCAGCCTGTTGCCCAGATTGCTTCTCTCTTGCTCCCAAAATGTCCATCATTCAGTTAAAAATATTTCCTATAAAAATCCAACTTTTTGTCTCCTCTTGAAAAATCGAAAATCTGGTATCCTGGACCACATTCTTGCATGGAAGCCCTCCACAGGGGTTGGATATCTGCTGCTTCCTGTAGAAGGATGTGGTAGGAGTCCTGACTTCCACAGGGCCTTCAGGCCAGACTGTCCTGTCCCCCCTGGCCTTGCTTGTTTGTGGCCTTTATGTCTGGTCTAAATGGTCTCTCAGGAACCGCCAGAACCCTACAGACAAGTCAGAACAGGCACAGCTCCAACGGCAGCCCTGTGTAGCATGTAGGGACAGTTAGGGAGGAGTCAGAGGTCCTCCCAGCACCCTTCAGGCCTTGATACACCTCTAGGTGGCAGTGGGCCTGAGAATGACTAAGTTTGCTATCATTGCTTGGCCATGAGGCTCAAAACAGAAGTGAGATTCCCTAGAGAGATGAGCTGCTCTGTTTCTTGGGCATTTGAGCTTGTGAAGATTCACACGTTTAGTTAGTGCCTGCTTTTGTCAGGCACTGTAATAGACCTAGATCTAGAGACAGCTCTGAGCAAGGCCAGACCCCTTCCTCGGGGAGCTGGGAAGAACGTCCTTGTCTCCATTTGACTGAGTTAATCTTTCCCTCTTTGTTGGAATGCTTTCTTTCATTGGCTTCCTGAATGCACACATTCCTGGTTTCCCTCCTTCTCATTGGCTGCTCTTTTCTTATCTTCTTTGATGGTTGGTTCTTCCTGTTCTTGTATCTTAAGTTGAAAGTCTAGGACTCAGTCTCGAGTGCATCTCACACATGCTCTCTGTGGTTATCATTCAAATCTCTTAACCTTAAATAGCTTTATGACTTTTGATTTCTATCTCCAGCCCAGACCTTCATAGCTACAGCCCCAGTCCTATTTTTAAAATTATTTTGAAACAAAGTCTTACTTGAAGACCTTGAAGACTTTATTACACTCGCCATATTTGATCTGTCTGTATTTTTTGATTTTCTCTTTTTTTGAGAGAGAGAGAGAGAGAGAGAGAGAGAGAGAGAGAGAGAGAGAGTCAGAGTCTCACTACACAGTCCAAGCTGGTCTTAAACTCAGTTTGTAGCCCAGGCTGACCTTGAACTCATTTTAATACTCTGTCTCAGCCTCCCAGGTGCTGGGATTATAAGTGTGCATCATCATATCTGTCTTATGTGGTGCTGGGGAATCACACCCAGGTCCTTGTGATTGCTAGAAACGTGCTGTAGTCGCTGTGCTATTCCTTCAGCCCTTTTTTGACTACCTTTACGATATATCCGGAATCCAAACACATCTCAACACAGCCTTTGGCCCTCGCCACCATTGTGGTCCATGGCATTGCTTGTCCTTCTCACCAGGATTATGGCTACGGCCTCCTCCCTGTCTTCCTCTATTTGCCCTTGTCCTTCTAAAACTATTCTTTATAAGCTCTCAGAGTAATGCTGTTGACATGTAAGTTGTATCATGTCCGAAACTGTATGTACCTCCATGGCTTCACATGACCCTCTGAATAAGAGCTTGGTGAGGTACCACCTGGGTCCCAACACTTCTTTTATCTGTGGCTGGTTGCTCTCTTTTTCCTTCAATCTGGTCTAGCCATATGTCTCCTTGGCCTTCCGTAGAGACTTTGTCTTTTGTGTGAAATCCTCTTCCTTCAGATATAAACTGTCCCAGTGAGACCTTCCCAGATGGCATCCTATATAACAGTAGCAGCAGTAACTCACCCATAAAACCATCCCTCTCTTTTTTTGCTTAATTTTTTCCATAGTATTTAGCAACACTCAAACACACCGTGCATTTTCCTTGTTCATTTTACGAATAGCCTTGGTAGTTCCATTAAAATGCATGCTTCCTGAGGGCAGGATTTGTGTTACTGCTGTGTGCCCCTTAAGGACACCTTTGTGATCCAATCACTTCTTACATGTCCTACTCTTAATCCTCATACAGTGGTAATTAAATGTGATTTTAGGGGAGACATTCAAACCATAGTGATCTCCAGAGTCCATGTTGTTCGGTAAGTAGGTTTTGAGCGGGTCAATGGATGAATCTTGGGAAACCATCTACCAGAATTGACAAATGGATCACAGAGGAGAAGGTGTGATTGCTTTGTCTGCATTTATTGGGAGCTATGTGTTGGGTCATTGTAGAGACAAAAATAAGACTGTCCCTTCATTTCAGATTTATGTGGAGACACTGTTCTGCCTATTCAGATCTGTCCTGGAGGTCAAGGTTGTTTATGGAGGTGTCACTAGCTTGGCAGTTTTTATTTTCATTCCCCCCCCCCTCTTTGAAGATCTAAGGAATTATATGTGATGCTCCTGGAGACCCTTCTAAAAGATTAGGTTTTGTGAAAATTTTCTGACTTACATAGGTCTATAGAGAATCAGTAATGGGAAAGGAGATAAACTTCCAATCAAGCCAGTTTTATTATTAGAATTTCTTGTAATTATCTGAGTGGCTAAACTTAAGAAAATGAAATTTTAGGATTACTTTTTTAACTTACATATATCTTTTTGAGCTCATTTCTTTTTGGGGGGTAATAGAGACGTGGCTGAGTGCTCTTCTCTTGAGAGGGGCAACCCAGTGTGTAATCTACTTTGAATTTTAAAAGAACCACTTACTGTCACTACAGATATGAGTCCTATATTATGTTAGAAAGCAGTAACATGGCTGGTTAAGAAGTGAATTTTTTTCAAATGCTATTTAAAAAGGAATCTAGAAAAGGCCTGCAGTTTGATGGAGGAAGTTGAGCACTTGTCCAGCATTCACATGGGACTTCAAATTGGGTGACATGGAGTTTCTCAGGCAGACAAAATTGAGGGCATGGGAGACTCATAATATTTATAAAAATGTCATAGGATCCTAAGTACTTTTCCTGGTCATGAAATACAGGGTGTTGAGTACATTGCTTGCTAGTGGAAGGGCTTGGAGTGGAGATGTGTACTCATGAGAGAAAGCGATATGCCGCTTCTGGAGAAGCAATAGGTGCAACATGCATCTTCTATGCTACGATTCTTCTAGATACTAATGTTTTTGTATAAACATAAAAACAAATCAGAAACAAAAACTGAAGTTTAATCTTTCATTTTTCTCTGGGAAAACCCTTTCCCTGAATCTTTTCTCTACACACTTTAAATGTTTTGTATCAGAGATTCTCTCTATTTAACAGAAAAATAAAATACTTCTGAAGACTCAGGTAGACTTGATGGAAAATAACCAAGATTTTAATCTTAGGCCTTGGGAGGTGTCTCGCCTCGATAAGTGGAAGCAGATTTGATATAAGTTCTTTAATTAAAACCATCTGATGAACAAAACCCTGCTGAGTTGCTTTATATAACTTGCTTTCTAACTCCATCTTCAAAGTTTGTCGTCCAGTAAAGCGTGTTGTTATCATTTGTTCAAAAGACTGATAATCCAGGAGTCGTGAATAATGGAAAAACAACAAAACTTGCTTTACATAATCAGTTGGCAAAGGACAAAGAAATAACAGCTGCTTAACTGTCGCAACATATATTTTAAACTGAGCTTGTCAGTCAGTGTGCCTGCCAAGTCACAAATTTCTTTAGCAATTTCAAGATGGCTTACAGCCATACAGATATACGTTTGTTGGTGGCTTTCTTCTCCCTCTGAACCTTTGGCCTTGGAAGGATTTGGGGGAAGGAAGAGGGTGCCTTGACTAAATTCTTGACTTTTTAAGTGGGTGGATGAGGAGACATTGTGTAGCTCTGTTATTCGGCCGCCATCTTGACCGGAAGTCCTCTCAGGAAGAGGGAGCTTTGAGAACAGCAGTTGCTCAGTCAAAGGGCCTCATATGTGAATTCCAACTGGAACTAGACAACCACATACACATTTTGGTCAGTTGATCCGTATCAGCTTCCACTAAGAGAGGTGGGTACTGAGGAGGGAGGAAACAATGTTATTCTAAAAAGTTAACTGGAAGTCAAATTCAAGTAAATAAATACTCTTTCTATAACTTTGTGAATCATTATTTTGCAAAGTAAAGATTTTTGGAAAAGTATGTTGATTCAGATGACTTAAGAGGCAATTCCAGTTTTACCCCTTAGTGACTTGTGATGGTTACTAAGTGTCTAGTTACTTCTTTGTTGCTGTGGCAGAATACTCAAGATCCACAACTTAAGGGAGGACAGATTTGTGTAGCTCACAGTTTCAGAAAGTGTCACACAGCCCAATCATAGGCAGCTGGCAACAGTGGCAATGGTGGAAGCATATGGCAGAAGCAGGAGAGCTTCTCTGGGCATTGCAGCCAAAAAACCAAGTGGAGAAGGGGAAAGTCAGTATCTGGAGACTCAGGCAAGGCCAGCACCTTCCCAGGAAGAAACTGCTACAGTAGTGCTTCGTCTTCCTTCCTTTTCTCAATTCAAGCTGCTAGTTGGGTGACTTTTCCTCTCTTCCTGGCTCACAAGTCAACAGCACTCACCTGAAATCTCTGACCTGGGTACCCTCTCCCCAGTCTTAGCAAGTTGACACTGTTCCTCCGGATAAAACTCCAAGCATCTACCCCTTCCAGCCAGGCTCTACCTCCCAATAACACACAGTTCCAAAGTTATCCCACTACATCCAAATACACAAGGCTTTTGGGGGACACTCCAGATCCAAACCGTATCACTAAGGGATTTAACTGTGAGTGGTGTGTCCTCTCATTTATGAAACTCACACCATAAAAATCTTATTTGAGAAGTTCCTAATTGCCTAATCTAGGCGTGGTTCCTAAACCCTAATCCAGGTGCCTCAAATTGACATAATCTCTCCAAAGGTCACATATGTGTGTGTGTGTGTGTGTGTGTGTGTGTGTGTGTGTGTATGTATGTATGTATATATATATATATGTGTGTGTGTGTGTGTGTGTGTATGTGTGCTCTCTTGTGTGAGACTTTACAAATCTATATTTCTTTAAAAAAAAGAAATCTAGTTTTTCCAAGTGAAGAAATATCAGCCACAAATTTTCCAATGTTGCAACTGATGAAACACAAATGTGTAGATGTAATAAAATCAGATGTTTTGGTATTTTTATGTTCAAAATTTCTAAACATAATTTTTAACATGAAGAAGCAGCTTACCTGTCCTAGTTTTCATAGTGCACTCGATTGTGTTGGATTGAGTTAAAGGAAATTCCTGGTGTCCTTCTTCCCCATTCCCTCTCCCTCCCACATCCCCTTTCTCTTTCCACAAAGCCTATATTTTTACTTTCTTCCATCTCTCTTTTACTTTGCTGTTTTACTTATTTATGGTTTGGATTTCTCATGTTAGAGAAACCATGTGATATTTAATCCTCTCTATCTGATCCATTTTGCTAAGCATGATGGTCTCAAGGTGCATCAATTTTCCTACAAATGCTTTAAATTCATCTTTCCTTTTGGCAGAGTAGCACTCCATTGTGTAAATACACCACATTTTAAAAAATCCATTTACTTGTTGATGGGCACATTGGCTTTTTCCAAGATTTGGTCAGTATAAGTTGTATTGCTATAAACATGGGTATGCATGATTCACTCTTGTAGGATGACTTTAACTTTTGGGGGAAGATATCTGGAAGAGGTATAGTTGAGTCAAATGAGATATCTGTTTGCTAATTTTTGAGGAATCTCCTTACTGCTTTCCATAATGATTGTACCAGTGTACAGCTCCATCAACAACACAGAAGGATTCCTTTCTCTCCACAACCTTCCCAGCATTTGTTGTTTTGTGTGTTCTTGATACCAGCCAGTCTTACTGGAGTTAGATAGAAACTCGGTGCTGTTTTGATTTGCATTTCTCTGATGGCTAAAGAGGCTGAACGTTTTTTCATGTATTTGTTGGCCATTTTAACTTCTTCCGAGAACTGTCTATTTAGTTCAGTTGATTGGGTCTTTTATTTTGGAGGTTTCAATTTTTCTTCAGTTTATTTATTTATTTATTTATTTATTGGTGTATTCTAGGTAATAGTCCTTTGTCTGAGTAGTGGCTGGCAAAACTTTTTTCTCATTTTGTTGTTCTTTCTTGACTGTCGATTGTTACCTTTGCTGTGTAGAACTTTTTAATCTGATATAGTCCCATTTGTTGATTCTTGGTGTTATCTTCTGGGCACTGGGTATTTCATTGAGAAAATCCTTGCCTATGTCTGTGAAGCAGTTCTGGAAGTCGTCTTTCAAGAATGTCTTCAGTTGTGCTGTCCTGGCTGCCTCACTGTCCTGCACTGAGTCATGGTCATTTTGACTTTGGAGAGGGGAGAAAAGAAGGGAACGAAGAGGACAAGAAGGGAAAGAAAGGGGAAGAAGAAGAAGAAAGAAAAAGGGAGAAGAGGGGAAGAGAAGAGACCAGGGTCTTACATGCCCCAATGACCTAGGGAACTGTTACAGGTTCTACCACCTCCTCAATCCCAGTACCACTCTAGGGACAAAACTTTAACACATGTTTTTTTTTGAGAGACATTCAAGATTTAAACTACAGCAAATAAGAACTATATTAAATTTATAGGTATTATAAGAATAAATAATATCAATATTGAGTTCTCAACTGTTACTATTACATATTCATCAATTTATTTAAATTTTGTTTGAAAACTTATTTAGTTTTTTTGAGACAAAGTTTTGCTATGTAGTCAAGGCCTGACCTGAAGTTGATATGTAGCCCAGATTGGGCTTGAACCCATGATCCTCCTGCCTCAGTCTTCTGAGTGTTGAAATTACAGGCATATACCCGCTTTCTTCCTGATATTATTTATATGTTCTTTTTGCCCTTTGATAAATATTCTAGGGATTTGAATTTCCTGTGTGTTTTTACTTCTCTAAAGAATCAGTGTGTTCGACTGATCACATCTACTATTTCTTTGTTTTCTAGTAAGTGTTCCTCTTGCACTTAGTATTTACTCTGTTCTTTTCAGCTGTTGAGTTGCTAAATACCTTTTCTTTTTGCTCCCATGTGCATTTGAAAGTATGAAGACTAAAAGAATATTGAAGGTACTTCCCATATGTTATATGTTAATTTTAATTGTTATTCAGTTCCGAGTATAAAGCATCCCCCTGCTAGCTCTAAGTGATTTGGAGGCAAATGCGTACATTTCCAAACGCACATTTTGATCTTTTAGGTGCTGTTTTCTAATGTTACTGCATTTTATAATGATTTTATGCTGTTATTAGTTCCTTTCAGATTGTTCTTTTTTGTATTACCTAGTTGTATTAGTTTGGGTTCTTTCAAAAGACAGAATTTACAGATTTTAATCACAAAAAGGTCTATTAGGAAGACTTATAAATCCAAGGATAGAGGTGGTCCAAGATGGCTGCTCAGCTGTAAAGTAGATCTCCCGTCTGGGACTGCAGGACAGCAGGTGAGGTGAGAATCTGCTGTAGATCTCAGGTGAAGACCAAAGCCTAAAGATTGGTGACTGAAGAGCAGCAACAGACAGACAGGAACAAGTTGAGACCAGAGCGAATCTGTGCTGACGATCTGAGGTGTGTAGCAAGTCAGCGGCCATAGACAATCGTGAAGGCAAGAGCTTCCCCAGAGGGAGAGCTGTAAGGAGCTTCCCTCTTCCTCCCTTTTATACTGCTGGAGTTCCAGTTGGCCCTCCCACATCTGGGCGGGTGTTCTTCTCTCATTGGCCAGCTCACACTCTAACCCGGACAAGTTCTTGATCCTCAGCCTAGGGTGGTTGGCAAATCCTAACGCTAACAGAGGGGTGGGTCCTAATTCCATCAAGTTGGCATAATCCCATCAACGGACACACTAGTCTAGGTATATGTTGTGCTGGCTTTCCCTCATTGCAAAGGACTTCCCAGGAGCGGGGGTTTTTCATTTTGAAACATCTTCTACGTGGCATTTTTATATTTATTTGTTCATTTTGTTGGGGATCAAACCCAGAGGCGTCAGATGAAGCTATATCCCCAGCCCAGTTTTTTTATTTTTTATTTTGAGACAAGCTCTCACTAAGCTGTCTAGTTGCCCGAGTGGGGCTCAAAGTTGTGATTCTCCTGCCTCAGCTTCCCAGAGTGTTGGATTATAGACCTGAGCCACCAGAGGTCTTGGTGGAAGATATTTTCCTACAGAGTACTTTACAGCTCTTATTACTGAAAGTTCCAGAGTGTCAATAGTCTAGGACCTATTTTTTGTTAATTTCTTGACTTGCTATTTTTACCACACAAGTGTTAGGATTTTTTTTCCTTTTTTATTTTATTTTATTTATGTATTTATTTATTTATTTATTTGTTTGTTTGTTTGTTTGTTTGTTTGTTTATTGCGTGGTGAGCTGTTTCTCTTCCACAGAGCCCTTACAAAGGACAGGTTGTCCTTCTGTTGCCTGTGGCTGGTGAGGGTCCGCCCTTTTGAAGTCCTTGCTTTGCAGATGACTCAGTTCTCACTTCTACCGTCTCATAGGATCAAAAGCATGGCTTACGTTTCTGAGTGGATATTGCACAGCCGGGATCCTCCCTGGGCCACTGAGGCCTTGGCTTCCGTCTTGACCATGCTGGTTTTGAATGTCTGTTCATTTCTGTAATTCCCTCTTAAAAATCAGCCTTATCTTATACATAGTTTTGGTTATATTTAAAATGTCTACTTTTCTAAGAGGAGGAATGGGATCTGACAATTCAGATGAGACCAATTTTTTATAACGTAAGTAGAATTTTACAAATATAGGGCAGAGTTGTTTTTAATCTTGTAATGCAGACTAGCCTTCCTAAAGCAAATTATTTTTGTAAATAATTTTTTATATATTAAATTTTCTCAAAGTGGTCTGCATATACTTAGTTTAAGGAAAACTCACTTTAGAGATGAGAAATCTAAGCACAAATTGCATTTCTGCTTCGGGATTGTCACCACGCCTTGGGGGGGGGGGGGGAGAAGTCCTGGCTTCAGGGAGTTAATATAATTCCACTTACTTCTGATTTACAGACATATTTAGATTTATATCAACATTAATTCTCTGGACCCAGATCAGTTGGATCCTGTCGGGCAGTGAAAAGCCGCAGTGTTCAAAGTGACGTTTGCAGTTTTGTATGTCTGAATTATTGGGGTTTGGCATTATGATAGACCTGACAAGCTTTGCATTTGTCTCAATTTTCACTGAGTTATAAACATAGAAACAGATTTCTTTCCCCCTGTGGAGAATTACAATAACTTATTTACCAAAGAGCAATTTTTCTCCCTTTTTAGAACCGATTCTCTCTGACAGGATGAAGTTTTTGACAGTAAGAAACAGAGGAGATTTCTGTTAGTTGGCCTAAGAATCTACTACAAAAGTCCTGATATATTAACTGATACATTCAAATTAACGTAAATCCTTTTGTTAAGTTTATTATTCACAGATTTTTATTTTTGTTGGTAAACTCATTTCACAAAAAAGGAGAGATGTATTTTAAAAAGTCAAATGATTTCACACTGACATCATTTACTGTTTTATTGTGAAAATGATTTGGCAACTTAGAAGTTATTTAAAATTATATTTGAAGATGTTACCTGATTTTAGGATATTTTATGGTTTGGGTCTGAAATGTCCTCCCAAGGTCTCACGTATTTGGATATTGTGGGTTCCAAGTGCTGTTATAAGTTGGGACCTGGTCAGGAGGGGTGGATTATAGGTGTGTGATGGAGGACAGGTGCATTCTGCATTACAGATTATGGGGATGTAGTAGATTACAGGCATGTAGCACATTACTGGGTGTGTGATCTACAAGGGGTGATCACTGGAGCTTGACCTGGAAGGAGCGGATCACTGGGACAGGACCTGGAAGTATGTACGCGAGCTCTGCCCTTTTTCCTTGCTTGGCTTTCTGTCTGCCATGCTGTGAAGAGCTTTGTTGCAGCCGGCCAGCATGACATAAAGCTGACCCATTAATTGGGAGACTGGTTTTACGTGTGCAATTAAAAATACACTCAAGTGGACTTGTAGGGCTGTCTTGTGTATGGAACAGAACAATTTTAGTTTTTCCTCCCAGACATATAAACCCAGGGGAAAAAAATGAGGGCCCATGCTTCAGGGGAGCATTTTAGCAGATCTTACGAGTGATCTCCGTGAGGTCTTTATTAGTATACAAGTGTGTCTCAACCACTAGCCTATCAACTTCCTGTTAAGGACCTTTGACTGGATCATTTTAGGTTAAGGCAATCAGGCTTCTTTCATCTTCCTGGAGCAGTCTGAAGGCCTTCCTCCTTTCTCTGATCACAGCGTCATTCTGCTAGAAATAGAGGAGGACAAATGAAAATTTTTGTTTTTACAGAATCATGAGGAATCTCTTAAAAGGAGGTGTAAACAGACCACAGACCTTTCCTCTGGCTCACCTTAATCATATGTTTCCATTGTTGCCAGCTGCCCGTGAATGAACTGTGTGAGACCTTCTGAAACTGCAAGCAAAAATAAATCTTTTCTCCCTTGAGTTGTGGATGTCAGGTATTCTGTCATGACAACAAAAAGACTAACTGAGACAGGAACCTACTCACAAGTGAGAAGTTACGTGTGTTAGTGCATTTAAAATACTGAGCTCATTTAAATAATCTACAAGAGAAATATAAGCAGGATGCTAACTAATGAGTATCTGATTACTCTCAGACTTTGATATCGGTAAACGTTTAGTCACTTAAGAAAAGCATGATCGTGAGTCTTCTTGATCTGAACCAAAGACTTTGGGGATGGTGGGGTAAAGCTTGATAACCATTACAGTGCCCAGATGTCTATCATTTTGTCATGGTCTAGATGAAGCCAGCTCTATGACACCATTAGATATTTAAAAATAAATTTGGATATATATGGGCAAATATTCCATTCAGGAGATGAGCAATATAACGGTTGGTCTTGATACTTCTGTTTCAACTCTTTAGATTACTGACATTAAAACTACTAACACCACTGGCTAGATACTTGATACAGGTATCCCATTGGTATAGGTATCTACTTTGAATGTAGAGGATATTAGTTTCATTATCACTATATAAAGGCTATTTTGACATCTGACATAGTGATTAGTGGCAGAACTAAACTAGTCCAGACCTCAGACCTGTCCTTGGCAAAGTTTCTTCAGTGTCTTATTTTATAGAGTGGAGGTAATAAGAATACTACTCCCATGGGTAGTTGGGAGCCTTAGAAGTCCATAGAAGGCATGTGCCTCCCAAGTGCTGTGCACTCAGTGTCAGCCACTGTAATTACATGTGCATGTATTCTGCATGGACACACACTCCCAGTATCTAAAATATCAGTTCAAGCAACATATGAACGATTGAGACAGTATCTGTCATGTTTCTGGAAAATTAAATTTGCTTTTTCTTCTGAGAAAACAAACAGTCTGTCTAAGTTGACGACCCTGCCGGGGAAAAAATAACGCTTGTCTTTTCAAGTATTTCAGCCTTATTAAGAGCGAACCTCAGACAACTAAATTCAAATATTAGCTCTGACTCGATTTTGCTGATTGCTCATCTTTTTAATCCAAAATTTAATGAAAGAAATTTGACTTTCCCATCAAGGTATTTCACATCAATTATTTTTATTCACACTGTCCTTTCCTTTAATTTGCCATTGCAATTTCATTTTACTGCCCTCCCCTGACACCCACCAAATCCCGCAGTTCCGAGCTAAGGCTTTTCCAGGAACTGTCCACTCTGGCTTTTGAAATGCTAGCTTTCCAGTCTGGGAGGGAGTGTGCTTAAATGCAGAAAGTCTGTGCTTACAATTTTCTGGTTTTCATTAGACCATCACGGTTTATTGTTCTGCAGGCTCCTGAAAAAAGGAGTAAACCCATGTTGCCATGCTGCCTGGCCACCTCTCTAGGATGTGCCGTTTCTTTAAAATGGCCGCTCACTTGACATGCTTGTGTTTAGAAATCCCTCGGGTAAATCTTTAAATGCAGCTCATCGCCATCATGTATCAAACGAGGATAATCTGAATCCCTTGAAAGCATGCACAAAATACGTAATTGCCCCTGAAAATGAGCACAAATCATTTACTGGTAAATATTTGTTTTACCAGACCACATCTCATGTCCCCAGGCTGCAGTATGTACTCCACAGATGCTGGCAAAACCTACGCCTTTTTTCTTTTTATTGGTTCGCTTTGGTCCTAAGTCAGTGGCTACTTCTAAAGCTCTTTTTTTTTGAGTCAAAAAGTAATAAGAGACAGAGTAATGGATCTTTAATGGATTCCACCACGGCTTCCCTGACAGTGATTTCCATTACTTGGGCTGGTGTGCTGCTGCTTATTAGATTTCATTTAAACACATGGCAGTCAAGACCGTCCACCTCCAGATGGTTTATTCTTACCTCCCAGATCCTCCTGGCAATGCCACCTTCTCTTCTGTTCTCTTCTCTTTCCTCTCATCTCCTCTCTCCCTCCCCTCTCCTCTCTCCTCTTTCTTTCTTTCTTTCTTTCTTTCTTTCTTTCTTTCTTTCTTTCCTTCTTTCCTTCTTTCTTTCTTTCTTTTCCCCACAGCCAAGGGACCAGGTTGGTTATCCCTATTCCTAACCTCTTACACTGTATGCGATTCAGCTTCTTCCCCCCTCCATGTCTTTTCTTCTTCCTTTACCCCCTCTTTTCCTATTTCTCTCTTTCCTTCTGTTTTTTTTCTGTCCCTGCTTCCCTCCATTCTTTTCTTCTTTCCAGCTCTACACTCTCATCTGTAGCTCACTTTTGATCTTTTGGTCTAGAAATTCCCCTAGACTTGGCTGGTTATCATCCCCAAAACCCTTTCCCCTAAGCTGTTATATCCAGTTCCACAGACCTCAGCGCTCCTGAGTTTAGAAGACAGTCTGTGCACACAGTGGATGGCAGTGTCACGTGTTGACTCGTATTTCTAGGAATCCCAGTGTGATCACTGGTGGTACCCTCTGCCTCACCCCAGTTGAACTGTAAGGACAAAGATAGGGTTTTATTACTTTGGCATTGTATGTTGGATAAGCGCGCCACAATCCATGACCGGATATATGTTTTGTTCATTGCCTCGTCTGTGCCTGCTTTGTCTTTGTTTTTCAATGACTATTAGTGGATCTTCTAAGCATTTTATTATTGATGGAAGTGACCAAAATAAGTTTTTATGTGTGCTCTTTTAAATAAAAATTGACCCAGCACTGCTATGCACACACACACACACACACACACACACACACACACACACACACCATATATATGGCCAAACAGTAGGAGAAAATGAAGACGCTGTGAGAACTTGTCTTGAGAAAAATCAAAGATGATCTCAGAGATTGTGTGGAAGGCATTGCAAGATGAAAGATTTTTCTAGCTACATGATATCTCGTTATTTTGTGCTTGCTCGTTTCTTTTTCATAGTGTCCTCTGTCTTTTTTAGTGTCTCATTAAACTAAACTGTCACAAGAAAAATAATGCTGGCAGTATTTTGTTTAAGAAAGCATTTTATTAAACTTCTTGATTTACCCTTGTGGACCTGTCAATTCCATTTTCCTGGGTCTCAACCTGTAAGATCGGAGCTTTAAAAAGGGTTAATGAATTAATTTGGTGGCAGTGTGTCTGTTCCGTCTGCCAATGTATAGTAATTTATGAATATTGCAATTATTCATAGCTGTTTAAGATGGAGAATATTCCAGGCATGCTTAACAAATCCATTATCCATGGAAACTGTATGTATGTAGATGATTCCCGGGGTAAGAGCAGCCCCAATTCCACATAAAGATGTTTCCTTGAGAGCTTCACTCTGTCACCAGATCTCTGCTGTCTGACCTCGGTGATGTCTGTTTACCATTGGAAGGAGTCTCCTTGTTGCCAGAACGACCCTTCTTAACATTTTTATCCTTGGGATTAGGAAAAAAAAAGAAAAAGAAAGCTAGGTCATATTTATTTCTCAGGCTAAAAACAGTCTATGAGGCATTTTTGTCCTAAACTTGCAGAAAAATCTTGCAGAGAATTCTTATAGGGAGCTGGGACCCACAGAGGAGCTAGCAAAAATTTTTGCTGACTCCTGTGGCTGTTTTCAACTCTGAAAGTCTATACGTGAGTGGTGACCATAAACCTCTAGAGTATTTTAAAAATTCTTTTATTAATTCTTTCAGTAAAGGCGTACCAAGTGCCTGTGGTGTGCAGGCTAGGGATGAGGAGGTACCCAGATAAGATAAGAAAACCAGTCTAACCTCATGGGGCTTACACTTCAGGGGGGAAAAGGCGGTAGTGAAGTAGGTAGAGTTTAGGAATGTTCAGAGTGCAGTAACAAAAACCATGTAAGATAAGTCAGAAAAGTCTTCTTTGGAGGACTGAGATATAAGGGAGGTGGTGTTCATTAGTCCCACGGAGGTACAGGAAGAGATGTGGTGGTTATTTTATGTGTTCACCTGGCTAGGCTGTGGCACCTAGCTGTCCCAGCACTGATCTAGGTTTCACCACAAAGGTTCTTATAAAAAATGTTGTTAAGAATGAAGTCAATAGAGTTTGAATAAAGCAGGTTACCCTCTGTAATGTGGTGTGCTTCATCCATTCAAGTGAAAGCCTGGTATGGTTTGGATCTGGAATGTCGCCCAAAAGCCTCCTGTATTTGGATGTCATGGAATAACTGTGGAACTGAGTGTTATTGGGAGGTAAGGGCCAGGCTGGAAGGGGCAGGTGCTTAAGGTGTGATGTGTAGAGATTGTGTCAATTGTTGGGATTGGGAATCGCCCAGGGCAGAGATTTTAGGTGAGTGTTATTGACTTGTGACCCAGGAAAGCAGGGAAGGGCACCCACCTGGGTGTGGGGGGTCAAGAGGCAGCTTGAACTAAGTAAAGGGAAGGAGAAGAAACTTTGTTATGCTTTCTTCCTGGGAAAGCTCTGGCCTTGCTTGAGTCTCCAGACTCACTTTACTCCTGTTTCACTTGACTTTCTGTCTGCAATGCTGTGAGCAGCTCTCCAGTCTCTGCCATGTGCTTCCACTGTTACCAGCTGCCTATGAATGGACTGTGTGAGACCTGAAACTGTGAGCTAAAATAAATCTTTCCTCCTTAAATTGTGGATATTGGGTGTGTTGTCCCAGCAATGGGCAAGTAACTAAGACAAGGCCTATTAAGTAAAGACTGGGATCTCCCCTAACTCCCCAAAAGGTGAAGGAATTTGAATTTATCTTAAGCTTACAAACAGAAATTCTGCATTCCAGCATTCAGATTTAAGAAAAAAAAATCAACCATAGCTCGTTATCTGCCTGCTGGAGTGTTCTATCCGTTTTGAGCTGGCCATTCCTTACAACTATGCAAGCCACGTACAGGTTGTGTTTTTCTAGAGAACCTCGACTATTCCAGGAGGCAAAGAAGACTGGGGCAGAAAAAACTGGAATAGGAGGAAGAAGGTGTTTAAAGAAATAAAAATTGGATAATATTACCTGGAAATCCATGAAAAGCTAGTGACCAGGCCAGATATCTTTTCTTTTCTCTCTTTTTCATTTCTTTCTTTTTTCCCCTGTGGAGTCTTTTTGGCAGAGTTGAGACTTTCAACGCACCTGCAAATATTAAATTTTTTGAATGTATATAGAACCTTGGAATCCAAATTAAAATAAAAATTCTGATTATGAAGTGCTTCCACAGTTTGCATTCTTTATACTTTCACTACCATGTGTGCTACTCGATGATAGGAGCATATTCTGGAAAATGTGATTTTGATATCGCACAAACATGAGAAGGGATTCCTCTGTCTTTCTGTCCTGGCCTGTAGCTCTGCCAGCAAAGCCTCCCTGCCTTCTGTAGACTGAAGTCTGGGGTGCAGTGATTTGAAACCTGAGCAGGGACTGACCATTGGAGGAGCATATTCAGCCTCTTGATGTCTTTCTGAAGAGGTGTGAAGCTGTTCCAGGTATCAGCCTGACCGGCCCTGGCTTCTGTCCTTTCTGGAACCTGGCTTTCCATTTTGCCTATGAGGATGTAGGCTTGTCTGTATGCTTCCAGGAAGTCCTTTCACTGCTGGAGTTAGCCAGAGCTAGTTTTGGTGGCTTACAGCACAAGAGTCTAGTGAACCATGAAGAAAGAAAAGGGAAGGGTTTGGTGTGACTAGTGAGGAGAGAGAGAGAGAGAGAGAGAGAGAAGCAAGCAGTGGAGAGAGGAAGATTGGGGAGACCTTAGAGAACAGAAAAACAAGACGCTCTTTGGCTTCATACTTTTAGGTAGTGTGGGGTCAGTCAGTAAGAGTAGAAAGCCGGATCCAGATGGCCTATCAGTGAGTTTGGCACTGAAGAGTCAAGCTCCTACTGTTGTTTAGCAAGTTCTCGACCCTCCTAGGTGCATCAAGGTAGAGCCCTCAGGTGCACAACCTTCCCCCTTCCCCCTTAAGAGTGCAGTCCTGAGGTGGTCATGATTCCCAGGTATGGCTCACAGCTCATGCACTCTGGCTGTGGTGTCATATGCTAATTCATTGGCTCCATTTGTGGAAGGCGCCCTCCTGCATGTGGCCCACTCCTTTGGGTCTGAGTAGGGACACTGTACCTGTGGTTATTTAGGGTGTGGAGGCCATGGGGATGGAATAAGAACAGAGAACTAGAGAGAGAATCAGGTGCCACATGAAGATGAGTTCCATGAGGAGAGTTAAAGGTGAGTCCCAAGAGGCTGTGTGCAGTTTCCCTAAGTTGTCATCTATACTGGGGAAAGACTTTGGGTGGTGTGACTACCCTTTGAGTAGGCCTATAGGTGGCCCCTCACCCATGTGCCCGTAGATAGTCCATTGTCTATTCTTCTGTAGATAACCCCTCATCTACACTCCTGTAGGTAACTCCAATAAACTCACTGGTTTGCTAAATTGAACGCTGGTGTAACTGTTACTTAGGCCTCTTGCTGTGCCCCTATTCCCCTGAAAAAGAATTCATGCAACACCCAGCATTCCAAGGAAGATGCAATCTCATGCAGTTGGCATAACATTTGCAGAGAACTTAGACCTTAAAAAAGGGCTGGTCAGGGGCTGAAGATCTAGTCCAGTGTCAGAATATATGCTCATCATGAGTAACCAACTGGGCCCAACCCTCAGTACATACATGGAACCCCCCTCCCCCCCAAATAACAAAATACAAAACAGAAAAATAACCATGAGAAAAGGAAAGGGCTGGTTCTCTTGAGATATAGAAACAGAAGCTCAGTGGTGTGGTATCCTGTGTCTGCATGTGTGCCTGCAGCCAGATGGATGGCCTGGTCATCGCAGCCAGAACCCTCCTCTGTTCTTGGCCTAGATGGTCAAATGACTAGTTCTCCATAGCCACAAAGAATCTTATGAAATGACTACCCATGTAACTGCTTCTCAGGGAGGACTAAGCGGCTCAGGCCAAAATGAGGATTAGGACTCATCTAGCAGATGTCCTTCGGTGAATATTAACGTGCTGGCAAGTTTGGTTCTTATGTGACTCTTGTGGGTTTAGTTGTTGTGAGCCTGCTGTTGAGGCACTGATGAAGTTTCTGAGCCTTTGAATCTGAGGACCAGGCTGTAGACTGTGGTGATTCATTTACTCAAGTAACATCAGGAAGCCAGAACTTTGTGCTTTCTATAAAGCCACATTTTTCTTTTTCTTTTTTCTTTTTTTTTTTCCCTATCTTACCTTATGCGGAATGGGTGTCTCCCCAGGGACCGTTCCTAGGTAGCAAGGTCACATCATGATCACATTACGAAGAATCCTCAAAGTGAAGCCAGAGAGACTCTGGCATTACGAAGACCAGGGAGGAAATTGTGATGGGGTCCCCCAAGGAGATGTAAAGGAAGGTGACAGCAGTGGAGAGAAAGTGGAGATCCCAAGTTCAGGACTGACCTAGAATCGCTGGATCTCTATGACTTTTTGGATAGGTCAAGGGTGGAGTTCAGGGTAACAGAAGTGTCTTACTTGCCATTTCTTTTCATTAAATAGCCGTATTTGAGTCCCCTCAAATGGAGCTGCAATAGTTAAAATCGTGACAGCACAAACACAGAATCTGAATTACATTAGCACTATGTCAGCCCCTTGCACTAAACCACCAATTCCCTAAGAGGTTTAGCAACATATTGGATAAAGTGAAATTAATCCTCTGGAGCCACAAGTTGACATACGCATGTGTGGTGAATCCATAAACTATGCTCTGAGCACTAGAAAAGGAAGCTAAAATATTCATGTGGGCACATCTGTATTCTGTCCGGCAAATGAAGCCGAGTTCACAGTGTCATTTTCTTTTGTAGCGTTGAACAAGGAAGAGGTTCAGCAGTGGAGCAGAGGTGACTTCACAGTCAGAGGTGTGGTTCGTGGCACCCCCCACGCCAGCTCGACGAAGCTTTGCCATCAGGTCAACATCGACCATGAAGCACTATCTTAAATTTAGAAAAGGCTCTGATTGTAATTGCAAGTGACAAACCCCAGAGAATTTCAAGTTCTTGTCTGCACCGGGTTCCACTCCCCTCCAGGCCAAGTCAGAGCTGCCAGCCCCGTTCATGAAAGGAGTCACCAGGAGGAGCTGCCCCTGGGAAGTCCCAGAGGGTCAAAACTGTCCTCCACTTTTGGAAATTCCTGATTAAAAAAATAGTTCTTTGCCTTTAATTTTTTTTTTAAAGACAGACATGTGTTAGCATAAAATAAAAGGCGGGGGTGTGGCTACGTGATGGCTCTAGGGTCACTACTGAAACCAAGTTGGTACTGGAGAGCAGATTTTCTGCTTTTAGTGTGTGTAAAACAGTTTCAGATTGGCCTGTTAAGTCGTAAACTTCAGAAGTGCATTCTGGGCCCAACCAAGGAGGTTTTAAAAATTGGACCCCACTGAAGCCTGATTGAACCAGAAACCTTTCTCATCCAGGGACTCCTTGTGGCTTATCAGTACCTCGCTCCAGGGGCACAAAGGGGGCTTTGTGTAGCTGAGCTGATAGGCTCTTCTGGAGGCATGTGCTTGGCAGAGAATGTGCCACAGACCTAAAGAGCAAAGAAAACAGAAAGGCAGAATAGACACTGTCAAAATGAAGTGTCATGTTTTTATTCACTTTGTGGGACTAATCTTATGCTGAGCAGACCCAACGACGTCAAAATTCTGGCTTTGTTTCTTAAATAAACATGGTCCTCCCCCTTTATATTTTGTTCTGATTAGCAATCATTTATTTAACATGAGCCAAATGCTAATATGGTTAATTATTTCAGAAAACAGAATAGGCTTCTCAAGGTGGGATATAAAAATTGTATCTATTCTCTATTTTAATGTATTAATAATTGGTACAGGTAGGATTCATGAAGGGTGCAGATTTTTTGAGATCTGATACTCAGCTCAAAAAAGAACCTAAACCTTTTTGTATTCAATGTAGATTTTTTTTTTTTTTGAGACAGGTCTTGCTATACAGACTAGGCTGACCTTGAATTTACTATGTAGCCTAGATTGGTCTTGAACTTGTGACTCTCCTGTCTCTGCCTCCTGAATGCTGGAATTAGGTGTGCACCACAATGCCTGGCTCAAATTTATGTTCTCAAGGAATGCAGATTTTTGAATGCTATGAATTTTGATACCAAATTTCCGAAGAGAACAGCAAAAATATTGATATAACTACTATAGTAAAATAAGGCTTCTCAGCGTCCCTAAATCAAGTACAGTTATTGCAATAGTCACATCACCCCTCAGCATGGTGTTGCTGTTTCAGGAGATTTAATCTTCTGTTCATATTCTCTTATATACTCATGGGGAAAGTATATCGCATCTCCAGCAAACATGCTGTCTTTCTTTGAATACTTTGCTTTTTAACACTTGTTCTAAATTTGTCATTCCCTGTGTTGTACCCGACCCATGAATCTCAGCATTCCATCTGGCATCCATGGCTGAAGTGGTGTGTTTTGCTCTGTTGTAGCAAAAATAAATTTTATACATAGAGGAAAACTTGGCAGTATATTTACATGGCTCTTGAGCACGCCTTGGCATACTGCCTTTGCCCAGTATTAGTATCCTGGATGATTTGAAGCAAGGTACAGAAATGTTGTGCCTCCATCTCCCCATCTGCAAGTATGAATCAATTTGACTTACATGGGGATGCTCATGCAAGCGTGTTGATTCTCCAGAGATGATTGGCTAAGCAGACACCTTGCAGGTGATTCTCTAGGAAGCTGACTCTGAGGTGGAGATCAGCTCATAGGATGACTAGTAGGAAATATTCTTGACGTGAACAAGTGCAGAGTGGGTCGAAGGAGGAGATGGCAGAGAGAATGGCTGTGCTTCCAGTGAGTAAAGTCTTCATGCCATGGGAAACTTTGAAGCTAGCATGGTCCTTTCGAGTTGGGCCAAGTTGGAGTGAGGGTGAGATCGTCGTCCAGGTTGACTAGTCATTGAATACAGACTGCTGAGAAAAGGAATGTGAATTTGGTTGACATGGCTGTTCTTAGCTGAGGTAGCTCCCAGAGAGTACTCAGAGAGTACAGAGAGCACTCACGGCCATAGGGTAATCTTCCCGGGAAATGGGGAACTAATTCTTCATTCCCGACAGTACAACAGGCCACACATGATAAAACCAAGCCAGAAGTGTGATATGTGAACAACTGTGGTGGTCAGTGGCTCCCAGTGAAGACAGAGCTGTGACATGAACGGGTAAAATGAGAATTCTTTTCCTTTACCTTTAGTACTGTAGTACCGAGTTCTAGTATACCCTGATATTGTAGATTTTCCTCAAGGAATTTTATCTGGGAAAGCATGAAATCTGCACCCCCTCAAAACTGGCCCTGGAATCTAGTTAGTCCTCTTGCCTTCAGCAAGACCTTTCTTCTTTGTATACTATACTATACTATAGTAATATTTCATCTCTAAGAATGAAATCTTCAGGCCTGGAGGAATGGCACAGCCATTAAACCACTCGCCTTGCAAGCACAAGGCCCTGAGTTCAGTTCCCCAGCACCACATAAAGCTAGGCATGCTGGCACATGCCTGTAATCCCAGTGCTCAGGAGGATTGCCATGAGTCCATCCATGGCCAGCCCAGGCTATAAAGTGAGTTCCAGACCACCCTGGGCTAGAGAGGAGACTCTGTCTCAAAACAAAACAAAACAAGCAAAAAAAAAAAAATGAAATCTCTAATAATCAAAGTGGAAAATTTATATCACTGTTTATCTCAGGTCTTGGTTGTATATGCAAAAATGTCCACTATGTAAAAAAATAAGAGAGATAGCAGTGCTTTTGTTTGATGTCTCCCCCAAATTTTGTAAAGTAGAACAGTAGTCCTAATATTTCCCTTTTTATGACATCAGATTGTGATGATAACAGGTCAGTTACCTTATAGAATGTCCTGTATTCTGTTGCACCAAACCTTTAGGACTGGACTTTTGTAGGGGCTCTTCAAGATCCCACCCACCAGAAGTTCTCCTCAATATACCCAAAGCCTGGAAACAACCCATGAAGACTCATAATTTCCTACTTATGTTCTGATATTAGATATGGACTTAGGTTATACAGATATGTGTATATATTAAAATGCAGCAAATGTAATTGCTGATGTATGCCTTTCGCTGCATATAAATGTTTTACCAAGAGAGGAATCTGCAAGAAATACATTGATGTGCAGACAGAATGTTTAAGTGAAACTGTGTGGATACATTTTACTTTAAAATATGCTCAATATATATGATAGGTGGATGAATAATAAATGAATATGGATAGATGTAAAACCACACAGTAAAAAGATAATAGAACCATCTGCATGGTGGTTATGAGTGCACACTATAAAATTTTTTCAACTTTTCTCTTTGGATATCATTAAAACAAATGTTGGGGGAAAGACATTTGGGAGACCACAGGGTAAGTTTGATAAGAAACAGGATACTAGGTGACATTTGGTAATTATTTTTGTCAGTTCTCTTTTGTGCCTTTTAAGAGCATTGTGGTTATTCAGAAAAGTGTATTCATAACCAGGGGAAAAGAACTAAAATATTTATTAGTGAAATGTCTTGTTTGCAACTCACTTGCAAATGGCTCAGCAAAAATTTAGATAACAAGGCAAGTAAGGGAAAATATTAAAATTTATCCAATCTAGCTGTGCCTTACTACGATTGTCCATCATTATAAAGTACTTAAAAAGTAAGCAGTAGACATAATGAGATATTATGTGAAAGAGCAAAGAATATAATATAAAATAATGAAGCTGCGTATCTGAGAGATTTAAAATTTCGAGAATTTAATTAGAGAAATGAACTCTACTAGCTGTAAGGGATGCTAGGTTTGCTTTAGAAGACACCTTCATGAATTTTGTGTTGTTATAGAAAGAAGTCCCCAAACCTTTGGGTACCAGGAACCAGTTTCATGGAAGAGCATTTTCCGTGGACCGGAGTGGGGGAGGGCATTAGCACCATCCCCTCAGCTCAGCTTCAGATTATCAGGCGTTAGATTCTCGTAAGTCGCATGCAGTCTAGGTTTATCGCTTGCACATTTCACAGGAGGGTTTATAGGATGAGCTGTTGCTGACCTGACAGAAGAAGGAATTCAGGCTATAGTGCCAGTAATGGCAGCAGCTGTAAATACAGGTGAAGCTTTGTCACTGGCCTGCTACTTACCTTCTGCTCTATGGCCTGGCGCCTCATGGCCCAGACGTTGGGGACCTCTGAAGTAATATGTGAAGAGCAGAGATTTATTTCTCAAAGGCCTAGGAGCTAGAAAGTTCAAGGCCAAGGTGTCTGCATCTGGTGAAGAATTTTTGCTTCTCCCATCATCCCAAGCCGGAAAGTGAAAGAAAGGGTGTACGAGAGAGGAGGGAAAACAAGAAGGCGCTGAGCTTGCGTGTATACAAAGCCTGCTCCCGGCATAACTAACCCACTCCCACAGTGATGTTAATCTATTCCCACTAGACTCAACCTGCTAACACTCTTGTATTGAGGATTACGTTTCCGAAACATGAACATGAGGGACACATTCAACCTATAGAGGGGAGTCAAACCTTCATCATTCTCTATTTGCCTTCTGTTTTATTCTACATCTCCAGACAGTTTCCATTTCAGAGTTTGAATTTGAAGCACTGCATTCATGACCTTGTATTTTCATCCTGATTCTGGACTACATTGTTTATGAATTTGATGCTATAGTCTTCTCCTTCCAGATGAAAGTTTTAGCACTGTGAAACCTCATGCCAGAACGTTACATCATTAGAAATTCATCAGATGCTTAGAAACAAATTTATGGCCAAAAAAAGAAAATTGGGTGGAAGAGTGGGTACAACACAGCTAGGCGTCTGTTACCGTTCAGGCTTTATCTTTTGCTGTGCTCAGTACCCTGAGGAGCATACAGATGCTCAGACTACATACAACGATCTTTGCCTGGGGCTAGGGCTGGAGAGACAGATGTACTTAGAGGGCCTCAGTAGCCATGGTCACAGTGCCGTGAATTCACTGGGAAGCAGCACTAGACTATCTTTTTGGTCTCATTTCATGTTTGTGTCTGTGTCTGGGTAGTTCACTTTGACACTATGTGAGTTTGCTCCAGGAACTGGAAGGCCTTCTTTGGAAAAATTATGCTTTGCTTCATTTCATTGAAAATTCCTCAGCTAACATATTTTCCTTTTATGGAATATGGCTCCCAAAGAATTTTTTGTGGCTGAAAATAGATAAATTTCTTGATTAAAGTATAAACACAGTAAATCTCAGATGATTTCAAGCTGCCTCCATATCAACGCTTGGTCCAACTTTTGAGGAAAAGTTGGGTTCTCTTACTGAGTGCTCTGGATAGCTGGGCACCAAACCCGCTGTCACCACTTTCTTTTGAATTAGCGTTCAGCAGACGACAAGCTTTGTTTTCACTTCCTTACTCTAGGACTCTTTGCTTTGAAATAGTCCTTGAACAGTCAACAGTTCAGAATGGCATGGCTATTTGTGTTGGTTTGTCCAGCAGAGTCCTAGTAATAGTTTATTATCTCTCCTGCTCTGCCATAATTATTAAAAGGCCCTCTGGAAAGATAAAACTAGCAGATGAACTTAGAAGAAGGTCACCTGATGCTGTAGAAAGTAAGGAATAGGTTTTAAACACCAAATGCTGTGTAGGCTCAAGCCTTGGCTTCGCTGCTCCATGCTACACATATGACCTCAGGCAAGTCAGATTTTCATTGTGTCTTATGGGAATCGGAAGTGGCTTATTATGAGGACTGAAAGGACAGTGGAAGCTTCCAACACAGTAGCTTACACATGGTAGGCACCCATTTATTCAGGTTCTTGTCCCTAGGAAATGAATGTCTGTGCTGCTCTGGAAAGACACAAGTGGAATATGCCTCTATCAGTCGAGGATCAGAAGCAGCTGTAATATTAAAATGATTCATCTGCTACATTTGGGTTTCAGTGCAACACTCATGAACCTCATGTGGACTCTATCTCTGAATCCAGTAGCCTCATGATTTCTGTGTTATCGTGTGCACTTCAACTATGTTAATAGATCTAAGTCTTGAATGGAGGAAAATAAAGACATTAATATCTGATGAGTTTTAGCAGTGTCTGAGAGGGAGGTAGCTCCAAACCGGAATAGATCACTAGCATGTCCAAAAAGGAGAGGAAGAGGTGGGTTTACTTCATTTACAAAGCAGAAACAGTAAATCAATTTCATGGGGGGGGGGGGCTTGGTGTTGTCATGGTTTGGATCTGGAGTGTCCCCCAGAAGCCTCATGTTCCCATGGATACTGTGTAGGGTTGGAAGGTGGGGCCTGGCTGGAAGGGGTGGCTACTTAGGGCTTGACCTAGAGGGGCGTGTGCTGGTTTTGCCCTTCCTTCCAGATCTTCTTTCTTTTTCACCATTCTGTAAAAAGCTCTGTCTCTGGGGCTTTCAATCTGGTCCTGGACCCGGCTCCAACCCTGCCACATGATTCCAACATTTTCCAGCCACTCACCTGTGAAAGGACTGAGACCTTCTGACCTGTGAGCTAAAATAAATCTTTCCTCCTTAAAGTTGAGGATGTCAAGTATTAAGTCACAGCAATGAGAACTTAACAAAGGAGGATTTTAGAGATGAGTCTCGTACAAGTATTCCTATATGACTACAAAACTAGAAGAAGGTGTGGATGGAAACAGAGAAACTTGGTCATAGTCTTACTGCAGTAGAGTAAAAAAACATATCAGTTTTGCAAATTTTAACAAGATTTCGTCAATGATTGGCTTCTAGCATGCCCTCCAACTGCATGTGTGGGCTTGCCTGAATAATTTTTCTAAACCTATCCTATTCTTAAAGAACTAGAAATTTTGGTTTACTACTGGAATGTTACAGCACTGGGTTCATTCATTAGGAGCCTCCCTGGGGTTTACACACAAGCATGTACATTCTTACTGCTATCCAAGTAACCTTATGGAGTATGTATTAGTTAGCTTCCTATTGCTATAACAAAATACATCACACAACTTAAATGAGGAAAACAATTATTTTGGCTCACGGTTTCAGAGGCTTAAGTCCATGGTCACTTGCCTCAACTGTTTCTTGGCATGAAATCACAGCTGGGAGAGCTGGGAGCATGTGATGGAGTAAAGCTCCCCCCTTGTGGTGAACAGGAAGCAAGAGAGAAAAAAAGAGAAGACAGGGCATATCCCCACTGACCTGTTTCCTAGGAGGTGGATCAGCTAGGTGGCGCAGTATAGTGTGCCGTGTCTGTCTTAGTTCCTTTCTCATTGCTGGGTCAGAATGCCTGACACCCATGATTTAAGGGTGAAAAGATTTATTCCAGCTCAAAGTTTCAGTAGATCACAGTACCTATATGGATAGCTGGCAATGGCAGAAGCACACGGCAGGAGAAAGAGCGGAAGACATTCTGTGGGCTGTCTGTGGGCGTGGCACACAGTCACATGATGCAAGAAGGGTGGAGTTACCCCTCCAGGTAGTCTACCCCTTCTGGGTGGAGACCCAGTGTCTGCCCTCTCGGAGCAGGCTCTACTTCTTAACAGCAAGCAAATACTATTATGCGGATTTGAGGGCCTTGACAGATACAAACCATAGCAATGTTGATGTTGTACTTCTAAAGAAACTGCCAAACTGTTTTCCAAAATGAAAAATATCAGTTCTCCGTGTCCTAGCCAACGCTTGGTATGTATAGTTTAAAGAATATGCATTACCTAGAAGGTGAATGGTGATATCTCATTTGATATTTCATTTCCTGAATTAAGAAAAATATGAGACTCTTTTCATATGCTTGTGGACCAATTGTAGGTCATCAGAGGCAAAATGTCTATATAAATTTTGTACTTACTTAAAAATTTGATTGTTTGCCTTCTTAGTATTGAAAGATAAAATTTAAAAATATATTCTCTAAACAAGTTCTTGTCTGAAGTGCTTTCAACAAATATTTTCCCTACGTTTATTGCTTGCTGTTTTGTCTTTTTTAAAAGCCGCCTTTCAAATAATAAACACTTGAGTTTTTGTCAAAGATCGGTTATAACAGGGTATAAACCGGACTATCTGCTTTTTTATCTGGGTGTTTAGAACAAAAAATTTGTGTAGTCAGATTGTGATATACTTCTAAAGCAAGGCCTTTTCGATATTCATTGTTTTATCACATATTGAGCTTATTCTATAAGCTATCCAACTTTTAATTCTGGGCTTTATTCTTGTGAGACCTCAATTCCAGGTTAGCATAGAAAATTAGTCAGGAAACAAGAACTTACTAGGCAAATGGAAGCCCCCTGAATGCCTGCATGCTGTGGAATTATGGAGTAACTGACACGTTATTACTAATAACAAAGGTGCGGGAGGATATCTTTGGAGATTTTATACAAGATTGAGACAATTAGGGAAGATTTCTAATTAGAGATAAAATTTCTGGGTAAAGAACTTTGCATATCTTTTTCTATACTGTTGAAAAAAGAAATCTGAAGCCAGCTATCTCAAGCAGTCTGACTCAAGAAAGTCAGAAAAAGTGAGAGAAAATGCATCAACTTTTGAATTATATGAATATGGCTTATTGGTTTTATCACTTACAGGGAATGTTTTTGCTTAGGTCACTTTAACTTTAAGCCACATATATCTACTCACAAATATCTGTAAAAATCAACTATATATGTATATATCTTGACATAAAGTGGACCTAATATTTCATAGATCAATAATTAAAACGTTGGAACAAAATATTCACTGTTTTCAAGAAAGATTTTTAAAAAGGCAGAACTCTCTGATAGATCATTTTTTAAATTTATATAATTACTTAAACCGTATATTTTTGTTTTGTTTTGTTTTTTCACTGTCCAGATTGTAAGCTCCAAGAAGACAGCAAACTTATCTCCAGGTATAGAAATTGGTATATAGTAAGAAGTGATATTTAACTTATGTAAGTGAATAATAGTTTTTTGAAAGTCACTCCTGTCTGTACAACTGTTGGTCTCTGGAAAGCTTCTTAATTGCCTGCTTCCCCCAAGAGAGGCCGAGATACTAGAACACATTTCAATCAGCAGAGGCTGCAAAAGTGAAAAATCACACAGATGGCCAGAGACTCCTCAGTTCATCCTTCCTCATTCCAAAAAACAACTCCCAAAATAAACTTTTTTTTCCTGATAGAAATATTTTTGCTTGTGGGTGGCTAACAGTTAAAGCAAAGCATCTGGATTACGAGTGTTGTGGCCATATTTCTGTGCTTACATGCTTGACCAGGGAATTTCTTTTTCTGCTGTAAATTCCTTCAGGTTAGGATCTGTTTAATTTTGTAAAAAATACTTGACACAAAGCTAAAGATGTTTCTTCTGCTATTGAAACACTCCAAAGAGCCTTTGAAGAATCCCACCCTAATCAGATTGACTCAACAGTGACATAGGAATAAAGAATACTTAGGTACAGTGACTGAAATGCACTCTGGGATGATAATGGAAGGGGATAGATGTGGCAGCTGGCTTTCCAGCTGGTAGCACAAACCTGTTATAGATACAGCATACCTGGCATCCATGGGTTTTTAAGAAAATACATATTTAAGGAATGGCAAAGAAAAGGGGAGAACAGACAAAGGAAAAAGAAAGCCTAGCCTGTTTGTTGCTTTCTCTTTATGATTTGTTCTTAGAGCTTTCATTTTAGAAAATAATTGTAGAAATGTACTTTTGGAACCTCCCAAGAGGTGTGTATTTCTATTTCCAGTAAGTTTTGCACCAAGTTTGAGATAATTAAGCTTAATTGACAGCTCTTAAGCAGAAACTTAAACCTTCAAATCCTCAGTCCTCTCTACAAATGGAGGTTTTCTTTGAGATTGTTGAAAAATGTGTTTGAGGAAGATGGTAATTAGGTGTGAACAGATGGCCATTTTTTAACCGAGATATTAAGTCTCAACGTTTACATCTAACAGAATGGTCTGCCTGCTAAAAATCAGTGGGTGTGATACAGTGTACTGGTTGGCAAGACTTCAAGTGTGTCAATGCTAAGTGGGACATGTGATAGAAATTCAAATTCCTTGTATGAGTTTAGGACGGGAGAGGTGTGAGAGGAAGGTTATGACACTGTGCCAAGACCTTACGCTCAACAGACTTCAGATCGTGTCTCAAACAGAAATGTGGTATTTGCCACAGACAACATCATGTTGGAGTGAAAGGCTCTTTGGACTCGTGGTTCCATTTATTGCTTTGGCTTTTTCCGATGTTGTGATCGGAGTGGTTCCCTTAAGCCTCTGAGCCCCAGTGCCCTCATTTCTCAAACAGAAGAGGGTTGGAATGAAAATGCAATTTGGTTATTTTCCAAGACATCATCCAACTGAGAAAGTGGTAGCGCCTGGTACCTGAGAGTTTCCTTGAAGGACATGTCCGTGCCTTTGTGCTGGGTCGGGTGGGCTGTGGCTGCTTCTGTTTCTGGTAGTTTGTGAGCGTTAAGAGCTACACAGAGTTTCCAAGCACCAAGGTTTCAGTCTGCACCTTCATGCACTTTAGAGCTCAAGTTTTACGGTTTAGTTATTTAAAATGTTGCGGGGGTGGGGAGGAGAAAGGTTAATCTACAGATTTTAGGGAAATGATAGGGTAAACCAGTTTGAGGTTTGTAAGAAAGTCCACTAAGAAGGCCTGGAGGCTGTAGGCAGAACACTCCTTATTTCTCCAGTCATGGAAGAAAATGAAGGACAGATAAGAGATGATCTGGGTAGTACTGAGAAGTTTTCAGCTTTTGTGTAATATCTTGTCATGCCATGTACACTTATATACACCTAACAACTCCCAATCCCCCTCATCTCCTCACACCACCTCACTTAACAAAGGTTTTCTCTCTTAAAAACTTGAGCTCAGAGCACGCCTAAAAGATTTTCAGTTAGCCCAAGAACTATTGGAAGGGGAATTTTACAGCCAAAATAATTTTTAATGAAAGTCATTACCCACAGAACCGATGGAAGGAGGGGCACACAGCCAAGCTGTACTACAATACAGAAGTTTACTGTTCACAAATACTTATTGTTCAGAAATGGTAACAGTAGAGTTTCACTAAAGGAAAAGGAAGATCATGCCTTTATACGTTCAGTGTTGGCCAAATTCATAAATCATGTAAGAAAAAGGTGGTTAGGGTCATTATTCTCCCCAATGTTTGAGACTTCGTTCCGTGAAGTCCATGCTCACTGCAATCATGGTTGGTCAATAGGCAGTCTTGGACTTCGCAGCAGATGTCCGCTTCCCTGAGGGCGGGCAGGAGACCGGAGAAGAAGGCACCACCGTGTGACTGTTTTCCCCCCACTCCAGTAGGGCTGTTATGAAGTGCTCTTACCTCGCTGTGGCTGAAACTGGGTTGCTGTTTGGACTTCTCACCTGGAATCATTGAGCGATTCTGTCTAAGCCTGAGTAATGAACTACAGATCTGCCTCATTGGGTGCTTCTTATGATTTCAATTAGATCCAAATTTATCAAATCCATGCAAGAGTCTAGAATGAGGCAGGATGGATGAGACCTTTTCAGCAAGCGTTTTCTTTCTTCATAATCAGTGTCAAAGCACTTCTTGCCTTTGGGTACAGTCCCTTCTCACTAATGGCTGAGTATAAAACTTGGAATTTCCTCTTGAGGCACTTTAAACAAGATTTCCCCATTCTGCCATCTCTTTCTTAGCTTCTCCATGGAGCTGTTCAGTAGCTTCGTTTATGGAGAAGATTGTCAGAGGTGTGGAGAAGATGGTAATCACTGTTTGGAAATTCCAGATAATTGGACAAACAGATGGAAATATCAAACATTTTGAATTTAGTTTCAACTGAACAATCAGTTAAAAGAAGCCAGCAACCCCCAAGCCACAGGCTTAATACTGGGCTGTCTCAAAATTTTCTCCCTTGGATCTATGACTCCACTGCCTTGAAAACCAGCCTCCCACAAAGTCTCAGGACACAGGCAAAATATATTTTTCTTTTTTTTAACAGAGTGTCACATGCATGGCTTATAGCCCACTTCCCAATAAGGTACCCACTCCCATCTGAAACCTCCCGAGCCTTGCTTTTATTGTGTATATTTTTTGCCAGCATTCTGTTCTGCACATCAGCTGGAATCATTTATCATGCTTTCCTTGTAGGATATTATGGCTTCTTCAGTCTCCATCTCCAAACCTTTCAGACAGTTGCAACAAACCAATTCTAATTCCCATATAGTCAATACAGTAATGGCAGCAACCCCATTCCTGGTTCTCATTGTCTGTAGTAGTTAACTTTTTGTAGCTGGACCTGGCATTCACAATGTAAAGCAGGAAATGGTTTGTTTGGCTCACGTTTTCATAAGATTCTGTTCATGTTTGGTTGGATCCAAGGCTGGACCAGTATGATGGAAGGGTGAGGTGGAGCAAAGTTAAGTAGCTGATGGGGCTCAGGAGCAGAGCAAAGGGAAGGCATCAGAGAGATCATGGACTAGATATTGTACCCAAGGTACCAGTTCCATGACCCACCCAAACACAGCCAGAAATGTGCCTTACTAATCCCTCAGATGGCTTCCAAGCTAGTCAGGTAGATGACTAAACTAAACCATCACAAATATACTCAACTTCTTTGAGCTCCAGATCTCCAATTTCTCTGTCTCTGAAAGTCAGGTGCACTGTACGTACTAGTTCATCATTACACTTCATTTTGTTTGTTTCCCTGTTTATTGTCTCTCTGAAGTGGAATACACATTTCAGGAAAGCAGAAGTCTTTTGCTAGTTTCTGCACCCTTGGTGACTAGTACAGTGCCTAACATGTGGTAGGTATGCAATACATAGTTTTGAATTAATGACTGGATTGGTAATTAAATAGTAACTAGAGAATCAGTTATGAGTACCTTTCAGTGGGTTGTTTCAAGACAGCTGAGGAAAGGGTGACTAGATATATCTATAAGATATATGTGACTCTGGTATGAGTCACAGCCATCATTATTTCAAGCAATTTTACCTTGTGTTACATCCTTACCTCGCTGGTAAGAGGTCAAGGACTAGTTTGGAAGAGGCAATTACTTAAATGGGATATTTTGATAGTATGGGATGATATGAGAATAAAGGACAGGAAACGTGAGCAAAGGCACTATTATTATTCTGCTTAAAACTTGAAGGTCATGAATAGGATGACCAGATAGTACCATAACCAAACTGCATATTATCAGAGCTGATAATAATTAGGCTGAATCAGTAGGTATAGGCCGGGACTGTCAGTTAAGCCTGAGCCACAGTCCTATAAAGTATGAATTAACATAGAATACTGCTTGCTTTCATTGAAAGGCTGGCACTGTATTCAAGGAAAGCATGCTTCAGTATTTGATGAGAGTGACAAACTCAACCAGGAAATTCAGAACTGTCCCTAAGTTTTCTTCTATAACTGGATATTTTTCAGAGACATAGTCAGTCATCCTCAGCTCCTGGAAGGTCTAAACTACTTCCCTACTGATTTATTTTTGAACACAAAGTAAAAATGGACCACTAGGCAGCAATACAAAAGAAAAAGTAGTTAGCATTCCAGGACCAGGAAGAGCTTGAGAGCAGCAGAAATTTTACAAAAGGTTTACTGTTAGCAAGAATCTGGAGGCAAAAAGAACACATTTTAGGACATCCCAAAACTGAGGGGGTCAGGTGTCATTTTTTTCTGGGAGAAATTCTGATCTTAGGATTATAGAATTAGACAAGATATATAAAAAAGGTGTAAGAGAAAAGATAAAGCAATTTGCAAAAGAAAAGATATATATATATATATATATATATATATATATATATATATTATATGTATGTGTATATATGAACGATGTCTTATTTTGCACACACACACACACACACACACACACTCACACACAAAACTTTTTTGTGTTGTTGTAAGCACAAACCTAAGCAAAACAACTTAAGAGAGGAGAGACTTGTTTTCGTTTACGGTTTTAGAGGTATCTTTCCACGGATTGTCACTTCCATTGCTTCTAGGCCGGTGGCCCTGCAGAAGGTGTGGCAGTCATGCAGTGGAAGGTTGATCACCTCCTGGCAGCCAAGAGTCCAGGAAGAAGTAGCTGGGAGCCAGATGCGTCCCCAACATCACGTACCCATGACGTCTTTCACTGGGCTCCACCTCCTGTCTCCATCACCTCCAAACAATGCTGCCAATTATGATCACCTCAGTGGTTTAATCCCCTGATGAAATTAGAGTTCCAATGATCCAATCGTTTTCCCCATCTCTAAAACGTGAGACTTTGGGGGAACGTTTTAAATCTTAAACACTTAACCACAGCAGGCACCAAAACCGTAGGGGCGAGTTATGGGATATGGTAGAACCCATGGGACATTATGAGTAGACCACATCAGATTTATGATCTCTGTTGTTGGATAACAGAGCTGCAGGATTGTGTAGCCTTTCATTACACACATCAGAGGCTGCCCACCTCCTGGTGATGACGGTGTGGGGGATTGTAGCCTTTTAAAATCCCAGTATCAGGATCCACATCAATATAATAAATATACTCGAAGCGTGCTCACACGTTCCTACTCTGTGGATTACAAAGAGGTGTGCACACGAGGAATTTAGCCAAGAATAGTGCTTAAAACTAAATCTGTAACAGGGGAAGCCAGAGGAGTGTGATGCCATGGAAACGCTGTTTACTCATCCCGCCTGTGCTGGGAGCTTTTTCTTTTCTCTAAGGGGATGCGTTCTCTCACAGTGAATCAGGGATGCAGATAGGAGCATATTCATAAAGTACTGAGATATTTTATATCTGAACTTTATCGACTAGTGAAACAGTAAAATTCTTTATACTGAGTTTTACATAATTGGTGGGGGAGCAATTAAACAGATGAGAGTTTACTCAACCTTGAATAAAAAAGCTATTGCTGGGAATAAATTAGGAAAAGCAGATTGAGGTTTCTGGGTGAGGAAAATATCATTTGGTTTCAGGGGAAATGATTCATTTCAGAGTAGACTTCAGATTATGGTGGTTCTTCAACTTTGCCATGCATAAGAATATGTTTAAATGTGCAGATTTTTTTTTTCAGAGACAGGGTCATGCTTTGTATTCCAGGGTGGGCCCGAACTCACTGTGTGACTCCAACTGGCCTTGAACTCCTAGCAACCTTCTTGCCTCTCAGCCTCATAAATACTGGGATTATGGGCATGTGCCATCATGCCCAGATTTTAAAACGCAGATCTTGGAGTTGGTCCCAGATATTTAAGATTTTGTGTATCCAGGGTAAGGGATAGCAATATTTATCAGGTTTCTTGGGTGTTTTGTGAGCATGCCATTTGAATGTCATTTGTCTTAGTTACTTTTTTATCGCTGTGACTCAATATCCAACATTCACAGCTTTGAGGAGGAAAGATTTATTTTAGCTCACAGTTTCAGAAAGTCTCAGTCCATTTACTGGTGGGTAGCTGGAAATGGTGGAATCGTCTGATAGGGCCACAACTAGAGCCAGAGCTGGAGCAGGTGCTCTCGAGACCGAGACCCTCCCAGTAGCATGGCATAACTGAGACTGGCCTGGCAGGAAGGGTGGGACCAGCACACGACCCTCCAGGTCAAGTGCCTGCCCCTTCCAGCTGGGCCCCATCTCTCAACTCTACACAGTGTCCATAGGTACATGAGGCTTTTGGGGGACCCTCCAGATCCAAACCATGACATCATTCTTTGAAAAATCACACATCCTATATAACCTTTGACCTATCATAACTCAGGAGGTTAAACATTGCATTGTTTCTCGAATATGAGACACCCAGAGTACAGGATTTTTGTAGAACCAAATCGGGGGGTGGACAGAGAAAAGAAAATCACTGTTAGAAGGCCCACACCATTACCCGGAAGTGTCTGAGGCAACTGCCAAGACTCAAGACGGAGTTTGGAAGCAACCTGGCACGGTCTCCTGGGAGACGAGCTGCTGGCTTGGTTTTCCATTCCTAATTAATAGAATCTGGAGCCTACAGTAGCGGGCATGCTATTTAGGGCTATTTTAAACAAGACAAAACAAATGATGTACAGCTGGTAACCACTACCTTGAAATACAAATTCAGCTGCAATTTGTATTCAATTTCTTACAGCTGTGGTGCAGGAACGCGATAGTGCTTTCTAAAAGCCCGTTGTGCTGGAGTGGTGACACACGAGCATCTGACAAGGACAGCTTGCCCTGAGGTCTGTGTGACCATTACTTAGAGCTATGACCATGCAGATAGTCATATGACTCAAGTTGAAGTGTCTTCGTGTTTCATTTCTGCAGAGTCCTTGTTTCCCTGACGACAGCGCCAAATCACCCCCAGAATATACCGTCTGTGTATTTTTATTTCTCTTTGTGGTTGATATTATAGCTGCTATGCTACATTAAAATGACATCATAGTAATCTTACCTTTGTAATCATTTTCTACTTAGGGACAAATGCTAGTGTAAATATTTGAAGGGAATAGTTGTGTCTGGTTTGTCCTTCTTTTGGGGTTCTAATCTCATCTTTGCCTTTCCTCACTGTGTTTCTGCTGGATACATTTGGGGACATATTTAAGGAGTGTGTTCTTAAAGTTTGAAGTGTGTCACAATTCCTTGAATGGTATTATGACCTAAATACGTGTGTTCCTCCAAAATTCATGCTGAAACCTAATCCCCATCACGATGGTATTAAGATATTAGGAGGTGATTAGTTCAGGAGAGCTCTATTTCCATGGATAGAAATAGTGATTTTTGTAAAAGAGGATCCAGGGAGTCAGACATACTGAAGTTAGCATCTGTTAGAAATAATACTGAATATCAAAGCTATTGGCTCCTTAATTTCAGCAGTACTTGTTCCAGAAAGTTCCCCCAAATCAATCTGATCCAAGTCCAACCAATTTGCCCCCTTTCCACTGCCTTGTGCTTCCACCAAAGGGACCACTCTGCTCATGTCATACCAACAACCAATAGCGAACTGCAGACTGCCAATAATTGGTACTTGAAGATTGTGACATAGATCCCATGAGAACTTGCAGGTCTTCGGAACTGTGAGTAACAAATCTCTACTATTAATGAATTACTTGGCTTAAAGTGTTTCATTCTACAGATTGACCATCTCTTATCTAAAATGCTTAAGGCATTTCAGACTTTGCAGTTTTTCAGATTTTGAGTTCTTGTGTCACTTTACTCGTTGAGTATCTCTAATTCTAAAAAATCTTCGATCTGAAATACTTCAAAATCTGAAACTTTCTGAGCATCATGCTGACACTCCCAAAATTTGGGATTTCTGAGTATTTTGAATATCCGGATGAAGGGTGGAGTAAGACAAGTGATGTTGGTTTTGAAAGTACAGATTCCTAGGCTTCACAGATAAATTTTGGATTCAGGCTTAGAGTAAGGTTAAAGAATGAGATTTTCTTTGTTGTGTTTTGTTAGGAGGCCCATAGATAATTCTGGGACAGATGCACGAAGCCCATAGATAATTAAGAGACAGATGGTGCACAGATTCCACTTTTAGCAAACTATTAGATTGGCCCAACAGAAACATGCAGAGGTAGAAGGTGTGGTCTCTGCAGCTGACACCCAAATATCTGGAGAGAGAGAGAAGGACACCCATGACTTGAAGGTGATCAAAGAACACCAAATACAGGCTAATGCTTATAGAGCACTTGTATATTCATGAACTATTCTGTTCCTATCTCTTTTTTAAAATGAAGATAATGCAGAAAGAGCTAAGTTTTCTTGCCTAGAATCACAAAGCTATTGAGAGGGTTATTTAATATTAGTAGGCAGAATCTGCCCCATAACACTTACTCTAAAACCAGCATTGTATAGCAACCAGTGAATGTGCTTTAATTACAGATGCCAATCTGCCATCTATACGAATTGATGTTTTTAAATGTGTGTGTATGTGTGCACAACAAGTTGTATGATAAAAGAATTCTCTCGGTTTTCCTTTAGCAATGATATCTTCTTTTTAAATCAAAATAATTTTCATAATTGTGTTTGTATGAAGAGAATAAACACACTCTGTTGTCAGCCCCAGGCAAGCACTGGGAATATAGAAACAAAGGCCTGTGAGGAGCTTGCTGTGTGTGGTAGGAGAAAGTGAGTCACAGTCTGGGACAATTACTAGCAGTCTGCAGTTTGCTGTTGGTCATTGGAATGAGGTGAGCAGTGGCCCCGTTGGTAGAAGCACACGGCAATGGGACAGAGGCAAATGACCAACCATTGGCTGGACTTGGATCAGACTGATTTGGGAGACTTTCAGGAACAAGTCATGCCGAAGTGGTACTTGAAGATTGTGCCATAGAACCCATGAGAATTTAAGGGGCTGCTGTGTGTTACATCTTCATTTAAGGAAGCTTTTTCTACATAAATTTTCTTTCTTTCTTTCTTTCTTTCTTTCTTTCTTTCTTTCTTTCTTCTTTTTTTTTTTTTGAGACAGAGTCTCACTCTGTAGCCCAGGCTGCTCCTGAATTCACTATGGAGCTCAGGGTGGCCTTGGACTCATGGCAATCCTTCTGTCTGTCTATGCCTCCTAAGTACTGGGATCACAGACGTGTGCCACCACTCACGGTGTATGTGGTTCTTGGGGAACTGAATTCAGGTACTTGTTGTTTGACTTAGTGCTTGCTAGGCAAGCACTTTAAACTCTGAGCCATTCCTCCAGCCCCAGTTTTAACATGTATGAGAAGAAAAAGTACTGAAATAGAGTTTACAGATTTTCAAAGTGATTGCTAGGACATCCACACATATGACTAGCAACTATATTCATTATCTATTAATGTGAAGTAAATTATCCTAAAACTTAGTGGCTTTAAACAGAAATATTCATATTTATTATTTTATGCAACACTTGTAGTTCAAGAATTCAGGATCTGCTTAACTGGTTGTTGGTGGCTTGGGGTATATCATGAAGTTATAGTTAGGATGTTGGCTGGAGTTTGGTCCTCTGAAAGTCCACAGAAGATCCATTTTTAAGACGACTCACTCACGTGCTGGTTGGTCATTGTGTTAGTAGTCAGCTTTTCACCACTATAACAAAATGCCTGAGATGGTTTACTTACAAAGGGAAAGGTTTGTTTTGGCTCACAGTTTCAGAGGTTTTAGTTCATGATTAGGTTAAGCCTATTGTTTGGGTCTGAGGCAAAAAATAAAGATTGGATAGGGCAAGATCACAAAAATCCTTTGAGGACACAGCCCCAAGGACTTCCCAGAAAGCTCCATCTCCTAAAGTTTCTACCATCTCCTAATAGCATCACTGGGACCAAGCCCCTCACACGTGGACTTTTAGAGGTTAGTTAGCACCACCATTATAGAAACAGGAGACCCTGATGCTTTTCCCCATAGACCTTTCTAGAAAGATGCTTGACCATTCTCACATTAAGATGGATGGTCTTTCCAGGGTGAATGATGAAAATAAGAGTGAGGACGAAGGTGCCTTGTTTCTTATGTCGAGTCTCAAAAATCACACACATTAATTTCCATTGCTTTCTATTTGTCACTAACAAGTCACTAAGTCCAAGTTCATCCAACCTGAAAGTGGAGGGAAGTTGGACTCCACTGTTCAAAGAGAGCAGCGTCAAAAGTTTGTGGACCTATTTTAATTCCAGAGTTGTGTATGTGCCTTGTTTAACAGGGTGTAGACAAGATTGTGTGTTGTGGAACACGGTGTAGCAATTCTCATGGTGTGGGTAAGGAGTGGAATGCACTGTGATCACTTATTCTTCAAAAGTAGGGAATCTTGGGAAAGCAATCGTACACAAGGGATAGGTCTTGAAGCACTAGGTGTGTCTCTTAAAAGCCAAAGTCTACAAAGATTTTTACTCCCACAATACCAAAAGAATTTTGAAAATCTATGTGCAGTTAATACCAAGAAAAGTTTTGTAAGTTAAAAAATTTAAAGAATAGAAATCCTGATCTAGTACAAATATTGACATTTCAAAAAAAATTACGCTTTCCTTCTAAATGTGTCAATGGACTCTAAACACAGTCATTTGATGCTTTCTCCTTTTTCTTGTTCCTTTCTTCTTTCTTTCTTCCTTTCTTTCTTTCTTCCTTTCTGTCTCTCTTTCTTTTTTTCTTGAGACAAGGCCTTACTCTATAGCCCAGACTGGTCCCGAACTCACCGGTGTAGCCCAGGCTGGCCTTGGACTCTGGACAATCCGCCTGTCTCAGCCTCCCGAGTGCTGGGAGGCACCACCAGGCCAAGCTTTATGTGGTGCTGGGGAATCGAACTCAGGGTCTTGCATTTGTAAGGCAAGTGCTTTAAGCCCTGTGACATTCCTCCAGCCCCCTAATGTTTTCTTTTGTTAAAAACACGTGTACAAGCCTTAATCATTTGGAAATTATGTATCTTTCCCTTTTTGCTTTTCACTCTTTCCCATTTCACTTCACTGGTGAATTTTCATTCCACTTTCACCTTTGTGAAAATATTTTCTTCTAAGAACTTTTTGTTGGTCAGCCTATTATAGTTTGCTGCTAAAAATATGTATATAAATTAAAATTTTAAAAATTAAAAGTTTATATAAATTAAAATTTAAAAATTTACTTTCTGTCATTTAGGTTCTTAGTGCTAAACTTTTTTGGTATGAATTAGTGTAATAAGCGTTATTAATATGTAATTGCTGAAATATAAAAATTGGTAAATATTAAAGAAAAATATACTTTTGATTGGACCTTGAATCTCTAAATTAGATATGTAGACTTTTACTTGTCTAATATGTTACATTCATGATTTGATGGTGTGAAAATGATTCATTGCCAGCATGGAAAAGCACTCAGAATTATTTTATATCTGGTTTTCACTTTTATAGATATTTGTGTTAAGAACTTTTGCTCAATTAAATAGGTGTTACTAAATAAATTTCATTACAGTAATGTCACTCAATTCTTTTGATTTCTTCTGGGCACATATCAAAAATTACATGAGGGTCTGTCTTCATGTATCTATAAAACTTTATAATGTTCTAATAGCTGATAACTAAATACAACCTCAATTTTACTAAAAGCAGTCCTACCCATCAAAGCAATGTATTATGCAGCCGTCAGAATTATTAACATCTCACTTTGGGGGATAATTTAGAAAATTCTCATCCTTGAAAAGTTTTACTCAGTTCTATGCGATGACTATTAAGTTTATGCGGTACTCTTTCAGTTACAGGCACTATTTTTAATCCATTGTGTTTATAAAGGATTAGTACATAAAATCTTATTAATTTCAACAATCCTACCAATGTAGTGTTTTCTTGCAAATGCTTTAACTTCTCACAGGCTTTAGAAACCTATAATGTAAGCTTCTAGCTCATTCAGTTCAAGAAAAGTGTCTGTTATCTGACCGAATTATCCAAGGTAGCCCCCTTTATTAGAGGAATTAGCCAATTAAGACTTGCCTAATATTAAAAATAGTCAAAGTTCATTTTAATAAAAATAAGTATAGTAATGCATTAATTATGTTTCATAGAATTTATTAAAATCCACTAAAAATATTATGGGATTCTTGAAAGCACAAAACGATGAACATGAAACCTCCTGATTTGGACCTGGGCACGTGACTAACTTTAACTTCCTGCATGTAGTGATTGGTCCGTGAAACTTAAGCAGATCAACCTTAATTCCTCCCTAAGATTTTATATCAAACAATTATCTCAAGATTAAACTGTGTAAGTCTAACTTTTATGTTGAAAGGAATTAATTTTTTATGTTGAAAGGAAAAAGAGAAATTAGTATTTTCTTTCACAATATTTAATTGTTATATGGCAACGTAAAACCTAGTTTAAAACCTAGTTAAATTTGTAATATTTTGAAGATGATGTGTATAATAAACTTGTCATTCCTATTGTGATAGAAGTTTATTCTTTTGTCATACATTTAATTCTGGCTTTTAAATGCTAAAATATTTACTTTACATTCTGCATCATAATTCCACCATCTGATGAGTTAGCACAACTATTGTTGTTTTCCTGTGGTTCTTACTCATGGTATCATACCTACGTTTTGTTTTGTGTTATTTTTTCTATTTATTGTGAGCTCATACAGGTTGTAATTCAGTAGAAAATTTTTGAGTAGGATTTTTGCTGTTCCTGCCAGGCCCCTATAAGCATTGGCTCTTAATTCACTTTAAATTGGGCATCGTTTATATGAAATTGCACATCACTATTTGCAACTCTTTAAAACGAACAGTACAGATCTACTTCCATGAAGAAGCGCATGCTATGTCATGTATCCTCAGGAATTTAAAAATCAATCTCCCTCACTTCCAGGTAATATGTCTTTCCATTTTCTGAAACGTTTTCCACTTCATTCTCCCTTTTCCTGAAGACACACACCCTAATGATTTCCTTGTCTTTTGCGTAGACAATCCTGCCTCTGGCTCCTTTTTCTGCCCGCTTCCAAGCTGTTTCTTCAGCGCCCTCTACAGGCCAAGTCTCTAAATCACCTGGAATTACACACACACCTATATTACCAGGCAGTTTCAACTCCTACCTATCTGTGCTGATGTTCCTGTCTCTGAATTTCCTCACTACTTCATGGGCAATGTGTACTATCTTGCCCACTCATGTGTCACGATTACTCCAAACGGGAATTTATTGCCAACTGTTAGACCATATAACAAATACTATGAGTAGTTTGACTCATGAATTTTATTTTTGCATTTTTATCTCATTTTTCTGTTTGAATCTCCTCAACATCTTGGTCACAAAGTCCTTGGGGGCTACAATAGAAAACATAAAGGATTCCTGAATGCACAAAATGATGAATAGACACCGTTCAGATCTGTGCCTGGGCTTGTAATTATCTAGAATTTCGCGTCTGCAGTGATTGGTCCATGAGACTTAAGCCGGTCCCGACTCCTTGCCTGGGATTTGATACGGAACTCTGCAGGGAGTAATATGTCTCCTTTTCTCGGATCAAGAACTATCGGGATGGGATTTCCATGCTGGGGGGCGGGGGGTTCCCCTGAAAGCCTATGTGCAGAGAAGAGTATGGATGAGTTGGGTGAGGAGGACACCTGACAAGTTTGTCAGGTTTCCTGTGTGAGATCTATTCCTGTTCTTCTCAGGTGTGTAAGCCATTCTTATTACATATTTGTAAGTATAAATGCTTTGCTTCAGCCAATTGAACTTGAGTTTCTATAAATCCTTTTTCCCTCCTCTCCTTCTCTTTCCCCTCCTCCTTCTTTTGGAAGTGCTGGGGACCAGAGTCTGGGCTTCACACGTGCTAGGCAAACGCTCTGCACTGTCTACAGCCTACATGGAGCTGCATTCCTGGCCCCAGGGTTCCTGCAAGCTAAACGCACAGTGCAGCCGTGCAAATCCAGTGATTCAGAGTCACATGTCATAATTACTCATGCTCTGGCGCTCAGTTGTTTTCCTTTCTCATGTCTGTTTCCATCCATAAATAAGAAGACGCGTCGTTCATTCTTTTAAAAGTTTATCAAAAACTAATTCCATGATTTGATTACACTAGATGATAGAGTGATCCAGAGAGATAGAACACTGCTGTTAGGCTTGTACTCACAGTGTAAAAATGCACGGAGCGGCAATGATGGGCTATGTGCTAACAGGCACTGGGAAAGACTAGCTTAAACAACTAGCCGGATGAGAGGTTGGGGCAAGCGAACCTGAGCAGTCTTATTTGATTTAGTCTTTCAAGAAGATTAGGAAAGCTTCAAAGAGAAGGCGAAGGCCTGCAAATATAGTAGGGTATGTAAAAGCACTGGAGAAACATGGAATGTTTAGTGGTTAGTTGAACAATAAGAATTTTTGACATTAAACAGTTGCTACTGAAAGAACACAGAGTTGCTTTGAAGTATGAGGAGTTTTCTTCACTCTGCTTCATGTTCATTTCGGGGAGTGATTTTTGGCTGAAAAGCAAAAATGCAGAGTTGGCCCATAGAACTCTGCAGATCCTCTCTCATCCCGGGTATTCTGGGCCTTGTTTAACAGTCTCTTAGTTCACAGTAGAAATCTAGCTCATTTCAAGGATTGTGTAGGGGAAAATGAATATCTTGTAGTCATTTGGAGCTCATCCTAATTGGTCTTAGTATTTTCCTGTGTTGGTCTTGAAATACCAAAGCAAAGCAGTAAGGTGTAGCTATGGTACTCTCTGGTTGGTTGGACAAAATTCCCAACACCTGCAACTTAAAGGTGGAGACATTTATTTTGGCTCATGGATTTCTTCAGCTCATGGTAGGTGGTCTCCCAGGTAGAAATGGCCTGGTAGAAAGACATGCCATTTCATGGCAGCCAGGAAGCAGAGTGAGAGGGAGGTGACAAAGAAAATATCACACCCTTCCAGGTCGCCACCTCCCACTTCTGTCCTATTCCCCACCTCCTAACAGCATTTTTAGCTATTAGTTCAATGGATTAATTCACTGATGAGTATAGTGTCCCCATTCTCCAACCACCTTCCAAAATCTCCACCTCTGAGTACATGAGACTTTTGGAGAATCTAAACCTTAATACTTTCTACCTGGTTTGTGGAGAATTGCCCTTCAGTGGAAGACAGACACAAAGGGGTTTTGTTTTGTTCTAGTAGAGGATTTATTCATATCTCATTGAATTTCTTTCCTGTCCATGCAATGATATTTTGGACAGATTCTGTAGCTTTCCAGCCGTGTTTTGTCATCTAAAACTTCAAGTTCAATTCTGTTTAAGTTTCCTCTTGCTTCTGCCCAGTGACGGTTTAACCAAAGGATCTCAGGGCTGCCATAGAAAGGTCTACTCTGCTCTATCCCTCCTCTTCCGGTTCCAGCACCCATAGGTCAACAGGCAAAAGGATTGTGGTCTGAATCAGGTTCACTCCTCTGTTACCTTTCTATAGCAGCTATTATTGGCTGAAGGAAGAATAGGAAAAGAGAAGATGTCTTTGGGCCTAGCTAAGGAGGATTCCATCTTCTCCTTGTTGGCTTTGCCAAAAACGGTGGAGTTTGTTCAAAAGCTGTTGGGGGAGGGTTGTTGAACAATGTATGAGACACAATCCCAATTTCTTGATGAGGGAGATCTTGGTGGGCCCAAATCAGCCTATTTAGTTGTGTTTGTTCCCTACAGCCTTTTAGGTCTCTCTGAAGTCCCTGAGAAGAAGCAATGATGGATACCTGATGGTCGATACTTTTTTTGTTGTTAAATTTAGGATGTGGGGCACTTCACATCTCTTCTTCTCATTTGTGAGTTCTAGTCATCATTTCTGTTCGGTTTTAGGGAATATTGTCTTTCTCCAAATCAACAGGGTTCTTTGAGTTGGTTATAAAACTGCATTTGTAAGGGAGATGTTGATAAGCCCTCCTTGCACGACGGCTGCCAGTACCTCTGATTCATTCAAATTAAAGAAATTAGTTGGTGTTACTGGACGTGCTAAGTGTGGGAAGTTTGAAAAATTCACCATGGATGAGGTACACAGTGGGCTGTGGACTATGCACGGCCTGGAGAATGAAAGGGTCAAGGCTGTGTAATGATCAGCTCTAAGGACGCACTTGCTTTTTCTGATAGATTCGTGCATGTGGGAAGTTACAGAGAGATTAAGTTTATTCTATTAAGAGTTTCTAAAAACTCAGAGATTCTGAAAGATATCTCAATGGAGAGTTCCCTATTAAGCATAACCTTCAATGCCACTTGGCAGGAATGTGGACAATGGGCTTCAAAGATGAGGTAGGTTGTAAATTATGAGTGGGGTGTCAATATCCTTTCCAACCTTTCAGTTCTTTCTTTAAGAGATTCACAGGCAGCTAATGCCCTTTGTCCGTTCTTGGGAGGACTCAGAATGTTTGTGGGATCCTCACTGACATAGGTTCTGATTCTCACAGTAAAGGCAATTCTCTCAGTTCTTCCTTGGTATCTTATAAAAAAGGTCCACAATATCTTGGTTAGATAGAATATTGCTATTTTTATTTTTAACAGGCAATCCCTACTTTTAGAAAAGAGACATTTGATTTTTTGAGTAATTCTGTTTTTTTAAGGCATTTAAGGAGCTGACTCCTGACCAAAGTTTTGGTTGAGCAGAGCCTCAAAACCAAGGTAATTTTTAGCATTAGAAAGAGTCCTGAGAATTAGTACCCTTTCAGTACATGTGATGACTGGAATATTGATATTTCAGTACTGACTCTCATGAAGCTGATGACAATTCAAATTTTCCTAGGATTTTTTTTGAGCCTCAAAAAGTTATTTTAGAGTTTACCCAGAAGGACACACTGGAGAAAATAGACAATAATTTTGAAAATGGAGCATTTATAGCCTTACTTATATTTTATTAAAATACTCTAATAATGAAAACAGTGTGTAAAATAGATTGACAGATTGGTGAAAAAGAGTAGCTAGATTCTGCTGTATAAAATATTTAAATATGTATTTCAAGGAAACAACATTCATCAAAAGGTGAGGAAGATTTGTTCAATGTGTAGTTGCACATATTTACTAGCAGAACAAAAACAAGGTTTCAATCCTTTCAAACCATGTATACATGTTTCAAAATATTATCCTATAAAGTTACTCAAATATTAGTAGTAAAATCAAAATACAACCTACATTAAAATAAAAGAATATTTTAAATCTGAAGGTTAGAAATATTCTTAATTTTAAATTAAAGTGTGGTAGAAGACTTGGATTCATCATGTTAAGCAAAGTGAGCTAGGCTCATGCGACTGTCACATGTTTTCTTTCATATGTGAGATCTAGTGGGGAAAGATGACTTCAGGTGGGAAGGGAGATTGTCAGACAAGAGGGGGGGGAGGAAGGGCGAGCAACAGGAATCGGGAGGCGTAGTATCAAAGTAGGTTATACGCACATAGGAAGATGTCACAATGTAACTCAATATTCAGTATAAGTAATGGGCACTAATAAAAATACTTTTAAGCACTCCTCGGGTTGGGGGGCTGAGGCAAGAGGATCACAAGTTTGAGCCCAGCCTGGCTAACTTAGCAACTTAGTGAGATCCTGTCTCAAAATAAAAATAAATGCCGGGCTGGGATGTAGGCCTGTGCAAAGGCCCTAGGCTTGATCTTCAGTACTGAAAAATAAATAAATAAGTGTGTAAAATGACAAAAGAAATAAATGGAAAAAGTGTTGATTGTGTGGAAATATAAAACATTAAGAAACAATGTATTTGCCATTAAGAGGAAAATTGGTAAAAATAATTGGCAATAAATATGAGAAATAAGTACTCAATTTTTTACCTACAAAAGATGATAAAATTCATAAGAAAAATTAATAAAATAAGTAGAATCATGGGCACACGATTCACAAAAAAGAAAAATCAAATGGCACAACATAGATTAAAAAACATTCGTCTTTACTAAGAAATGTGAATTAAAATGAGGTCTAATTTTACTGACTAAGTGATCAAATTTAGTTGTCCCAAATGCTGATCAATGATGAGGTAGTGGACGACAGCAGTTTAGTAATATGTGTTGAGAGCTTTAAAATATCAGTATTTACTGCCGTGTTTCCAGAATCGACCCTTTGACAATAAAAGCAGAGCAAAAAGCTTTGCATTTTGTGGAATACTGATAATTATAAAAATTATAAACAACAAAGGAATAAGGCAATACATTTAAATTATGACATCTTCATAAGGAGGAATATTGGGATGCTAACACAATTGGGTTTAAGAGCAGTTTTTAATAATACAAGAAAATATTTATATTATGACGCTATACAAGAAGTTAAAAAGTGTATTCCTTTACTGTGTTTCACCAAAAGGACAGGAGGGAAAGTCATCAATATAATAAAAAAATATATCATCAGCACCTGAGACAATATCCTACATTGGACCATGTTGGTTGAACCCAGCCAAACTGTAGTTCTTTGGCTCGATTTTCCCGCCATGCCCTCTGGCTTGCCACACTTCTTGTTAATTCATAATTTCTTCAGTCAGATGAAAATAAATTTAATTTCATTCCTTTTTCCCATTAGTGATATCAGCAGGTAACCTTAATTATGCATGAGACATGTGTGCCTCTTAATCAGATTTAGGAATCTCTTTCAATTTTTGAGAAACCCATTTGCAAACACTGTTTGAATGAAGTTCATCGGCAGATGGCATGTATTTCCAAATTGATTTTAGTAGCTTTGGACTGACAGAATAGCGCTGTCCCAAACTGGGGCGCAGATTCTGGGGCAACCTATAGCTGGCCTTGTGCTGACAATATTATCCATTATCTTTTGTCTCTCCCTTCCTCCAGCCAAATCTCCTACCCAACCTTGACTTTTCCTTGATAGGCTCCAGCGTCAGGCTTGGTTCTATGTGTAAGGGAAGAGATTCTGGAACAGATGACCCAGTTTAGAAACCCTGCCTTCCAATCAGCAACACAGATGGTTAGGCCTCTTGGCTCTTCGCTCATTATGCGCTGTGGGACCCAGCACTTGTCTCTTTTGAGCCCTTTCCTCTCCTTAGTGACACAGATAGAAATCATGGCTACCTGAGGCCTGCTTCCTGTTCCCTTGATTCTGACTGAAAATGAGTTTAGCTTGGCATGTCTCCTTCTTAGGAAATTCATGCTGACTTTTGGCCATCCCTGTGCCCTCCCAAGTGCTTGCAAACTTGTTTATGAGTCCTTCTGTTTACTAACATTTGCCAGGGATACACCTGGTGGTCATTTTCCCTCCTTTGTGAAAGGCAGGACATCTGCCCATCTCCAATTCTGCGCTTTGTGCCCGGCTCTTTAGGGTTCCTCAGTGTTTGTAAGCATCTCATCCCTGTATGCTGTTTTAGCTTGAATTTATTGGGCGTGGAGACCTGATTCATTCGTGGTCATCGCTTGCTTCCACATCTACCTTGCAGCTAGATCTTCAGTTCCCTACTAATGATGTTTGCTCTGTCCTTGTCAGATGGAAGATCATTCTTGGTGGAAAAAGATAAAGCCAAGTTGAATGAAGTCACTGTTTTCCTATGTAATTTGTTTACCTTCACTATTGTCACCAACAGACTCAAGACCTATTTTGTTCTTCTTTCTCAAAACACAGCTTGTTGAATTAAGCATTTTCCATGAATCTTAGCTACTTAAGGCTTCTAAAATTGATGACAATCTTATTCTGTGACCTTAGGCAAGTTGCTTAATCTTGGCTTTCTCATTTGTAAAAAAAGAAAAGGTAATAATAATAATAATAATAATAATAATAATAGTATTTTACTGCTATTTTGTAGTATGAAGACTGAATGAGACAAGAATTGTCAGCAATATCTATTTATTAAATACATATTCCTAAAAACCAATCTGTACTCTCTAAAGAATGTTTCTTCCATTTCTTATATTCCATTCCTTTTATTCAGTTTTTGGGATTATCATAATTGAGTGTTCAGAATATTTTTTTCTTCATTTATGAGGGCTACCAAGAGCCTAAGTTAATTTTGAGGCACATAGAGTATATTTGATCATTCGTTCCTCATTAATAAACTCTTAAAACTGCCTAATCATTTTGATTGTACTTCACTAAACCTGTAATTCTATTTATGAATAAAAACATTTAAACACAAAAATGTTTTCATAATTTCAATGCATTCTGGCTTTTGACGACATTTTCTTTTTCAATTTTTAAAACAAAAATAAACTTGTACCATTCCTCACCTGGAATATTAATGATTTAGTATAATATTTTTTCTTTCCCCCTGGTATGTTTGTTGCTAAAATAATTTCAGTGTCATCCACTAAGTTGTATAGGATTTATGGCATTTATCTGCATAGTGATTAGCAGTTTGGGTTCTGTAGAGTTCTGACCTTTTTGATTATTAAATATATTTTTTTTCTATTTTGTATCAAGGATGTTTTTCATCTGATTTCAAAAACTGGGACCTTCCCTATTCCAAATTTCTACAGTGTTTGTATCCTGATTTTCCAATTCTGATGAAGTAATATTAATAACCAGCTTTGTATCAGCTTAGGCAAAGAACAAGAAATGTACACATTTAATATTTACATAATTATAATGAAATACCTACATGTCTAAGTGCATGAAGATATGTTTTTCTCCCCTTAGCCTTAGAGGATATGTAAAACCCAATCTTTGTTGAAGTTTCTAAAGGATTTCTTTTCCTTTCTGAGCTGTCATAGAAAAGATTCATTGAAGAATGTGTAGAATTTTGAGTGATTTAGAAAATGCACAGCTCCCTGAAGCCCTTTGGGCAGGATTTGTGTCAAATAAAGAACAGAGCATCAGGAAGTACTTAGGAAACAAGTCTTTCAGCTCCATGGACATAGGCACTATGTTTCCAACTCCAGTCAGGGCGACAATGTGGACTGAAGCATCCTGTGTTTTGCTGGTGTTGATAATTCTTCCAAGTGTGCTCACTGTCTCTACACAACATGCTGAAAACAGGGGCCCATTTAAGGCCTCCTTTTCTTGAAGCAGCCCACCTGTTGTTGTGAGACCCCCTGCAGAGCCAGATATTTTGGCTTAATTGAAATGTTAGCTCTTTCCTAAATCTATCTCACGCTGTCTGCTATCTATAGCTGAATCACAAACCTAAGTTTTACTAATGAGCACACTCATGTCAAAGAAACTTTTAAATTGGTGAAACTGGTGACTTGTTATTTAGCATGGTAAGTGCTGGAAAGGGAGCTCATTGGTGGAGATAGAAGTATTCAGTTTGTGTAGACTGGTTAAAATACACTAATGACACTGTCTCCACCCTTGCATGAGTAGTTTCAAAGTCTGCCAAGGTTTGTACCCCATCCCCTTTGAGATGGTGCCAGAGACTAGTCCCAGATCGCTTCTGTGTCCAGTCATTGACTTGGGACAGCATTTCTTGGCCTCAGCATTACTGACAATTGGGGCTAGGATATGGTGTGGGCTGCCCTGTGCATTGTAAGATGTTTAACAGTATCGCTGGCCTTTACCATTTCTAGATGCTAGTAACACATACCGCCCTCCATCTGACAATGACGATGCTTCCTAATATTGCCAAATGCCTCCTGTAGGGCAAAACTATCCCGGTTGAGGGTCAGTTGTTTAGGAGAAATTCTACTTGCTTGGTAGAACCCTTCCAAAGATTCATAGACGTGAGCCCGCAGAACCCGTCACACAGAAAGGGAGAGCCTAAGGGATAGGTCCCATGCCTTCTGAGTCCGTGGCCTGTTAGGAGCTCCAGGAAGCGATGGGCAGTGTAGCCTGTGGATCTTCATCTGTATTTACAGCTACTCCCCGTCTCTCATATTACGGCCTCTGTCAGACTGGTGGCAGCATTAGATTCTCACAGGAGAACGAACCCCATTGTAAACTGAGCTTACGAGGCGTCTAGGTTGCAGGCTCTTAGGAGAATCTAATGCCGGATGATCTGAAGTTGAACCAAAGAAGGGACGCTATACTCCCAACCCCATTACCCCATTCGTGGAAAAAAATTGTCTTCTACGAAACTAGTCCCTGGTACCAAAGAGGTTAGGAACCCAGAGGTCATCTGAGACTTCTTTGATTTGCAGATAGGTTGGTTAATTCTCTGTGCTGCTATCCTTGCAGGGAGGTCTGTCCAATACATCTCGGCCCGGATCTGACATTGTCACCTAGAGGTGAGGATGGCTGTACTTAACTAACACTCTTCACCAGATTCATTTGGCTGCTTCTATGATTGGTCAAAAAGAACCGAAGAGTTTTGGCCAAACTACCTTTGGTCAGTTCAGCCTCGTACAAGGCTGTCTTCAAGTCTAATGCACATTTCCACACAACTCATTGTACTCAAGCAAGATTTTGCTGGAATGAAGACTTCATGGAGGCATGCGGGGCCCTAGAGAGCCGAATCTTGTGTGGATTTTGTAGCCTTTGTAACTTTGCAACGCTACTAAGTTCAAAGAGCTGTTGTGCTTTTTCTTGAATAAGCCAAAGGTGATTTGTAACCAGCCACAAGAGAAAAAGAATCCAAGAGCAAAGCGCTGGTGGAGCCGCAACAGAGAAACGAGTATGAGAAAGGAGAAAGCACCCACGCCATCTGGGCGTTCTCTCTAATTCTCTTACTTGAGATTGGCCCAGTATCAGTGTGCAAGCTTGACTGAGCTGGCAGCTTCCACTTTTTACAAATCCTCCCAGTCTTCCTAGATGTTTGTTTTGGAGCCACATGCCCTTGTCTGGATATGAAGGATGAACTGAAGGGGAGAGACCCGTCAGAACTCTTCCTCCAAGTCTCGGTCCTTTGCCCAAGCTCCTCTAGTTATCTTTTGGGTAAAGAAAGGAGAAGAAATTGAGGCTGCACAGGTCTGGCCTCTTGTACAACAGATAGGAGCATTCATCACGAAACAAGATTGTAATAAGCCGTTGCTGAGGTTCTAGCATGTTTCACATGCCTATTGAAATAAGACAAAATGTCAAACATTCAAGTTTCTCAAGCATTGGCAGCTGGTGGATCTAAGGGGTGCTCAGGTTTGAGTTGAAATGATACAGAGTTTGGGCTGACTTTGCTTCTGTGTTTGTCAGGTTCCTATATCTAATACCCGATGTAAATCAACTTATAGGAGGAAATACTCACGTTTATTTTAGCTCATAGTTTCAGAGATTTTAGCCTATGACTGGCTCTCTCCAAAGCAGAGTATCATAGGAGAAGGGCATGATGGAGAAAAGCTGCTCACATCAGAGCATCCAGGAAGCAGGATGAGGGGAAATGAGCTAGAGAAGAAGAAATCAGGGACCTGATATAGTCCCCAAGGCCACATCCCTGTGACTCATTCCCTTCCTGGAGGCCTGACCTCCTGTTTCCATTACCTTGTGATAAGGGCATCAGCTTGTGATCTAATCAGTGTATCAACACCGAAGTTGAAATTCCCCTGACTCAATCATCTCTCTAGGCCCTGCCCACTGGAAGATCACATCTTCTTGATGGATGACTCTTTGGGGGCACATTTTAATTTAAACTGTAAAAGCTTCTGAAGCTTTGTGGGGTTCTAATCACCAGAAATCTTCAGGCCTGCCTCAATTTGGAGTTACACAGACTCGCTCCTTGAGCTATGAGAGTGGCTCAACCTACTACAGAGAAATTGCCATACATTCGGGACTTGGGATATAGATGTTGCATATGGGCAAACGGGCAAGGTTTCTGTAACAAACAGACCCACCAAAATAGAACAAGTGGGACAGCATGTTTCTCTCTTGGGCAGTAAGGCAGGTGGGAGCTCTGCTCCATGGGTTTCTCAAGTGATTTGATCCCTTCTTTTTTTTTTCCCCGGCCAGCAGAGGGTACCTCCATTCCCATAATTAGCATAAATTCATGAATTCATGCTACCTCATAGGAAAGAACAAGAAAATAAGTAAAAGGCAAAAAGCTTTGTTTGAAAAATGAGGCTTGAAACTTGTATATAGCACTTCCGCTTATATTCTCTGGACAGAATTTGGTCACATGGTCAACCCCTGCAGCAAGGGATGCTGGGAAATGTGCATTTTGGTGGGTAGTCCTGTCTTGCCAAGAATTCAGTGATAGGAGCAGTCTCTTACTAAGATGAGATACAGGAAAATGTATCCTGGGGAATCTTCAGCATCTATATCTCACTTAGCTTTTAATTTTAATAGTAAGAAAAAATTTAGTCACATGATACAAGGTCAAAACACAGCATATATACATATAAGTAGGTCTGTTGAGAGCTATCTGTATTTTACCAATTCAAAGCCACATATGTTGTACTATAGCGTCTCTGAAATTGGGATGTGTTTTAACAATTGAGGCTGTTTTACAGTCTTTGTCAGTCAGGAAATAACATCGGCGTGGATGACTTTTAACATTCATAAATGTAGCCCTTTAGAGAATAACTCTCCACAGAAGGAAAAAGTATTTAATGACCCATTGAGGAAGGAACATGCTTAATTTTAATTTTTCCTTTTAATATTCTACTGATACCTGAAGAAACCGAAGATGCTCCATCATATAAAATTGTACATGGGGGTGTCATCCTTCTCAGAAGAAAATTTCAGACAAAGGAATGCTCAAAAGAAAGACTGCATTGCCAACACTCTTGACGGAATTTTAAAAAAACAAAAGCTCATGGATATAAATATAAAAATTGATGGCTCTAATTTGAAAAATGAATTTTAAAGGGTTTGATTTTGAATATGAATACAGAACTCTATATTTATAATATTCTTTTTAAGTACATACTAGACTAATACATGATAAAAATCTAAATTCCAACAGAACTTTGAAAGATACAAAAGCATTGAGACTGTCAAAAATATCATCCCAGACTTGGAACTAGACAAAAGACATAATTAGGTATTTTTTTTCAGTGTAGTCCTGGGTTTGATTTTCTGTTTATTTGGCTGTTTCACAACTCCGGAGGGATGGAGTTTAGTTCCTAAATTTATGTCCAGTAGAAATGCAAATAATTCTGTCAGGTGGAATGAAAAAGTCCAGTGACTTATGTCTACAGCTCGTCTTACTTAACCAGTATTTTGTTTTGTTTAAGTCTAACCCGGGAATCCATTAAATTGTTGCCTAGGCACTTAGCTTCCCAGTATCCCTCGGGCTAGTTTTAACATCATGAATAATAAGCCACATAAACTCTTCGACACGTACTTGTCTAAAATTTATACAGCAGTCTTGATCTCTATATTTTTGAAACCCATCCCTTATCAAATCGTAGGTTATTGGTAGTATTTATTTCGTGAAATGTAAAATAAGAGAATGACAGAACTGATGGCAGCTGGATTTGGTGGATTATATCATCAGCTTGTATCTCATCGGTGGGATTGCAAGATGCAAAAATTAGTGCAACCAGATCACAATGGTGGTGGGCAAACCCATCTCAAAATATTTTGACAAAGCAGGCAAAACACTCCACAGTAGGCATTTGTCAGTATTTCGCCTGTTCAATGTCAGGAACAGATTCCTACGTTTGGGGAATTTCCTATGTGTGATCTCTCACGGCACATTGAGCTGCTTTCCCACTAACAAGACAAAACTTACCCATGGCAGAGTCTTTGTTCCCCAGCCGCCTTTGGAGATGCGAGGCCGGTATGTGGCACACTGCTCTGGGCTCTGGATTGGAAACTCGTGCCAGAAGGAGGCAGGACCAGCAGGGAATCCTCTCTGACGGTGGCAATGGCCGTCTTGGCATGGTGACCATGGCAAGGGGGAGAGGACCACTCAAGCTCTTGGAGCAGGTCAGAGTGGCAGCGTCAGTTGGTGGCCTGATCTGACAATCTGGGCCCTTTGTAGTGGTGGTGCCTGAGTCTGCATCTCTTGCTACCTTGGAAACACTGTGACTCTTCCGTATCCTTTAATAACTTCCACATCATCTTTCATCACCAGGGGTCAGCTACTGGGAACAGAGAACACTGACTTGAACAGACATGAGCGCTAGGATCATCTGCAGCCCCAGGGCTCTGCTCAGTGTGTTGGTGATCCAAACTGTTTGCATTTGAGATGACTGACATTTGAAAATTCAATGTTGGTGAAGGACCCCAGAGACCTAAGGAAATAGGGATGTTGTAGAGGACTGGCCTTGTCAATCTGTTTTCACACTCCTCAACCGTGGCCCCTTGAGGTCACACTGCCTTTACCAAAGGGTCAAGGGCAGGGCCAGCACTTAGCAAAACCCTGTAGAAGTTAGGTCAAAGATAGCTGAAATGACCTGATTGGGGCCCAAAGCAGTGCAAAGACTCTACTGTTCTGGAATTTTATACCGATTCTCTATTTCTTCTTAGTCATTTTGATGGTTACTTTCTGGGAGCTGGTGATACACATGAAAGATGATGCACTTGAAATGAATCCTTGGCTTTTGGTGGGAATAGCAAGACCTCCAGGTGTCTTGTCCTGAGCTAACCGAACACCCCTGAGGACCTGGAATGCCACTGGAACCCTCTAGTCTTGGGGTAACGATTTGTTTGGCTATTGAATAAATTGAACTTTTAGGCCAGCCTATTTCAGGGCAGGTAAGCAGTGCAACACCCAATTCTTTAGGATAGATTGGAAATGAGTATGAATAGCATATGGCAGAGTCACCACGATTGCTCCTTTACCTATGGGTAAGAGCCAATGTGGTAGGAGGGGCCAATAATAAATTCATAAAAATTATAGATCAAAAGAAATATTGCATCCTTGGTGAAATTGGATTACTTTACTTGGTTCACCAACCCCCCCAATTGATTCTCAAGCTGCCCAGTATCCTCCCTTTAACACACACACACACACACACACACACACAATTTGTCTGCATCTGAGGCCAGTTTTGTGTGAAGTGCCTTAATGCAAATATGTATGATTATCTTCCCAATGAATTATGTAATTCAATCTTGGCACTTTGTGTATGTATCAGAGGCAGGTGGCTGCATTTTGAACTTGGATAGAATTGCTGTGAGCTTCTGCAGGCATGCAGCATTTTCCTGGGTAGCCAAGAAGCTGGGATCAGATGCCACCAGCATAATTCACTGATTGGACCACAGGCAAAAGTCCTGAGGTTTGGTAAAAATCAGAATATTGTGTTATTATGGTTCAGAGATCTGGGGAAACATAAACCCAAAATTTCTAGGGCTCCTCTACCGCAAACAAATAATTGAACTCTACACTGCCATTCTTGGAAAAATAATAACAAGTTTCTAATAGAAAAATAGTTCTAGGAAGGACGGATATTTGGAAAATACAATTTGTAGGAAGAACAGCAAACACATATTTAGAGGGCCATAAAAACACTGTATAATAAATGCAGCTTCATAAAAAGAGTCAACATTAAATTATACCAAAATAATTAAGATAAAGTCTGTTGCAGCAGCAACGACATGGCCATGCTCAGAAAGCTACTGATTATATAATATGAATTTATGTATTCTTGGGGAAAAACAAGAAAATAAATTACAGAATTTTGTTTATAATACATTTTGGTTGGTTTGTTTGAAACCTCAATTAGCAGCCACTATAGATATGTTCATATTCATGCATTTGTTCTTCTGACACACTGTTTTCAGCACTTCTCTGTTTTGGGCTCAGGGAAAGCTTGGCACCGCCTGGGATATGCAAAAGCAGGGTACATTTGGGCAACTGAAAGCAGCTGTCGGAACCCAGAGAACACAAAGGCCTACAGATAAGGAAGGACCGAATGATAAGGGCCTTTCAGATTGCATTAGGGAAGCTTGACATTGTCCAATGGGTAGTGGAGAAACATTGAAATGCGTTTAGTAAGACATGGACATAATTGAGGTTGTGTTTTAGAAAGATCACAGCTGCATTAGAAGACCAAAAGTAGGTGCGGCCATGTTGAATGGAAGGTGTTGCAGGAACTCAACAAAGATGAACAGAGTCAATAGTTGGAAATCTAGACAGTGACGTCAACAGGATTCAAAGAAGTAAGCCATATGTGTTGGGTCGATGGAGGCCTTAGTTCAGACTCTGATTTGGCCACTTAGGTGATCGATAGCACCAATGTTATACAAGACAGGAAGGGAGCCATGTAAGTGATTAGTAATGGGTGAGTTCATTTCCACGTGCTCGTGACACATGTGAGTTAAGGTGTCCAAAAGGAGACAGGGTCCATGAATCACAGAGGTGAGGTCTAGGCTGAAGGCATGGGCTAGGGAATCCCCGACAACATCCTACGGGTCCCAAAACCAAGGAGTGGTGAAGGTATCACAGATGCACATAGGGGAGAAATTTAGGTTAAAAATGAGCTTAAACAGGAAGAAGAGTTGCTGTAGAAGATCTAGAGTTGGTGTACAGGTCTGGAAGGGAAGTACCATGCAGGCAGAGGAAAGAGTGCCACGGGAAGACGAGAGCCAGCAAGTTACGGAGGAGAAGCAGACAACGAATTAAGCTGTTAGGCTGTTTGCTGCAAGTTTTTGCTTGGTAAGAAGGTTATGTTGTAACAAGGCAGTTCTTCTTTTCCTTTCTCTTCCTCTTCAATCTCCTTTCTCTTCATCGCCTCTTTCCTTTTTCTCTCCTCTCCTCCTCTTAATTCTTCTTCTCGGAGCTCTCAAACTCTTATGACCAATGGAATGTTTAAAAACTTCAGCTATCCTCTTGACATCCTACGGTGTCTTTCTGTGAAGGGACCTTCTCTTCTGTACCCAAGACTGCTGCTCATTCACGTTCAATTGTCTCTGCCTCTTGCTGGCGACTGTTCCAGGTCAAGCCTTGTGAAGGGGGCAGAAGAGCTCCTGAGCGATGAGAGAATGGGTGCAAAAAGAGTCTGTTCCAGTGCTCAAAATGTGGGGCTTGCCAAGAGGGATCATTCCAACGTTAGTTGCTGGTAGAAAAAAAAAGAGTATTTGAGTGTTGACTAGAGAAAGAAGAGATAAAGACCTACAGAAAGGAAGGTAGATCAAATTAAGAGCCAAGACTGAATTTATGCAAAAAGAACATACATATTTAGAAAGTGTATGTTTTGAACGCAAGGGAGAAGATTAAGTTTGGAGAGTACTGAAGCAGAAGAACTCGAGCAGTAGAGGTCACGGAGAATGACACTGAAATATTCCTGGACATCTAGAGAAGGAAGCGAACATCTGTGCAGGCTTCTTCATAGTTTCAGGTACTTCTGATTTGGGTGGGCTGCATGTCCCACGACCTAGCAGACTCATCTCTATTCTCTGTGACACTTTCTTTTACTGAGTTCTGGGGGTATAATGTGCTTTGGAGTTTTCGTGTTAGTTTTTTGAACTCTTGTTCAGAACCTCTCTTTGGTATTTTGTTTTAGGTTCTAGGCTTGCTATGATCTCTCTCTTTACCTACATGTTAGGGCATTTCATCTCATAACTCCTTTTTTTATTTTCACAGCCATAGAGTGAATAGTTCATCTCTTGGTCTGTTTCTTATTCACAAACAGAAATAAATAAAAGGAACCCTAATTTTCTTGCTTCTGGCCAAACCCAATCACACTGTTGATAAAATACTTGGGAATGATAAATGAAATATTGTCACTTTATAAACCAGGATAATGTTCCTTCAGGAATGTCTTTCTACAGTTGTAGACAACAAGAATCTGGCTCCTGGGACCTCAAAATTAAGCATCTAAGCCTGCTGCTAATAGAGCATTTTACATTTGTGGAGATAGAATTCTGGGAAGCAAACCAGTGCAGCTAGAAGACCAAATGGATTTATTAAGTGCTCTAAGAGGTATACCAGAAGCACTGTTTCAAATGAGCTGAGACAAAAATCCATTGTATGGGCAATAAATACCACTCCACTTTACTCTGTTTTTCTAGGAGGAGATTTTGCTATAAATTCTAAAGAAGAAGTCAGAAAAAGAATATAAGATAATGTCTTCATCTCAGGAGAAAGCTCAGAATAAGACTGAATCATTAAAGAGAAAGGATATATTCATGCATTTTAAAGTGAATTATTTGTGATGAGTTTCTAGTCATGACTTTTATTGTCAAAATAGTGTCTGGTCTTAATAAAGTGGCTGCCTGTGCAAACCCCCTACCCCCTGGAACATGAAATTGGATGATCAAAGTGACAAATGGTATAAAATTAGTGAGAGCCTTTGGATCATCAAAGGAGGATAATTTTAAATGTGTAGAGGATGCTAAAGTGGGTCTCTTTCTTCTTCAGTTTCAAATGAGATGTAAGATGACAGACAGACACTAAAATGAGTGTAAAACACATTGTCACATGCAGACTCTACGAAAGCCATGCTTAAGAAGTAGTACCACAGCTTTGAAACTCTCGAGCATCCTGATTCATTTTGAGACTATGAAAGAAGAGAGGGAGAGAGAAAAAAGGAAGACTAGGGAGGCTTTGTCATCAGATATTTTTGGGAGACGTTTATTGATCTTTGTGAATTCCAACCCCTCCTCCCCCCAAGGAAAGGGGTGAGCACATATGGAGGAGCTGTCTTCTGACACCAGGTCTCCAGAGAGGGAACTTCCAAGAGCTGTTGGTGAGTGGGCTGTGTTTCTTTTAGGAGAACTGCAGTTGAAGGGATCAGGGACTGCCATCTGCTGCGTACTTGGAAGCTTTAAGGAGGCTGGAGGCAGCAGGGTATAGGTAGCTCCTCAGTGAGGAGGTGTTCTCCATATGGGTTGTTTCCCAAAGGCCATCTATGGGTCCTGCATGGAGAGATGAGCTTAAAGTACATATGTCTGTGATAGGCAGCTTTCAAAAATGGCCTTCTGTGATGGCTGCCTCCTGGTATTCAGGATTTCATGTAATTTGCTCCCCTTGAGAGTGGCTGAGCCTGTGGCTTCTGCCTAATGAGTGGCACATGACAAACTCATAGGATGTTCGTTTTATGATTAGGTTACAAAAGATTGTGGCTTCTCTCTTGCTGGGCTCTGCTGCCTTCTCAGTATGCACACTTTGACGAGCCCAGCTGCCATATGGGGAGGCCTACATGATAGGGAACTGGGAGTAACTTCCAGGTGAAAGCCAGAAAGCAGCTCAGGTCCTCTATTCAGTAGTCCACAAAGACCTAAATTCTGTTAACAGTCATCTGAGTAAATTCGGAAGCTGTATTAGTCAGCATTCCTGTTACTGGATACAATACCTGACACCCACAATTTAGGAGAGGAGATGTTTATTTGACTCATGGTTTTGAGAATTCAACTGCCTCCAAGGCAGAAACCTCATGGTAGAAGGGTGTGGCACAGCCGAGATGCTAAGTTCATGGCAGTCAGGAAGCAGAACAGAGAAACAGTACCAATCATGCCTTCATGACTCACCATGACACATCCAGAAATGTGCTCCACCAATCCCCTAGGGGGACACCAAAGCCACTCAGGTTGACACTCCCTGTAATCACCCCTCCTACCGCCTGTTAACATTGTAAACAAATGCGTCTCCTGAAACCATACAATCTCCAAAAAGATAGCAAAAAGTTTATCATTTCACTTGACATGATACAACTGTCCTGCCTACAACCAGACTGCAATAATCCCCTCCCCCAACACCTCAACAGCTCCAATATTTCTCAAATGTCCAAGTCAAAGTCTCTTTTGAGATTCAAGGTAGATTTTTAGCTGTGAATCTCTGTTTTTTTAAAGTTGCATAATTCCAAGGTGCAATGACATAGGGTGAACATTCCCATTCCAAAAGATAGCCATAGGTGGAAAGAAAGGAAAAGGATGAAAGCAAGACTGAAACCTGGCAGAGCAAACTAAGTCCTGTAGCTCCACACCTGGCATTTAGAACACATGGAGCTGAGATGTGGGAGGATGGTGAGATGTGAATTCCAGGAGGCTTGAGTGACGCCTCTCCTGTGGCCCTTCAGTTATAGCCCACATGGCTTCTCCCTTGGGCTGGTTTCACTCCCTGTTGGTGGCTTTACTCAGCAAATGTTCCACATCCCTCACATTTCTGACTTCCTGGAAGATGCCTTCTCCACTGAACCTTTGACTTCCTTCCCTCATCTTCATGCACTGCCCTTCAGGAGCTTGCTACCTGGCCTCACAGACCTTCCTTCAAGATCTGAGTAGACGGATTCTACAACGCTTGTTGTTAGTAAAACCAGCATCATGTGGGTGGTGTCCAAGTCTGCTGTCAGTGGGAACAGTACCTGTGCCCCTTGGGTCATGGCTCCAAGGATCTCTGAAAGCCTGGATGGCTGAGCATGGTAAAGGAATCCCAGGGAGCCAATTTCCTAGGAGTTTCTTGTCAAGCCAATGTCCCAGGGACTCTTCCTAAGTGAAAAATTTATATTTTTGCACCCTTGACCCTGTAGTGGGTGGAATCACCCTGTATAATACAATATACTTGCTTCTTTTCTTTCTGTTTTAATTATGCTAATCTCTTCATCAGCCACACCCCCTTTGGCTTCAACTTTCTGTATGGCTCTTTTTGGGTCAAAATGTAAGCTTTTCAGATTTTTTCTGCCTTATGTATTTTATTTTTTTGGCCTCTGATTCACACTATAAACCTGGCTAAAAGCAGACAGCAGTGTTTATGCGACTGCATAAATGTTCTGCCCGTCTCAGATTTCTTCTGCTATATCAATTCGTCTGCTGCTTTTAAACTCAATCTTGCACGAAGTCTATAGACAGGAGCAACCTTTTCTACCAGAGTGTAACATATACAACCTCTAGCCCAACTCCTAAGAGAATTCTTGTTTTAAACTGAACCTTCCTCAGCCTGATCTTTTCTGCCTTCATTGCTAACAGCATTCTGGTCTTCTGAACTCCGACCAAAATCTCCCAGAAGGCTTTGCTTACAGCATTCTAGGGTTTCTCTGGCCCATGTCTCCAAACTTTTACAAACTCTTGCCACAATGTAGTTCTAAGGGCTTCTAAATCACATGACCATCTGAAGTCACAGCAAGGGTCCTCCTTTTCTGGTACTGATTTTCTGTATTATGCAACATTCCCATTGTTGGGCACAATGCTGGCAGCCACATCTTAAAAGGAGAGAGGTTTAATCTAACGCATGGTTTTGGGAGATTCAATTGTAGTTGTCTGGCTCCAATGCAGAAACACCATGCAGAAGAACATAGTGGAACAAAGACACTTAGTTCATGGCACCTGGGAAGCAGAGCAGGAAATGAGTGCCAGAGGGACCAGGTAGAGAGCCCCTAGGAGCTACCCAGCATACCCAGAAGTGTACTCCCTCAACTCTCCAGAAGAATCCTGGAGTCAATCAAGTCAACGCTTCATCCTAACCGAAACACACTTTGCTCTGTTGAGCACTAAGATGACCATGACTCCTGCCTTGTGAGGGATGCACTCAACTCAGCCAGGATTTCTGGTCACCGTATGCGTGCTCTTCTAAGGTGTGAACTCTCTAAGTGATTTATTACACAGTATTAGCTAACTAATACAAATTCCTACCCAAAGGCTAACTTGGAGGGAATGAGGAGTCTCCAACTGTAAGAATCTATAAAGAATGAGCTGACTGCCAACTAGAAACTGCAGAGTGAGGAACAGCAGCCGGAGGGACAGAAAATGGCACTTGTGTCAAGGAAGCCCCATAGAGGAGCCTCTGATGAGCCTAAATAGTGCTTGTAGAGAAATGATAGTGTGTAATACATAGCGGGCTCATAGAAAGCAAAGCTGTCAGCAAGACAGGCGCTCACCCTGGGCTTACTTCTTATTCTTCTGTTCCTTGTACCAGCCCAGAAGGGCTGAGACCCCGGTTACCAAATGAGAACGGAGATAGACGAAGGGATTTGGTGGTAACCACACTCCTCTGCTTCTCTACAATGATCTGCTTAAATCAGGCTCTGGAATTTGCGTTTAGATATTAATTAATTAATATTCGGGGCCAGACAATGTCTGTTTATGAAATGAACCTGTGTTGGATGACATGACACAGCCATAAAAGTCAGCCTTGCTTCTAGGGACTGGGCAAGATTATTCTCCCTATTTAAAACAAAACTGCATTCTGATATACCACTAATTGTATTTGTTTGACATGCTGGTTACAACTATATTTTAAATATTTAAAATTGACAGATTAGTCATGCTGCTTATAGAAATACTCCAACCATATCATTTTCTTTCCCAGTAATGTTAGGCAATAATTTACTACATTATTTTTGCTTTGTTTCGTTTATGTGCTGAGAACATGCCAAATTTTTTAAAAAGAATTCAGTATACAGTATTTTAATTTTTAAAATTATGATAATTAAAAATTAAAATCTGAACAAACAGGCAGAGTGCAGAGGTTTTCATGGCAGTGAAACTGCTTTGCACCACACAATGGAAGAGACATGTCACCGTAAGTTTGTCAAAACCTCCAGACTATCCAACTCCAAGAGGGAATGCTAATGGAAGCTATGGATTTCAGGTGATAATTACTTGTTAATATAGGTTCACTGATTTTTAAAAATGTACCGCTTTGGCAAGGGATTGCTGAGAGCAGGGGAGGCTATGTGTGTGGGGAGCAGGAGTACGTGAGAAATCTCTGTACTTCCTAATCCATTTTGCTGCAAACCTAAAACTATTTTACAAAGATATTTAACAATAAAAAGGAATTTACTAATAAAAATGAATATTTCTTCCTTCCTTCCTATGTGATCAGTTAGTAACTACGTAATAAACTTGAATATTCCCAGGTAACACAGGAAAAACACTCGCATTCTTGTGTTTGAATTTGTAAAGACATTGACTTTCATTGTTAGGCCTTCTTGAAGTCAACAAGGAAAATAGAGAGGATAGAAATTTCAGTGGGATTGTACTTAGGAGCAGAATAAGTGGAATATAATTGATCTGGCCAAACTAGAGAAAAAAGAAGCAACATTTGTGTACAGTTACAGATAGCATCTTTTAATTAGGTGAGGTAGTAAGACAGCCTAGGACATTTTCTGCCCGGCTCTGCTCTGAGCATCAAGAGTCTGGCCTCACTGGTCACCTTTGTGAAGGTTTCTCTGGTTTATAGTTGAATTTGACCAGAGGGAGGAAGGTCTTGTGGCTACCTGCTCCCACAGCATTAGCGCTGTTTTAGCAGTGGTGTGTTCCTCCAGTGTCACAGCTCCTATTGGGCTTCCTCATTCAATGGCTACTGCTCTCACCAGGCTTTGGAAATAGTACTTCTTCCCTCCTGCCTCCTGATTGCTATGTCTTCAGGCCCAGTGGTGGTAATGTCTTCCTGTCATTGCTGGTCTTTGAGCTCTTCAAGGTCTCCTGAGGTTCCCTAAATCTTGACTACACCTCTGTGAAGAATCCTACCGCTAAAAATCTCCTTCAGACTCTTAGCAGCATGTATTATCTGATAACTGCCAGGATCTTGACTTATATAAGTAGGAGCCAATTGCATGCCTGATGAATCCAGAAACTCTGATGAAATATCTAATCCAGTTAATACAATTTTTGCTTTTTCTCCATCTATCCACATCTTGGGATTATGCGACCTGCCTAATTTTGCTTTTCATATTAATGAGTCCTCATAAAACTTCTTTCAATACATTTTGATCAAAGGATCTCACTTTCAGGTTTGGTTGCCAGAGTAAACATCTTGCTGGACTGTTGTTGAGCTGATACGTGTGATGCACATTGTACCAAGGCCTTGAACTTGGCTTCTGACCTCCTGAGAGTGCTTGGCAGTGGCCTGTCTTGTTCCACATTCACCTAACCTACATCGGGGGAATTCTATGCTTTGAAGTCTGGATTTGGCAAGTCTAAGCTGGGTGTAGAGAATGAATAGCAAGGAGATAAAGTTGAAACCACAAAATCACTTGCTAAGCAAAATTTGCTGAAATAAAGTTTCTTCAAAACACCAGTGATAATTCAAGCCTTAGCTGGCTGCCAGGTGTGCCTATGAATCCTATGTATGGTGCAGGTTGACAGATCCCAACCTAATGGAAAAAGGAATTACGGCAAATCCCAAATGTTGGCTTTTTCCAAAAAGAAAGCTGTGCCTTCCGGCTGAAGACCAAATTACCCAACTTGGGATCTACTTGCAGGATTTTTGTCTTATTAATTTCTACAGCATTTTGCCCAAAGTGAGGGTGCACACACAAAAATCTGCTTGGTTAATGTTTCAGATGAATTGAGCTTTAAAGTGACAAGTCAAAGTCTATAACTGTTCTGATGTCATAAACTTGGTGTTAAATCAAGATAGGTAACATATACCTCTGATTTAAAGACAGGCTTGACTTCCCAAATCAAGTTTTGGTAGCCCTAGGGTTATTGGTCCTCTTCTCCTACAATTGGCATTTCCTGACTCTTTGAGATTAGGCATGGCTACGTGGCTTGATTTGGTCAATGAAATATTGTAGAAAGTGGCCAGGGTCACTTGTAGGTAGAAGATTTATGCACGAAGCATGTGACATGCCACACTTTCTGTCCTATTGTGAAGAAAGGCCTCTGGCAGTACTATTTCATCAGGCTGGGCCCTAGAGGACGGGCCAGAAGAGCAGAGTCTGTACTAACCCAAGAAGGCCATGTTGCGTGCATAGAATACAGCTTCGTTATTTTGAAGCAGAGAAATTCTGGGGTTATTTGTTCACCCTGTGCCTGAGCCCACAGAGAAGGTAACAAGTCCCTGAAAATTTCATCCTAAAACACAAATGGATAGCCCTATGAAAGCATTGGGTGAGAAATATTATAATCGGGAATTGAATTTCTAGTGAAAGACTGTACAGAATATGAACTTTAAAAATAAATATAAGTTGTGGATGTTGTTACAAATAATTTTGTATGAGAATAGTCTTTTAATTTTTTTTGAGACAGGGTGTCACGCTGTAGCCCAGGCTGGCCCTGAACTCACTATGGAGCTCAGGCTGGCCTTGGACTCACAGCAATCCTCCTGCTTCAGCCTCCCGAGGGCTGGGATTACTGTTGTGCACCAACATCCCCAGCTTTATGTGGTGCTGGAGAATCGAACTTAGGGCCTTGAGCTTGCTAGGCAAATGCTTTTACTGCCGAGCTATTCCTCCAGCCCTGAGAATGATACATTTATAAAACTAAAAAGGTTAACAGGTATAAAATTTTGCTATAATTTAAAAGGATCTTTGTAGTACACACTGATTTTGTAAGAAAATCCAACTCTTTTGTGACATTAATTTTGTCTAGTGTAGAGTCCTGGTTTTGTTGTTATCGTTGGGCCTTTTTTTGAGATAAGATCTTGTTCTGTAGTCCACACTGGTCTTGAGCCCACTGTGTAGCCCAGGCTGGTCATGGTAATCCTTCTGCCTCAGTCTCCCTCGTGCTGAGATTACAGCCATGCGCCACCACACCTGGAGCTGTTTGCTTATTCTCTGAAGCTTTGAACTTGTCCCGCAGGGAGCAGGAAATGGAAATGGAGGCAGTAAAAATGACTTAAATGGCCCACATTTTTAAAAAAAGTTGGCGCCTCTTTATTTCCTAATAAATGTTCTTGTTGGGTTCTAAAGTCATTTCAAATGCGGCTCAAGTCCCCTTTGTTTCAAGAGGCCATGGCAGCCAGGTTGTTGGAGCGCTCATGGAGCGCTTGGCTTTCCCACGCTTGCAGGGCAGAAGTTCTTGAATTTCTCCTGTCTTCTTGAGCGTCTGTAAAAAAGCCGAAGCCACACCGGGCCACAGTTGAGGTGAAGAAATTTGACCCCCAGCATCTGAGCGCAGAGCGGAAGCAGGGAGAAATGTCAGTTGCATCCCTTAGCTTCAAGGATAGTGATGGGGACTTGTTTGTTGATAAACAGTTCTGGTTATTTTTTTTTTTAAGTTTTCCTGAGGTGGTTTTGGGTTCCAGCAGCAGTGATCTGTCAGAAAGTTACTGGATACTTGTAAATAGCTCGGTGAGCGTCCTGAGTGTTTTGTCAGTGCAATAGAAGGTTTGACTTTCTGTGGATTGTCAATTTTAAACCTCTGTGAGGACACTGGTCAGCTTGGGTATCTTTTTCAAAAAGATGTAAGATTTCTGCTTAATGGAATAATTACCCCCAAAGGGTTCTGACATCTAAGGTGTCAACCAGTCTTTCTAAATATAAATTTACCTCATTGAATGTTCTTTAAAACCATTTTTAATGTTTTAATTTTTATTTTACTCATTATTGAATTAAATAAAATATTTGAAAGATGCTTTTTAAAAATATTAGACAATGAATCTTATTTGGGCGTGTGGGAAACAGCACTAGGGATTGAACTCAAGGCCTTCGTACTGAGCTGCACCCCTAGTCCTTTCTTCAAATATTTTATTTTGAGACAGGGTGTCACTAAGGTGCTACACACCTAACCTGGACTAAAACTTGTGATCCTCTAGCCTCAGCCTCCCAAAGTGCTGGGATCATAGATGTACATCTGGTTAATTCTACCTTCTAAGAAGTCCTATTTTAAGACGTCTTATCCTATGTTTTTGCAGGCATTGGGAACCAAAGTATGACAACTGAAAGGTGGCAGCGATGGGAAGGTAGTGTGACCACAGGCAGGAAGCTCTTGTGTCTTACTCATCTGGTGGGACCATGAGCTGCTGGGTCGGGAAAACAAACCCTTTCATGTTTGCAGCTTAATTGTAAGTCCTGGCTTTGAAAAACAAGACTAATGAATATTGATGTTATAATCAGGGCAGCACTTATGGTCAGTATCCTGCTCAGCCTCAGGTCCTATGGTCATAGAAGACATTAATTTGGCAAGTGACTGAACCCAGGTAAAATAAGGGGATGAGAACTTCGCACATCCTGCCACGTGGGCCTCTCTGGGAATACAGGGCACATATGTATGCTTATCCATATTCTATAACTACTCAATAAAATTTCCTTGGTCTATCTAAAGAGACCAACAGCTTTAGAGCTCAGAAAAGACGAACTTCAGAGATAAACTTGTGGGACAGAAAGAAGACAGAAAACAAAACTAATGATTCTACAACACCTGGAGGTGCAAAGGGCCTGAAGTTTAGAGTCCTAAGTCATTAGAGGGTGCAGACCACTGGGTTATGATCACCTTAAGGGATGAGAAGATTGATTACTACTTTTTCTTTCCTACTCCTCTTTGTCTTATTTACTTTTCCGTTGCTGTGACTCAATACCCAACATCCACACGAGGAAAGGTTTATTTTAGCTCACGGTTTCAGAAGGCCACAGTCCACTCAGGGGCAGCCGACAGCAATGGAAGTACACGGCAGAGGCAGAGGTGTAGGCAGCTTCTCACGAAGTCACAAACAGGAAGCCAAGTCGAGGCAAGTTGAGACCAGACTTCAAGGAAGGCAGGAAGCAGCTTATGTATCCTTCTAGGTCTCATCCCAGTGACCAGCCCCTCCTGAATCCAGGTGTGGAAAGTATGGTAAACCCCACTACACACCTGTAATTCAATTTACCCGCCTGTAATCCAATTTACACGCCTGTAATCCACCCCTCCGGACTAGGTCCCAATCTCCCAACAGCACATAGTCCATAGACAATCTGTAACATTCAAATACATTCAAAGACTTTTGGGTGACATTCCAGATCCAGACCACAATACTCTTCATTTTCCCCCTGCTCTTTGTCTTTTTATTCGTGTATCAGCCTGGGATAGTGTTTGGTAACCACTAGTGGCCACACAATTTCGTGAAAATCAGTGCCTTTGGTTGCTTCGAATGGTATGTAAAAGGAAAGGCTTGGAATACAAAGACAGTGCTGGAGTGTTTCGGGAAGCTGAGCCAAGGAACAGAGAAACATGGGGAAGAGGGTTGTCAGGAAGATTCAACTCCTCACCCAAACTGGACCCCGTATCCTCCCTGTGTCCTGGAAAGAGCACTTAAATGCAGGTGTGTGAACTCTCCTGAGACTCCTAAGTCCTGAAACTTGACCACCCCCCCGCCCCGCCCTCCATCAAGTTGGACCATGGCAGGAATTTAAAGCCAAAATCCTAATATAAAGGCTTTAGTCTTCAAGGACCAGAAATATTTTTTTTCCAAATAATTAAACACGATCCTGGAAAGAGAAAAACTAAACTGAGGGAAGTTTCAGAGTTTCAGGATGGAAGCATTCCCCCCTGCCCCCACCCCGGGTCTCTGGTGGTAATTGGACAAGGAAAGGTGTCCGCGAACCCATGTCCCCATAAATGTCAGTAGGGCTCTCCCTCACACAGAGGCCATATCCAATCTAGGGGCCTGGCTTTATTTCAACCAAGTTCGCTGGTGTTCTGCAACAACCGGTTCGGAATGTTTTATAAACAAATGTAGCCCGACAGTTTGATGGAGTAGCATAACATTTGGGTATCATGTGTGCTACAATGAAGGACAGATGATTGTTTTTGACAGAAACAGTCATTGCCAATGTGGAAATGGAGAAGCTGGGGCCCTGAGGCTCCCACTGTCTGGAGATGTAAAGCCGGATCAAAACCCATTCGGTATTAGGCCCAGCGGCACGGCTCAGATGGTCCTGATCTGGGCATTAGATGGGAGCTCCAGGGCACCAGCTCCGTTGAGGGGAGCCGTGCTGAATCTCAGTGACACCCAGAGAAAGGGAGACAAGCCCGGCTCCGAGAGTAGCAAAATCCTCGACATCCCGAGATGTGCTTTGATTCATTCACACAGCAGTCATACTGACAGTATGGTCGGTATCACTGATGTTATATATCTCCGTTTATTCTGTACTTGGTCTTAAGAAATCCCTATGTAATTCACAGACCATGAACTTTACATGTTAAAATGTAGAATTAAGCCTAGCCAAGATACATGCGGTCATCGCTACTCTTTCAGAATAGCTTCACCATCTCAAAAGGACACCCTGTGATGAGTAACCGTCACGCCTATTTAGTCCTCTGGCAACTGCCAATGAACTGCTTTTTTTGTCTCGGTGGATTTACCTTGTCTGGAAATTTCATGTAAACAGCATCACGGAATAGATGGTCTTTGTTCTGGAGTAGTTTGCCTGATGGCTTTTGGTAGTGTTTGATGTTTTTGGTGCTTTAGTATGTATTAGCACTTTTTAAAAAAATAACCAAATGTCCATCCATTGTATGCATTCTGTTCCACTCATCAGTTGATGGCCATTTGAGTTCTTTCTACTTTTTGGCTATTATAAGTAATGCTGCTATTACTATCCATGTAAGGTTTTTTGTGTGTATGTGTGTGTGGAAATGTGCTTTGCATTAACACCTGGGAGAGAAATTGCACGTGTAAATGGTAGTTCTATGTTTAACGTTTTGTGTGTGTGTGTGTGTGTGTGTGTGTGTGTGTGTGTGTGTGTGTGTGTGAGATACTGGAGATGAACTCAGAGCCTTGTGTGTACCAGGGAAGCATTCTACCACTGAACTATTCCCCAGCCCCAATTTTATTTTTTAAAGGAACCATAATTTACATTTCCCCCCATTTTTATTGGTACAGATATGCAACACACAGGTTACATCGATCTTGAATGTTTTGTGCACATATACATCACGTAGCCATTACAATCCCTTCCCCTCTCTGACCCTCTTGTCCCCTTCTTTACTCACCCTGACTCCCACTATTACACCTATTTGATTCTATAAAATACCTGCGTTCTGCATTTCTCACATCAGAGAAAACATGCAATATTTAACCTGTGTGTTCAGCTCACTTCACTAAGCATGATGGTCTCAACCTGCATCCATTTACCCTACAAAATTCTCAAATCTACCTGCCTTTATGGAAGACTAATACTCCATTGTGTGTATATACCACAATTTTTGTATCCCATAATTTTTTTCTTTAAATGAGCTATGTGAACATCAGTGTATCTCCTCATCTCTGCAGAAGTTCCCGAATTCTTTGAAAGGAGGGTGGTTTAGAAAGAGAAATGTATGGAGCAGACGGGTTGTGGAATGGTGTGAGTGGGAACTGGCCCCTCAGGTGTCTGCCTGTGTAAGAAGTAGACATAGTGAATCCTTTTGGGGATGGAAGCACATCTGTGCTGCCATAGAGGAGCAGAAGCCTTTGTCTTGGGAGCCAATCATTTGCAATGTGGATTGAATGAAGCCCCCTTTAAAAAAAAATTCAGGCTACCCAGAGAAACAAACTTCACTTCTACTCATTGCCTAACACACTCTGAGATTGCTCCAAAAGCAGTAAAAGGCCTTGGCGTGTTAGGCCTGGACTGATTAGCCCAAAGAACAAGATGCATCGTGCAAAAACATTTTAACCAGATACCACAATTACGTGTAGTATAAATGATAGATTTTCTAGGGAGCACGACATTTAATATGACTCAGTCTCTGTCTACGGGAACTCCGCTGTCACTGTCTCCACTGGGAGAGAGTAACATAAAGCTACATAGGCTCTAGATGCATATACATGATTTGTCTTGGGATGGAAGAAACAACGGATTCACCTTTTCCTCCCGCAGGTGCTGCCTGTTACCAAAGTCACCAGACAGACAACCTTGCAGGGGGCAGTGATAAGGTTTATTTTGGTCACATGGCAATTCAGAGCAAAAGGGCCTGGAAGGCATTGGGCCTTATCCTAACATTCTACGAAGAACAATGAGTCACCTGAGCCAGTCACGCCATCTTCTAGATCCGGGCCACGGAAAACAGAGGGCCTTTCTGGACACCAGATGTCTCCATGATTTGATTTCTTTCTGGTATGGTGACTCACGTGGAATGATTTTTAAAAAATGTACGTGGACTGAACAATCTTTCTGTTCTTTTCTACTGCTGAATCTGGGTGTATAAAGATGAAGCTGAATCAGTATTTTTTTTCCACCCTTAACTCAATTCAGCACAGCAGGATCACGATGAGGCCAGGAATCCGGAAACAAAGGAACCACCGCAAATAGGAGAAAGGAAAGTTCTGTTTCAGCTTAAAGTTAAAGCAACACCAGGGTTGGAGAACGCATTATGCAAATCAGCACTTTCTTTGAGTCAAAGACACGGACATATTGGGTAACAGAAATAAGAGGCATTTGAGATGTTGAGGGGAGACTTGTTCTAAGGGTCATATTCGAATTTCCTAGAAATCAATATTCCTATCATTCCCCTAAAGAGCAGAAAGAATGAGGGTTTGGTCTCCTAGTCACTACTCATCAACTTAATATTATGTTAACAGTAGTCCAGCAATTTTGTTAGAAGAAAAAAAAAACACTAGAACTCTTTGGCTTTAATAACATATCATAATTTAGAGCAGATACTCTCAATACCAGTGTTCAAGGCTAGCTACATATGGCACAGAGAGTAATTTTTAGAATTGGTCAAATCCACCACACTTGAGGATAAATGAATCTGACATAAGGTTTTGAGGAGGGCAGAGCGTAGGGGTGGACCTCCAGTGACTAGCACTTGAAGTCTCCTTTGGCTGTTTAGAAAGATCTTTGAAAATTGAACATCAGAGCTAATATTTTTTGTGAGAAGTTACTATGTGTGTCAGGCAGCATTTTGAGTGTTTCACATGTTTTAATTCCTTTAATCCTCAAGACATTCCCATGGGCATGATAGATGTATATTACTCTCAAATAGGTCAGCAAAGAAAAAAAAGTACAGAGTGGGGGGAAAAAGAGAGGGAAAGAATGATAAAGTGGGAAGAAAGAAATTTGAATGCAAGGCAGGAAGTTTATATTAATCTAGTAATTTTTCTCTTAAATTTGAAATTATAAGAAACTTTTACCAAAATACCCCTATGAAAATCATTATGCTTTTTGAAGTGAATCGACTCAGAAGATTAAATATCGCATGATTTCTCTAATAGGAGAAACCCAGAGGAGTGTAAATAAATAACGGAATCAAATAAGTGTGGTGCTAGGGGTCGGGGAGGATGAAGGAAGGGGTGGGAGTACAAGGAAGGGAGCAGGGAAGGAAATATGAAGCTGTTGTGGTACACACGTGCACAAAATTCTCAAGTTTAAGCACTGGGCATCGTGTTTACATACTTAGAAAAGTGCAGGAAAGCCAAAAATACTCCTATGAAAAATACATTATTATTGCTTTCACAGAGGTGAGAAGCCCTAGGCAAACAGAAGTTAGGTAACTTGTTTTTGGCCCCCTGATACCAAGCGGAGGAGCTAGGCTTCCACTTGGTTGTTCAGATTTGGGCAGAGGAGAGAACTATAGATGTAAAAATGCTGTGAGTCTTTGTTTCAGTTTTTGTCACTTGTCCCATGCTGTAGTCTGAATATTTTTGTCTCCCCTTCTTCATATGTTGATATCCTAGTATGCAGTGTGGTGGCATTTGGAATCGGGGACCTTTGAGAGGTGATTAGGTCATAAGGGTGGAGCTCTTGTGAATGGGATTAGTGCCCTCTATTTTTTTTTTTTTTGAAAAGTGTTCTCACTCTATGACCTAGGCTGGTCCTGAGCTCATTATGTAGCCCAGGCTAGCCTTGAATTCACAGCAATTCTCCTGCCTCAGCCTCCCTAGTGCTGGGATTACAGGCGTGCACCACCACACCCGCTTTACAGAGATTACTGCGCTCTTAAAGAAGCAGCAGAGAGACTCCTAACCCCTTTCTCTATGTGTGGCCACAGAGAGAAGATGGCCAATTATGATCAAGAAACAAGCTGTCACAGAATAGGGAAACCGCTGGTGTTTAGATCTGGATGTCCCATCCTCCAGAACTGTGAGAAGTAATTTTGCATTGTTGACAACAGCCTGAGGCACTCTAGAAGACCACTTTTGATCTTACAACCAGCCTCAGCATTTGAATGCAATGCTTGGCAAACATAGTCGAGGTGCATCTGGCTTAGGGAAGTGGGGGTTATGAGAGCTAGGAGAGGCTAGGACACTGCCTGTGCCAGTGCTCCTCCAAGTGCAGGCCATGGACTGCCTCTGGTCCATACACGTTGCTTATTTGTGATGAAATAGGTAAAGAAATGGAAGATAAGCATTTAGAAGATTTTTATAGCGATTTAATTTTTGCTGTAATATCCAAATATTACCTTTTTGAGAATTTGTTTTGATTATATTTTATATTGGATCAGTCTACAGTGGATTGAAGGGAGAAGAGAAAGGGAAAAAATGTGTTCCTTACAACAGAGAGCTTGAGGAGCATTGGTCTAGCCTATGTTTGCTCTTGGCAGATGAGAAAACCAAGACTCAGGGAAGCGAAGAGCTCCTTAGAGATTTCCTTGTTGTCTGTGGGAGTGCAGGGACTGGTACTGAGTCTTCCGGTTCCAGCTCTGGTATCATGTGTATCTCTGAGTGGTACCGTTTGTGCCTCCACATAGAACTAAAAGGGCAGCCCAGGGCCCTCTCTTCTCTATCTTCAGGTTGGCCCTGGATACCAGAATAGAGGCCAGAACTCTGGCTGAAGGCTGATCCTATCAACTTTTGTTGAATTCAGGCTCGGGGTTTAGGGAACTCTGGGAAAGAGAACATTTCTCTAAAATACTACTGCCAATATCTGACTATGCTGCCTTCTCTGCTCACTGGCTTGCTCTTGGAAAAGACGGATCTCTGGTGAGAATAATTAGGAATCCAGGTTATTGGGCATGTTTCCCAAGGATATGGCACCTTTCTAATCCCATAGAAGTTCATAAATTGTCCAGCTGTGCCAGAGGCCGATGTTTGCAGGCTGTGGAAGCCAACTGGCCTTCTGAGTTGAACAAATGGAAAATTCTGGCAGGGGAAGCCAAGGAGAATTCTTCATCTTAATTAAAAAATATTGCAATGTTGAAAGTCTTAGTAGCGGAGGCGAAAGCTGGCTTCTGACTGTGTTCAAACAAACTCTGCTTAATTAGAATTCAGTTAACTCAAATTGGAAAAGATCAACCCTAAAGTCCATGGAATTTGGTCCAGTTTAGGAATTATAGCCTGATCATTGAACTCCTGCCCTTCACAGCTGTCCTACCCCTTTGGGGTTTTATAGGTAACACATTTGTTCATCTTTCCAAGGGAACATGACCACTCTGTACTGCACTAGGGGACATGGATTCTGGTATCCTTGAAATATTACAAATAAAAGACGACTTTCACTTAAAATTCTCTAATTTAAAAAATCTGGAGCTTCACATAAACGAAGAGTGCTGTCTTACCACTTGCAAAGTCCAAAGCAGTAAACTGTGCATGACAAAATGCTTTTCAGACTGACTAACTTGGTATTAATGAAATGCAAGTAAAGCCAGAGAAAGGGATATTCTACAAGTGCAAATAAATACCCTTAATGCGATTTATGACCCAAAAGAGTTCCTTGCATTCCCCTTTCCCTGTGGTCACATCTCCAGTGCTTTTTGGTGATAACCTCAGACACTTGCACAATTCAGCAGGATGCAAACATTTCTCTCTTGTGTCCTTGTTTGCTAATTCTGTTGGAAACACGAAAGCTATGTCAGCTCCCTGGAAATCATAGAGGAACTTAGAAAGAAAAGATCAATTGTTTGACAGTAAACACGGCAAATCCCATGTGATTAAATACATGCTTGTACATGAAAGAAAGAGTACGTATGCACTTTGGATGTTTAACTATAAAGTTAGGACTGAAAATGATTGGGCAGGTGACCTGTCAGTGGGGGATGTTATTATTTCAACAGAGAGCTTGGGAAGTCTTAGATGACAAGACAGAGATTAAGGAGTGAGTGAGAGCTGAGATTTTTCTTTGACTGAGGTTGTTTTGTTCTTGGCTTAAGGAAATGGATCTGGGATAATCTGGTTTTTATAACATCTTGCAAATGAAGTGGCTTCAGTTTTGCTGTCATTGCTGAAAGAGACTGACCCTTCTCCATAGCTTTGAAGTGCAGTGTGGATTCGGGGAACCGAACTGAAGTTTGTCTGTCTGTGCTCATTACCAGAGAAGCCATTGAACGGGCCTCTCTATCAGGCAGAAAATGTGTACTTTCTTGGTAAAATCCCCTCTGGGCCAAGATCATGTGAGATTCACCACACCACACTCTTGAAAACATGAGATCATCTTTACATAATGAGGGAGCAAGAGCTGAGGCCTAATTTCATCCTTTTTCCCACAGATTTTGCTTTCCACTCTTGTCAGTCATATCTGAAAGGCTGACAGTTGCCAGGGGCTGTGGCCAGCACGAGGGTGGATGTGTCATTGCTGACTGTTTTGGTCATTGCAACATGTCAGCCTCAGAACAGGTCCAGCATGGATAGATAAGCAGAAGAATGTTTAAGAAAACTTGAGGCTGACTGAGACCAAAGGTGAGTGGTGGCACTGTCTGTCAGGGGCTGTCCATGACAACACCACACGGTCGTTTTGCTTTTCGACATGTTATCAAGTTGGCCAAGCAAATAATTAATGGCCGCTTACCACTGGTTGGCGACTTCTCAAAAAAAAAAAAAAAAAAAAAAAAAAAAACAGTGGTTTTGAAAGACCCTCAGTGCTCATAACCCCAACCAAGTATTGAATTACAGTGTCACTCAACAATATATCTAGCTAGCTCTCTGAGCGCTGGGCTAGTAGCACAGAGGCATCTCCTATGAATAAGACTTTTATTTTAATTCACAAGGGAAGAGCCAGTGGGGGAGAAATTTGTGCAATCTTGTTTTCTAATACAATAAGACGGGGATTATAATGTGTGTAAATGAAGGTGCTATAGGAACACAGGGCAATTGCCTCTGCTGGAGAAACCTGAGAAGGTATGGTAGCGGGGAGTTAGTTTCCTTAAAGGGTGTATTTACCAAAAACAAAACCAAGGGTGTTTAAGAAAGGAAGTATGTAAACCAGGCATGGCAGTGCGCGCTTTGCCTCTAATCTCAGCACGTGGGAGGCAGGAAGGTCACGAGTTTGAGGGCATCTGAAGCTACCTAATAAGTTCGAAAATGGTCTGGTCTGGATGATATAGTGAGACCGTGCCTCAAAAAATAAAATAAAATAAAAAATAAAAAAGTGTCTCGGGCATAAAGGCATGAAATTGAGAATGTGTGTGGTCTTTTCAGTGTATAACTTTAGAGAATTTTTGGTGATTTTATTTATTTTTTAAATCAGTGTATATTTGCAATACATAATAGTAATGTTTGTTTCGAGGAATCGATACATGTGTGGAACATATCCTGACCATTTTGGGTCCCTTAGTGTAGAAGTTTGTGGCCGGTTATGGTGGTTCATGCCTGTAATTCCAGCCATTTGGGAGGCTAAAGCAGGAAGATTGCAAATTCAAGGCCTGCTTGGGTGACTTAGTGAGACTTGGTCTTAAGCTACAAGAAGAGAAGAGATAAAGACTGGGGAAGTGGCTCAGTAGTAGAGGTCTGGTTTTGCCTTGCATGAGTAAGGCCATGGATTCAATCTCCCGGACAGAGAAAATAATAAAATACAGGAAGAAAAGAAAACCGAGTAGAGATATAGTCTCCTAATAAATCCCATTTTTAAGCCTGTTGTCTCGTTTTGGACTCAGTATCTAATTTGAAATGCAAATCTGAGCAACGACCTGTGCATTCCAACTGTCTCTGACTATGGACAATGAGTGCCTGAATCCCACGGGGGAAGTTGCTGCCGGGGGACGGCAACTCCCAGAGCTGCACCCAGCCTCGCACAGGAGCAGAGAGACGCAGCTGCCCCTGTGGCCTGAGTGCAGAGAAGGGCGGCGCGCAGTGGAGTGCCAGCTCAGCCAGGCCCAGGGTCCTCATAAGGGATGAGGGCTGCCAGCTGGGGCAGATCTGTGGTCATCAGCATGGCAGGGGCTAGCTGAACACAAGAGGGGCTGTCTTCCAGAAGGTTCTCTCCGGAGACCTCCGGTTCAGGTCTCAGGAACAAGGTAGACGAGGACACGCTGTCCTCTTCAGGAGCCTGCCTTTCCTATGGCTGACACTCGGCTGCATCCAGCACGTACGTCTTTAAGGAGACAATATTTGGACCGCTTCACAGCCCCTTGTACTCTTTTATAATTTGGCTCAAAGTCATGGACTTATTTTTTTCTGTTATGATTTTCTGTTCTCCTTGAAGGCAAGTTCACATTTGGAGGCTAAATTTTCCCAGGCACACTGGCCCACCGACCTCGTACCTGAGGACTTTTGCACTTGGAATTTTCTCTACTCAGAGCACACTTTCCCAGGTACATGTAAGACATGCTCCTATACTTCCCTACGGGGTGACATTCCACAAACACTTTGTCTAAAACAGAACTCACATTTCTTTCATACACGCACACTCCAGAGTCCCTTTGCTCTGTTTCCATAGCACTTATCCACATATGCCATATTTTAGATTTTATTACTAATTTCACATCTGCTTCATTACACAAGAATGCAAATTCCTGAGGGTGGGGACTTTTCCATTTTGGTCATCCCAGGACCCTGGAAAAGAGTATGGCGTGAAATTAACACCCAGTGACTGGAGGTGGTTGGGACTCTTACATGTCCAGCCAAGACCCCCTGTGATGTAAAGGTGTGATTCTACGGGCAGTGACCCCCCAGTTTATCCAATTTGTCCTTCTGTCTGTAACACCCACTCCAGTGTGCAAGCAAAATTCACCCCTCTGGGACTGGCAGTAACTAGACAGAGTGGCAAGGAGAGAGCACGTGATTGGGGTCTGGAGGGTTTGGACTTGGGGCTCAGCTATGTCGTGGACTAGTTGGGTCTTCAGGCAACTTGCTGGATGTTTCCAAGCATCACTTTACCTATCGATAAACATGTAACTTGCTATGAGGATTACATAAAGCAACACATGTAAACATGAGTGTGTGTGTGTAAGGGACCACGTTAGATGTGGCTTCCAGAAAGTGAGGCAGAGGCAGTAGGTGGCCCTGGAGTTTAAGTTGCTCTTAGGCCAGTACTACGCTGTCTGGTGCTCAGTTCCTTTCTTGAGAGCTTGTTTGGAGGCTCTAGCGTGGGAGGGTAGCTACTCGTATACCCTTGACTGTGGTACCTACCTCCTCTAGCAGGGAAGGTCGTCCTCTTCGATAGAGCGCGCAGCTTTGGGAGGGACACACATGGAGCTGTAAGGGAGGAAGGGGACAAAGGGGACACCTGCCTAACCAGCCAGATCAGCGGAATGAACCCCGGTGATCAATGGGCTGACAGATATCGCAGCCAGATTGCCCGCACATCCTCAGCCACTTTCTTGAACAAAGAATATTTGTTCCCAAACTGAGCATGGTGGCTCACATCCATGATCCCAGTGTGGTGGGAGACTGAAGCAGAAGGATCTCAAAGCCAAGCCCAGACAAGGAAGTTTAGTAACTTAGTGAGACCCTGTCTTAAAATTAGTTTTAAAAAAAAGCCTGGAGATTAGTTCTGTATGAAAGCCTTGGGTGCAGCTCGTAGTATGACAACCTACACACAGCACAGAACATACAAAGAATACATCTTTGTAGTCAGACATGTTGGTGTATGCTGTAATTCCAGCACTTTGGGAGGTAGAGGTAGAAGGATCACAAGTTTAAGCTCAGCTGGGACAACATAGTCACTGAGTGATAACCTGTCTCAAAATTCTAAAAAAGGACTGGAATATAACTCTTTACAAAGGCCCTGGGTCCACTCCCTGATACTGAAAGACAACAAACAAAACAAGACAAAACAAAATAACCTTTCTGGTTGAAGATAGGAAAACAAATCCGTTGACCTAATTGAATCAATTTCTCTAATTGAAACATCAAGTTTTGTGATCCGTAATTTCATGGTTTTGATGCATTCAGTTAAAAATAACTGGAGCAAAGAAAAATATTAAAGCTATAAGGTTTTCAAATCACTAGTCCCTCCAAAAATTCTCCTCCAGTCCTATAGAATCATCTGTTACCATTTGGAAAGGCATCTTTCCTTTATTTTGGAATGTATGCTAATTTGTTTTGCGACATATAGACCATGTGTCTCGGGCTCCAAAATTCATGGGGAAAAAAAATCCATGTATCTATGGAATGCATTTGGCACTCAGCTTGAATTGCTTCCCTGGAGAAACTGTTTTATATTTATTACTGTTGATATAAAATGCTCGGACACTTGGGAGGCAGTGTGTCAGAACGTAATGAGCACCGAAGAAAGAATTTGAGTTATTGTCCAGGTTCTATTGCCCATTAGTTAAGTGACCTTGGGCGAGTTGCCATCTCTCTGGATTGCGTGAGTGCGTGCGTGCGTGCGTGTGTGTGTGTGTGTGTGTGTGTTATGTAGGTAATGGGGGGGATCGCTTGAAGTGCTGACCACCACTCTCAGGGAGAGAACTTTTGGTTCAGTGTACACCTTATATGGGTATGTTTGATTATAAAAAATGAGAAGCCCTGGCCAGAGCCTGGCTGTGCTCAAAGTAAAGCGGAGAGAAATATGTTCTTCTGTGTTACAGAATGAAAAGGAACTGGTATGGTGACCATGGAGGAGAGAGATGCTAGCGAAATAGCTATGGGCAGGAGGAGGAGGGAACAGGAGGCACAGCCCAGCAAGACAGCGCGGTAGGAGACTTGAGTGAAGGCGTGGCTACTGAGAAGCTCTGAGTGCAGGGAAAGATCAGCAGATCTGTAAAACAGAGAAACCCGGGCAGATACGGGCACCTCTGTTCTGGGCTGACACACCCAGAATCTGGGTCCAAGTCCCGTATCTCTGCCAGGCTTCCTTTTCCCCTACTGTTTGCATGGCCAGGTCCCTGGTTATAAAATGTGTCTGGTTTCCACATAGTTTTTCAGGACACCTCTCTCAGGGAGAGTAGAGGACAATTTGGGCTCCCAGTCAGATCCTCCAGCAAGCTCTTCCTCGTCCCGCATTTGTGCAGTTGCTTCTGAATTGTAGCACTGGACGCTCCTAGGAGAATGGCTTTGTGAATCCGAGGGCCTGTGCAGGGAGTTCCTCAGCCCTGACGGTGTGGGTCTTTCTGTCAGCATCCCGCCCAGGGCTCTTGACCTGCTAGCCAGGGAGGTGTGAAAGCCCATCTCTCTCTCACCTCTCTTGCTTCAGGTAGGACTTGGAGGTGGGTGTACACAGGATGCCCCACAGGCTCAGGGGAAGGCCTCCCTCTGTAGGACTTGGTTGAGACCACACGCTGGCTTGGCTTCCTGCTTTTCCTGGTGTCCTCACACACTCTTGTGCCAGTCTGTTAGAAGCACTTTTTAAATAAGTCACTTGCTCACGGATCCCTTTCTCAGGCAGCCCAGCCTGAAAGCACCGTCTGTGTCCTGAAGTAGGAGCCCTTTTCAGGCCATAGATGCCTTTAGGAATCTCAAGAAAGTTGTAAGAAGTTTTCCAAAAACATAAACAGGAAAGTGCCTACGCATGTAATTGGGTTGCATTTGCTCCGTGATCTCGGAAGTGTGAGAAATGTCTCATTCGCCGTTTTTCCAGGTCCTATCTGACTCAGCCTTCCACCCACCAATTGGTGGAAAAACCCACGGATGGCCTTCTCCACTCCTCCTCACTTTTCCCTTGAGGTCTCAGAGGAAAGAAACCTGGTCCAGAGATGCTGGAAGGGCCTCAGGAAGTTAGCGTAACGCTCTTGAGGTTTCTACTCTGCGCACAGAGGTGCAGTTGATGCGTGGTTTTGGTTGGCCCTGCGCTGCGACTCCTACACTGAATCCCTGGCTCTCAGGGCTCTGAGTGCCCCCACAAAAAGCACACACCCATCCACTGACATGTGAGGCCCTGACCCCTCCACGCTTCTCTGCAGAGCCTGGTGCCAGGCCTTACAGTGGCGGTAAGCCCTCCTCCACCCAGGCCCCAGTCCTGTTTTAAGGTTGTTCTTCTTAGTACCTTTATATGCTATTGGATCCTACTCACCAGCCATATTCCTTTCAACTTTCCTCTTCTGGGGCAATTCGCCTATCTGTCAACACGGCCTCAGCAAAGGAGTAGATGGAGGTGGTCTTCAGGGTAGAAATGGGTCCCAGGAGCATTGGAAGGGGATACTAGCTTGTTTATCTCTTCTAGAAGGGAGAAATTTGCTGTTCTATTCATCTACTGATAAAAACTAATTCAAGCAGATGTTAATAACTCAATAAACCGTTCCTTTCACATACAATGTTACATCCAACCTTAGGAAATACATACTTTTTAGGAAGGAAGGAAGGAAGGAAGTATGAGATGCAACTATTACCCATTGTTTTTCTAGCAGCCAGTGATAGGGACCTGGACTCTAGAGTAGAGATGCTTCTCCTTGACTTAGACTCTCTCTCTTATGTCATATCCCATACCAAAGCTTCTTAAATTGAAAGAGAAGATGAGAGAAGAATATTAGGACAGAGAATCTGTGGTTTTACCAAAATGCCCAAGAACATGGTGGTTATATCCATTTTTTACTATTGTTGGCATCCTATTGGATGACACTGAATCTGTCAAAACCAATGTTATTGAGAAGTTTGGCTCATTAATTGGTGACAGGCCTCTGGCAAAATATTTTAACCAAATGATAGCAATTGTAAACATTCCCAGTGGTGGGATGAAGACTCAGGGATCACCACTTTCTCATAGATATGAACCAGACATTATTCATTCCGTATAACTAACAAATAGCATAATATCTGGCATTTACATCATTGAAAATAGATTTTAATTTGTCCTAATTCATCTTATATAAATTCTGTTTGTTGGCTAGCACAAAGGATTTGTTAGTAAACTTTAGAAATACCTCCCTTTGGAGCAGGAGATATTTTTCTTTAATTTGTAAGTGATGCAAGCTTTACCATTTTGAATACAATCAAGTCACATCTCTTTAAATATTCAGACTGAAATGACCCTAAGTCTTATCATAAATATTGTTCATCACTAAGTTTGCTCCTCCTTACAAGAAGTGCCAGCAGTGTCTGGTGAGGATCCTCCTAGTCAGTGTCTTCTTGCTACTCCCTCACGTGGCAGAAGGAACAACCACAACAAAAAGCTTCTCTCTTCTCCTTTACACGGACATATTTTCTATTTGTGAGGGCCCCGCTGTCATGACCTAGTCAACCACCAAAGGCCCCGCCTCCTCACACTATCACATTAAGAATTCCCACAGATTTCAACACATGAATTTCCGAGGTCTGTGAAAATTTAGGCCATGGAAACTCATGTGCCCACTTCTGGCTCAGCCCAGTGCCAGGAAGGCTGGTCAGAGAGAAGTGCTATTGTTCATGGACCTATGAGGGTGCCTCATGATACTCAACCCCATAGGGCACCATGGAGGGAAAAAATGTGCCGACTCGGATCTCTCTGAAAATGTCTACACTTGTTTTCACCCGTCTGATTTCTCCCCTTATTTCCACCACTCAAACTTTAACCAAACTATCAGTATTGCACGACAAATAATGCTAAAATCACACTTCATATTTCTGTAGCTGGGCTGAAGGAATAGCTCAGCGGTTAAAAGCATTTGCCTAGCAAGTGCTAAGTACCTGAGTTCAATTCCCAGCACCATGTGAGGTGGGCATGCTGGGCACGGTGGAACACACCCGTAATCCCAGCACTGGGGAGGCCAAGGAAGGAGGATTGCCTTGAGTCTAGAGCTGGCCTGGCTATGTAGTGAGTTCAGTTCCAGCCTGGACTGGAGAGTGAAACCCTGCCTCAAAAAACCCCCAAAGTCTATATTTCTGTAGCACTTTATGATCCTTATACACCTGCTATCTTATTTGATAATGTCTTCCCCCTCTTGCTTTCTGATATATGGGAACTAGTTTTTATATTTATTTTCTTCTTATAACAAGAAAAGTCAGGACAGGCTTGGTTAACTGATTTGTCTGAGTTGGTAAGCAGCATACTTAGATTTTGAAGCCCCGTCTGTACCACCAGTGGCTCGTGCACAGGGTTTTATGTTTTTGGCCTCTGAAATGAACTTTACGGTAAAATTTGATACATGTATTGAACTGTATGCTTTATCTGAAGTACATATTGAATTATATAGCTACGATAATCGCTTCATATATTGATAAGTATGGAGCTGTTATCAGTGGAAGAAGAGTCAGGAATCTACAGTTTGCTCCCCTGCAGTCTTGTGTGGAGGATTTGGAGGACTTTTAGTATGAGATTTCAAATTCATGTGGAAGCTACCAACCAAAATCGATTTCAGATGTATTAAAGAGCCTACAATTTCTAAATAATGACATTAAGAATTACTTTGCAGTTATTACCTCCATTTTATGGAGAAGAAAGTTGTCGGCAGGTGATATTAAAATGCTCCTCTTTGCTTTCCTTCTGGATGACGTTTAAAATTGAGCATTGACATTAGAGGAAGAAGGAAGGGTGGTGGGCTCCCGTTGGGGTGTGCACACTGACGGCTCCTCCTGTGGTGTGAAGAGTCCCTGCCATGTGGGTGAGCCAAGGGGGCACCGTACTGTTGTTCTGATGTTTGTGAAGAGGAATTTCCATCGGAAGCCATTCTTCAGCAAGTGGAAGTGTACTTGCTATAAAGCAGCTGTCATCCATTTGGTCACCAGAAATGAAGAATGCTGCCCCCCAGTAAAAACTCTTAAGTAGTACGAAATGATGACAATGATTCTCCAAATAAAGTCTTGTTGGTCTTGACATCAAGTTTCTAATTGTGGAGGAGTTGTTAGATTTTGATTTTAAAAAAGATGTTTGAACTAAAGTCAATTTCTAAACATCTGACTTCAATTTCCACAAAACGGAAAGCAGTAGAAGTGTGTTTATCACTCCTGCTCTTTATATAATTGGGACATGGAAGAAAGTGGCTCCTCCCACTTTGGTGGATATTTCTTAATAGTGATCAAGTAATGCATAGCAAAGAGCTTGTTTGAATTTCTCTGTAATGGTGAGCAAGTGCTCCGGCAGATCGTAGTGCTGCCCCAGACATCTCCTCCTACCCACGATGTGATGTTCTCTTAAAGAGACATGTTAACAGGCGACTTTTAACATCACATAAGGGAAATGTTATTTCAAATACAACTCCTGGAATTTGTTTCATTTTGTTTGCTAATTTGTTTCATTTGTTCAATCTTTCTCTCAAAAGATTCATGTATTTACACTGTACCTTTTATTTTTCCAAAATGGGTCATTATTCAAGTAATAAAAAGCATCTGTCTTAATTTTATTTCCTGTTGCTGTGACAGAATACCTGATATGCACAACTGAAGGTAGAAAAAATTTATTTTAGCTCACAGTTTCAAGAGGTCTCATTCATAGGCACCACTACCGTGGAAGCATATGGCACAGGCCAGAGAGCTGCCCACCGTGTTGCTGATGGAAAGCCAAGGGAACAAGAAGCAGATGATGTCTGAAGACACAGGCAAGGCCAGGAGACAAAGCATCCCCAGGAAGAAAGTATAAAATGGCTCATCTTCCCGGCGCCTCTCCACACTTTCTAGCCCATGAGTCAATAACACACACCTGGAAGACCTACCATGGGGAACCCCAAATCTCAACAAGTTGACTCAATCCTTCCAGTTCAATTCCTGGGCATCTGTCTCTTCCAGTCAGGCCCTACACCCCAATATTTGGTTCCACAGTTAGCCCACTACATCCAAATACATGAGGTTCTGGGGGACACTGCAGATCCAAATCACAGCAACCGCAAACTGTTAAAACATAGCAAATCAGATCTATATAAGAATCAACAACAGTATTTTTGCCTAGAGGAAAAAAACAATGATTTTGATTAAACGTTAATTTTGTCCTAAGATTTCTATTCACTAGGGCAAAAGGGATTATATGAATGGTTTCATAACTTGTAAGTGCTTGAGTAAGCATACATGTTCTTCATAAAAGAGAATTTTTGTCTAGTGAAATTTAAAAATGAGCCTATGATATTAAGAAGTCTCAGGGTAAGATTGGGCTTTTGAACAAAATTTTTAAATAAAATATTTTAGAAGTTTAAGTCCTTGTATCAATCAGAATAGTTCGAGTACTGCTGTGGTAACAAACAAATCCTCAAATCTCAGTGGAAAAGACCAGAGACTGGAGATCGGCAACTGAAGATGAGCAACGGGCAGACAGACAGGCACAAGTCGAGACTGGAACGAATCTGTGGTGAAGATCTGTGGCCTGTAGCAAGTTGGCGTCCTTACACAATTGCGAAGATGAGAGATTCTCCAGAGGAAGAAGCTGTAACGAGCTTTCTTCTTCCTTCCTTTTATACCATTTGAGTTCCAGTTGGGCCTCCCACATCCGGGTGGGTGCTCTTCCCTCATTCGCTGGCACACAAATCACTCACACTCTAATCCAGGCTGGTTCTCAATTCCCAATCTAGGTGTGGTTCCCAAGCCCTAACTCAGGTGTGGTTCCTGATTGCCTCAAGTTGACATAATCTCTCCAATGGCCACAGGGACAATATGAAATTAAAAATCTCTGCACAGTAAAGGAAACAAAAGAGAGAGAGCACCCACAAAATGAGAAAAAGTACTTGCCAGCTACTCTACACAGAGGACTATGTTCAAGAATATACAAAGAACTTATAAAAAGTAGACCGTCCAAAGTAAAGAACCCAATAAAAAATGGGAATATGAAATGAATAAACAGCTCTCAGGAGAAGTGTATATAGCCAATAAATATGTGAAAATATGTTCAACATCTTAAACTATCAGAGAAATGCAAATTAAAACAGCACTGTGGTTCCATCTAACACCTGGAAGAGTGGCTGCTATTAAGAACTGAAAAAAAAAAACCAACAAATGCTGGTGAAACTCTAGAGAAAAAGGAACCTTCCTATATTACTGGTGGGACTGCAAACTGGTACAACCACTATGGAAAGCAGTATGAAGATTCCTCAGAAAACTGAACATCGACATTCCATTTGACCCAACTACACCTCTTCCGGGTATCTTCCTAAAAGAGTTAAAGTCATCATAGTATACATGCATACCCATGTTTATAGCAGCACAATTTATAATAGCCAAATCTTGGAAGAAGCCAATATTCCCGAGTACAGATGACTGGATAAAGAAAGTGTGATATGCACAATGGAGTATTAATCTGCCATTTAAAATGACAATTTGAGTCTTTCAAAGAAAGTGGATGCACCTTGGGGCCACTATGCTCAATGAAATGAATCAGACCCAGAAAGTCAGATATCATATGGTCTCTCTAATATGAGAAAACCAAACTATAAAAAAAGAGTAAGAGAGTCAGAAGAAAGCAACAAGGTGAATTATGTGGAGAGGGAAAGGGGAGGGAGTGGTGAGAGGGTAGAAAAGGCAAGGGAGGTGATATGTAAATAAACAATAAATTTAAAATTTTTTCAGTCGTTTAATTCACAACATTTTATTTCTTGTTCATGTCATAGTGTGTTGCTGGAAACATGCTTTTTCTAGGTTATTTTCATTGAAATAAACTCAGCCACCTGATCTTACTGTTGGCAAACTAGGCGCTGGAGTGGTTAAAAGTGCTTGTCTAAGAAGTTCAGGGCCCTGAGTTCGATTCCCCAGCACCACATGAATCTGGGCATGGTGGTGCATGCCTGTAATTCCAGGACATGGAAAGCTGAGATAGGAAGATTGTTGTGAGCCCAAGGCCAACATGGGCTACATAGTGAGGTCAGGACCAGCGTGGGCTACAGAGTGAAACCCTGTCTCAAGAAGAAGAAGAAGAAGAAGAAGAAGAAGAAGAAGAAGAAGAAGAAGAAGAAGAAGAAGAAGAAGAGGAGGAGGAGGAGGAGGAGGAGGAGGAGGAGGAGGAGGAGAAGGAGGAAGAAGAAATGGCTATTAGTCCTTGCTTTCTTGTGTTCAAATCAGAAAGAGACTACATAATGGTGGGCTGTTTTGTGAAACATTTTGGAGACTAGGCCTGGAAGAGATATGTATTGTATCCAACCACATTCCATTGGCCGGAACTCAGCCACTTGCACGTAACTTGTTGCAGAGGCAGCCAGAGAGTCCGTGGTGTTCTTGTGTTCAGAGAAGAAAGTAATGGGATGAGGGAGCATTATCAACTCCTGCCCTACATTGTTTTCATCTTGGGACATTTTCTCTTCTTTGGTTTAAGTCTGTTTTGAAATATGTTAAAACCTGAGATTCCCTTGGACAACTAGGTGTGATCACCCATTATACACCTCAGAAACAAAGTTGCCATATTAATACAATTTATGATGAAAACTGCATTTCTTTGTACCTGTCAACTAAATACAAAATACTGAGGCCATTTCAATATGTGTGCTCATAGAGGATTACATTCTATATACTTATAATAATTATCAGCATTAATTTGTTCAATTAACATGAATGACTCTAGGTCTTCTGTTTATTGTTGTTTGAATCTGCTCTGATTTTTGATTCTGAATTGAGGTTTCAGGTGAGATTTCTTTATATAAGAATTTCCCTTCGAGCAATAATGTTTGCAAAGCACTGAATTTGGGCAGGATGGTTCCTCGACTCAGGCAAAAAAGTACTCGCAAGCAGTGGAACTGTCTTCCACTAAATCCAGGAACTAGGGGGGATCTTCTCACAAAATCTAAAGAAGGAATGGCCCAAGGATGTCAGAGAGAAGTGAACCTATCAAAAAAAAAAAATGAGAATTTTCATTACAACCATAACCATCTTTGTTTGAGGCCTAAGTCTCACCAAGATGGCTTCAGCCAACCTGAATCATGTTCTCTGTGGTGTTTTGGGAAACCGATCAACTCACACTAAAGGGCCATGGTGCCCTTACAGGCTCCTTGAATGAAATCTCACTCCCCATGCAGCTGGCTTTGAGGTTTGCCTCTTTCCGTTGCATGCTGCAAAGGCCTGAATTCCTAGCACAGCCAGGTTTTTCTTCAGCTTCAAGGATTTGTTTTGGTTTTGCGCCATTTTATCCCAAGTTATATTGCTTCTATCTGATTCAGATGTTTCATGACCCACCCACAGTTGTTCTTAAGGAAAGAAAGGGGAGAAAGAAAAAAAAGGAAGAAAGGAAAGGCAAAATTACACCTCTCTTAAAACAGGAAAATGTTCTGGTTTGAATTTCCTGTCTGATTTTGGGCAGGCTTGTTGGCAATTGGTGATTTGGATTTGGTTCAGATTTCCATGTAAATTTCACAGAGTTTTATTGGCCCCCTCTGGACCTGGTTAGGGAGCCATGAGATGCCAGGCCTGGCTGGTTGTTAGCCAGCTGCTTTTCTTGTGCTCATCCAAAGATCTTGGTCTTCATTGTCGTAAGGCTTTTTACTTCTGTGTGATTGAAAAAGGGACTGAATTGTTACCAGCATCTTACACGGAAGGGAAACGGGTCTTAGGAACAGAGCCTGATGTCACGAAAGTTCCCAGAGTATCAATCATGATCTTTTCTGTTGTCTTAATGAGTTTGAAATATTGCAAAGGTAGGGCAGAGTTCCTCTATACCCCACATTCGATTTTTTTTGTTACTAACATCTTTCATTACCATGCCTATTTTTCATTCTAATGAGCCAATATTGATACTCTATTATTCTCTAAAGTTCACACTTTCATCTGGGTTCTTAGTTGTAACATACCATCTTCTATATGCTCCATTGTATGTCATCCTGGATTCTATGTGCCATTCAGCTGTCATGTCTTCTTTCCTTAAGCTTCACTTCCATTGTCTATTTGGTGTGTGCATTTGTGTGTGTATTAAGGTACGACATAATATGTTCATTATGGCCCCCAAGTTGAAAGTCTTCGGTATACAGAAAATTAAAGTTCACCACTGTTGAATTGGTAGCAATAATTGAAAGGGGAATGTTGAGGAATATGCCAAACATTACAAGTATTTCTGATGCTAGTTTAGTGCAGGAAAAAAAAAGAGAAAGAGAGGCGGTCGTAATATTAACAGGAAATTGAATACCACATAGAAGTTATCCTAGAGATGTAGAGAATTCTGGCCTAAATACCATTCAGGCCTACAGGGACCTACAGCATTTTCAAAGCAAACATTAATGTGTTTCTGCTAGAGATGTTCATTGCTTCCAGGAATGCTGTTTGTCCTTAGTGACTCATAGTGGCCACTTTTACTGATTTTTTTTAAGGGTTAGATGTGGTAAGCTGCCTGGGTCGAGAAAGAGCTTGCTGTGTAGGTTTGGGCTTCATTGGCTGTTTCCCATAGGAAAGGGAGTTGATTAGATTAAAGATGAAAGACTTTCTCAGTCAGCTGTTTAGGCCGTACACAGATGGAAGGAAGCAGAGGAGGCTGGTGTGTACATTTGCCACAGTACACAGTCCAGACCATGTAATATGGATTTCCCACTTTTTTATTGGTAGAGAAGAGGGAAAGGTGAGGGCAAAGGTAATGAGAAATTTCAAAGTATTTGTTAGTGTTCATAGTGTAACCTCCAACTCAACCAATTATTGCCCCTAGGGTGTCCTTCCTTGTAAACTTTGGAAAAATGGTAGAAGAGAAAGGAGAGAAATAGGAAGTGGGAGGTAGAGGGAGGGAGGGAGAGAGAGAGAGAGAGAGAGAGAGAGAGGGAGGGAGAGAGGGAGAGAATCAGTTCAAAGAAGAACTCAGGACTCAGTTTTCCTGGCTCCCTGAGAACGAAGTATTTATGCTGCAGACAAACACGATTTGACTGCAGACGCTCGTATTTGTTGTTTCAAACCAAAATGAAGAGAGTTCCTATACTTCGTGATTTTAAGTAGGTAGGATCGGGCTGGATTTAATTAAAAGATAATTTTCAGACCTTGTAAGGCATTGATGCAAAGATTTTTCAGAGACTTAGTCTTTCTGCCCGAGGTCACAACCAGCCATTCACTCTCTACTCAGTGTCTTTTGTGGTTTTCCTGTATCTTTTAGAAACAAACTATGGCAAGCAAGCCGTAGATTACTTCAAGAGATTATTTGGAAATCTTAAAACAGGAGAATGATTGTTGTAAATTGTACCAATCTCTTGATTAAACATTGATCGAACAGTTTGTGTTTTATCCAATTCAATTCTATTTGTTTTCCTGGACATTTGCTTTCTGACCATGACTATGTTATTGATGTAGTAAGGCCGAAAGAAAAACAAGACAAGTAAATTTCCTGCTTGCCGTGAGGCAAAAAAGTTGAAGCGATGTATCCTTTGCACTAGTCCTTTTTTCTCATTACAATTAGGAGGAGAAATTATTTCTAAGTTTAGGAAATTTGCCACTTCCTCTTCCAAGTAAGATTCAACACACGTGGGTGAACACACACACATACACCCTCGAATCTCCAGTCAGAGTGGACTTTACCCTAATAGTCCAGCGCCTTCTTGGCTTTTTATATTTACTTTCCATTCATTCGGTTTCCAGTCTGCTTAAGGCTTAGATCACGTGACTGCTGAGAGTAAATGACCCTGAAGGCCACAGATGCTGCCTAACAGAGAAAGCCTGCTGAGCACCGGGAAGCAAAATCTGGGTTCACAAAGGCCGAGCAGGAAGGAAGAGCTGGGTACGCAAAGGATCAGACTGCGGGGGGTGGGGGGGTGGGGTGGGGGGGGGTTCTGAAGAGTCGTGGCTAGGCTGATGGGGAGCCCCAGGGCACCTGTTTACAACCAGAAAAATCCCTCCACTGAGCAGGAGCAGGCAGCTCTAGACCTCCCTGTCCTTGTCCCTTACTGTGGGCTTGGCCGTTGGCTAGAAGCGACTTGGAGATGTAGGGTCTTGGTGTGAGCGCTTCACTGAACCCAGAGCTGTGGCCATTGGAGACTGGCAGACAGCTATACTTCTTGTTACAGATTCTCTTCTGCAAGATTTATCTTTAGTTTTAGTTTTTTTAATCCCACATGCTTCAGGTATACTGTACAATGTTTTGGCATATGTATACGCATAGTGAAATGATTAGCAGAGTTCGGCAAAGGTTGTCTCACAGGGCGATCTGAGCAGCTTTTTGCTGCAATCAGATCACAGAGTTTAAGGAAGGCTGGAAAAGGTGAATTCCATCCTGGACACCTGAGCTCATTTCCTCCATATCATAGATGTCGCGGGGGGGGGGGGGGGGGGGGGGGGGGGGGGGGGGGGGGGCAGGGAGTTACAGAGCCCTGAGTTTTCCTTTGACCCTTGAAATCCTAAGGCACCTTGCACAAGCTAGCGCCACCCAGTTCACCTCCCTGGAGAGTGCGGTTCAAAAGCCGTGGAGAACAATCTTTGACATGCTGATTCAACCTATCAGAGCTGGAAACTCCCTGGGGGACATGGGAACTGCGTCCCCTCTTGGACTTACGTGGAAAGGAGAATTGGTTCTGACAGTTTCATCCTTTTTTTGTTTTTGTGGTATTGTTTCTAAGTGTGTTAGTTTTGTTTTGTTTTGTTTTCTTTTCTTTTCTTTTTTTTATGAGCCAAGAGGCATAAATCCTTTCCTAAGGTGAAAGATTAAATTTTAGGATGGGAGAAAGTTAGTGTCTTCTGGTTTTACACTTCAGGTATGAGAATTGGTTGCACAGAAACAGTGCATCCAAAAATGGCAGCGGGGAAGAAGGGTAAGACCATGATTGAATTAAAACCCAAAAGGTGGTTTCTGAATGGCCCAGTGTAGGTACATTCAGTTTGGCGAAGGGCTTTTTAAAAAGTCATCAGGCTACTAAAAGTTCTGTGTAGTTTGCCATGAAAATCATCTGCTCATTTTCACTGAATAAAATGTTCGCATTCTCCACCTCTGAGTTCAGAGGATAAAATTCACTTTCTGTAAGCCATCAACTGGAGCTGAGAAGTCAAAGATACAAAGAGACGTGAGATTCCACCTGGGGATTAGCGGCTGCCTTCTCCCAGGGCTTCATCTTTTCCAGACGCAGATTCCAGAGTGGGAGGAGATAGCTCCCAGTGGACCTCTGCAACAATAGCCACGTTGCCCCTCAGTGAATGGCTAAGATACAATTGATTCAAGCACTTCTGCCCTCTGCCAAGTAAGCCTGATCGCTGAGCTGGTGTAGTGGAGAAGAGGTTGATGAAGATTGGAAACTGTGATTTTGCTGCAAATCAACTCTATGTGTTTGACTTCTCTCCCCTGAGCCTCCTGGGGAAAATCGTATCAATAGAAAAGAAAAGGAGACGGGGTTCACTGAGTTTGTCTCCAACCCGCTGCTTCATCTCTCAGAAACGATTTCGCTTCTTTACGATCAAAGTGAAAGAGGGAAGGGATTGTGAAGTCGATGTGATACATAGATGTACGAAACACTCAAATTCATTGTAAATACTATGTATTACATTTGTATATTAATAAAAATAGTGGGAAAAGAGTAGGAGGCCCTGTTCTTTGCATGCTTCTGATTTCATTCTTAATGACAGCATGAAGGAAAATCTTCACTGGTTTTTCTTTTTTAAATAATGTAGCTTCTCTTAAAAAGAAATAGGGAAGTGAGGATAGAAGGTGAGATGATTTGAATGTATTTGGCAATTTAACGGCCAAGTACATGTTAATGGTATTTAGAGGTGGAACCTTGGGGAGTGATTAGGTTAGGAGGTCATTGCCCTCCTGACTGAATTAATCTATGCATGGATTAATGGAGTAGCACAGCAGTGGCTTTGTCATAAAGGCAAGCTCTCTCTGGCACATTTGCTCTGTCTTGTCATGTGATGCATTCCCATGTTATGATGTAGCAGGAAGGCCCTCACCAGAGACCAAGTAGGTGCTTATGTCAGGTTTTTAGACTTCCCAGCATTCAGAAGCATGAGATAAATTAACTTCTAGTCTTTACAAATCTCAAGTTTCAAGTATTTGGTTACAGCAGCAGAAAATGGACTAAAACAGAAGGTCTAAAGCTTTGTCAGCCCAGCTTCTCCTACAGACACTTCCTCAAACCCTTAAGACCTTGTGGAATATAGTTTGAAATCTACTGTTAAAATGCAAGGTTTTGAAGTAGATTTTACATCTAGAACAGAGAGGTCAGTTCTGGCCCAGTTAATATTTAGTTTCTCCGACCTCAACTAAGTAACAACAATAATTAGAGAAATGTAGACCTGTATATGCTCATGATTATAATCGACAATGTTTGTCAAAATGATCAATATTCTAAGTATCTTCTACAAGACAAATCTCTTGTACCAATCACTGAGCTAAATTATGTAAGTGCATTGTTTCCTTTGAATATAACAAATTTAAGAAATTTAGGGAGGCAAGATTAGGGAGATTAAGTCACGTACATAAAGCCATAAAAAACGTACTGCAAGTGAATAGCAGGGAGAGGACATAAATCCAGTTCTGCCTGAGTTCAGAGCCAGATCTCCAACTCCTGCATGTGTACTTGTACAGCCTCAGGGTCCTGATCCGTTAAACATGTAGAGTGGGTGAACAATGTCTAAGATTTTTAACTTCTGTTATTTCCCCGATAGTTGTGTGCTGGGAGTTGCAGCCTCTGCCTAGTGTGATGATTGCCTCCTGAGAACTCTCCCGAGTGCCAGTCCTTCCTTACAGAATTAGGGAATGTCATAACCCACTGCCCAGTATGAATAATAAGGCCCACAGCAATGTATCCAAATTATAATTTTTAATTGGCTTTATTTTTTGTTCGTAAACATTCCCCTTTCTTTTCTTTAGCTCTTTTAGTAAAGAACTTGAGGTTTTTAGGCTTTAACTGAAAAGTCAGTGAGTCTTATTCACATATAAGCTCAAAGCAAAGGGAATGTGGTGCTTTGGTTACTTTCCTACCTCGCTAGCTGAAAAGATCTTGAGATAATGACATTTCTGTAGCAATGAGCACTGACTGTGTCTAGGTTTTGGTGTCTAAATACCATTCACCACTCAAATGACCAGAGGGCTGTATTGAAGACTTTGGGGTATGCTGTCCCCTTCTGAGTGTGTAGAGACGCACTGTGACTAAGGGGACAGAGACATGGACATGGGCTTGCAAACCTGGTTTTGTGACACACAACAGTAAAACTAAGCAAGTTATTATTTATGAAGGGGATCACTTTTTTGATTATTTAGTGAGAGGATTAGACTACCTTTTCCCAAAAACTCTTTAATCCACTTATGAGTTCAGAATGATTTTTAAAATATTTAAGTGGTTAGATATAATTTGGAAAAGAATATTTATGCATGTGAAAACGATGAAACTCAAATTTCAATGTCCTCCATTCGTCTACTGAGCTACAGCCATGGTCATGCCCTTCGCTAGGGCTTTCTGTTACATTGGCAGGGTCACACACCTGTAATGAGATCTGATGACCCTCAGAACCTAAAATATTTGTTCTCTGACTTTGACTGAAAGTCTGTAGGCCCCACTCAAAACCCCAAACACCTTTTACTGCCCGATGGCTGCCGTGAGCCTGGTTTCTGCTTTGATCTCTGGGTCTTATGGACATTTGATATTTTCTCACAGATTTAGAGATTATTTCTTATTTATTCTAAAACAACTGTCTGGGTACATACACAGAATGCCACAGAACTCATTTCCAAAATTGTTCCCCATTTGGTCATGTACAATGTGACAGCTTTAAGAACAAAATGACCCAGCTCCCCAGTGAATGGTCTGTGTCACCCTGTAGGTTACTTGTTATAGGAAAGTGCTTCTGATTTTCTGAGATTAAAATATATTCAGATGTATATGAAATTTTGTCCTCATGAGACTTCCTTTCTAATTTTCACCCTCATTTTATTGATTATGTGTAAGTGCAATACATAAAGTTTACATTGAACTTGAATATTTTGTGCACATACATATTGTGACAAGATTACAAATTCTACCCCTCTCCCTTTTCTAACCTCCCCCCCATTCCCTCCTCCTCCCTCCAGTTCCCATTATTCCCCACAATTAGTTCTGTGATATAGTTGCGATCTGGGTCTCTCAGATTAGAGAAACCATTCGATATTCCACCTTCTGCTTCTGACTCACTTCACTAAGCATGATGGTCTCAAGTTGCCTCCATTTATCTATAAAAGTGAGGCTTCCTTTTAACTTTTATTCCTTAGAAGGAGTTAATGGAAAGAAAATAAAAGCCAAAACAGTCCTCACTTTAAAAATGAGATGCCAGGGAATTAAAAGTAGAAGACATTCAGTTAAAGTTTCGGTAGAGGACAGGGAGAAGCAGGGGAAAAGGAAGTGCTCGCGTGCTAAGCGTAGTGGTAACATCTGAGAATATGGGCCAGTGCTCGGGGATAGAAAGAGAGTGCCTCAGAGGTAGGCTGGGACTTGTCAGGAAGAGGCCCAAGGACATTTTTGTGGTCCTTAAATTGCTTCCTGCAGATCCCTGTAACTTCTGGGCATCCGAGTCTGGCCTGCTCTGTGTTCCTATCTGGGTGGCGTAGCAGCAGTTGTACGTGAAAAAGAAAACGTAGAACACTGTCCGCGCAGGGAACGTGGTGAACCACCACCGAGGAAAGAACCCAGCCAGGGCTCAGACTCCTAGCTGCATTCCTGAGCTCCTCTGAGGACGTGGTGACCAGGCTGGGGATCGGGCGTGAAGGGGAGCCCCCAAAGTGTAGAACGCTTTTGACGTGCACGCAGCTCCACTGTGCTGTGTGAGACTGTCACTAGCTTGATCGTGTTCTGGACTTTTCCAACCCCCAAATCTGCAGCTCCTTTTTCCTCTGCCTTTTAAACTCGCTCCAACAAAATGCAAAATCCTGGCACAATATTCCAAAACGTTGCAAAACCAAGTACTAAGGTCAGAAGGGATGAAGTTTAGGATAAAGCTAAGGATGAATTTTCAACTTGACTGAGTCCATGTTGCAGGTTGTACGCACAGATTCGCTGAAGATACGCTACTCCCAGTTGGTTTGGGGAAATTACATATGCTTGTAGGAGCTGACATCTGGTCCCATGTATTTTTTTAAAAAAATACATTTATAATATTTGATTTTAAAATTAGCACAGAAATTGCACATATTGATGAGGAAGAGTTTGGCATTTCAATATATGCAAATAATGTATTGTAATCAGTCAAGGTAAACTGCCAGCCTAGCACCTCAGACGCTGCTTGTGTTAGGAACATTAAAAATTCTCTTTACTCTCTGTTTTTAAAGTGAGTAATTGCTGTCAACCGTAGTTATTCTATCATAGCTATTCGAGAACGTTCCAAGTCATTCCTCCTATCATATGACATCCTGTACTCTTTAAAGTGTTTTCTCATAACTCTTGAGTATTTTCACTCAATTTTCTTTTCCCCTTTTTTATTAGTCTATGTCTATATACAATACACAAAAGTTACGTTGAGCTTGAGAATTTCATGCAAATAAATATATATTGTGTTTTTCTCAATTTAAAAAATTAACTTGGATATTTGTGTTTTTCTCCCTCTTCCCATATTTTTTTTTCCCTGAAAGTCTTTGAAAGAGAATTTTATATTAACTAGAAACACTATACTTACATTTCATCTGTGATTCGCACTTCTCTTTACACAGAGCGTGGTGGGACTGTGGTGCTTATAAACATTCTCCTTTCAGGGGAAAAGACTGAATTTATGATGCAGAATTCCATCAACTGGTGTCGAAATAAACTATTTGGGAGATGCTTTTTCTGAGGTCTCCTTGTTCACTAGAAGAATTTCTTTGCTTATACGCTCAATTACTATTTGGTTTATAATGAAATATTGTTTCAAACATCTGCTTTCCAAAGCCCCCTTTTCCTTCCTACTGATGTAAGCAAGGTTACCAACAATTGCCCGTGAGTAACTTGTAGGTGTTGCTCCTGTTTCTCCCAAGAGAATTTCTATTTAAGCTAGGGATGGACAGCAAGCTTTCTATTAAAAAAAAAGAGACAAAATTATACAGAAAATATCAAAGATGAAACCACACCCAAGCATCAGGATAATAAAAAAAAAACAGTTTAATGATGTATTTCTAAATTTAAGATGTACAGAAATTATACAAATTTTTAAAAATCTATGTTTTCACTTCCAAGTATTCAATAATTATCATATTGTTATATTTTTATGCTTTAAAAAATACTGTTGTTTTGGTAGAAAATATATGTTCATGATGATAAGTCAAAAAGTAAAGAAAATATGAAGATAAAATAATCCACTCTAAAGACTCAAAAAATTGTTAGCATACTATGAATATCAATTTAGAATCCATTATTTTAGACATATCAATTAGAAATACCATTATTAAGTTGAACTCTTATATCAAAGACACTTTAATATAACATCATAATTTTATTTGAACTTGTGAGCTCCACCGAACGGTAGCAGTGGCCCTTTGTTAAGTGGGAAGACGGTGGATCTTTAAATTGTCCTTGTGCTTTACCTGACCAGGTGACCAGACAAAGGTGGAAGGGAGAAAGAGGGATAAAGGTCATAGCATTGTGATGAACTTGGCCCTGAGCCAATACCTTAGGTCTTATCAAGAAGTGTATCCTGCCAATAGGAAAAGACAGGGGGAGGGACTTGCGACTTAGGCATTTAAGCCTGCATCCACCATGTTTTTGGTGTGTCTCTCTCCACTTGCACGTGGGAAGGCAAAAAGATAACTAAATCCTCATTTTCTGTCTTCCATACCTCCTATGCCCAAACTTGGGACACATGAACTCCTATGAGCCATTTCTAACAAACTTAATAACAGTAAAACAAACTAAGAGAATTGTTGAATTTTAAATCAATGTTCCTCAGGACAAGTTATATTATTTTCTAAAAGTTTTTTCTCAAAATAAAAATAAAAGAAAATTTAAAGCAATAGCTAGAATAATTTTAAAGTTACATCTATCAATGTTAGCATTCTAGACCTTTCTCCCATTTTTCTCCCCAAATTTTTAAGGAACTTTTAATTAGTACATAGAAAATAGAACTTTTACTTTCTTATAACTTTAATTCCCTTTTTTTAGAAGTTCACAATTTAGCTTCATATTTAAGTAGATTCAGTAGTTAACCGCTTTTTAAAATTGGAACGTTTTTATTTCTGGGCTCTTTTGTTTGATTTGTATTTTAATATTTTCTCCCCAAAGGGCTTGTGAACGTTGTATTTCCTGAATTTTGTCAGATTTAGGGAAGCCTCTCTTGTCCTTGTAGTTAAGTCACATTTGGCTGGATGTGATGTTCTTGGACCATTCTTCCTTCAGAACGTTGTTATTACTCCATTGTGTTTGGCATTTGCTATTGTTCTGAACAATAGTAAATTCCAAGTTTGTTTTTTTCCCCACCAGGGTACATGATTCACTGTCTCCCTGGTCACTTCAAGATTATTTCTTCACCCTTGAATTTTAATGTAAGTGGGTTATGCACAGTATTAAGTGTCTGTCTCAAACTTTTCCAGGCAACAGAGGGGGGGAAAGCTGCATAGTCAGAAGGTTTTATTACCCCTTACATGTTTGGGTTAATTAAAAAAAAACATGTTTGTATATATTTGCTTTCATTTTGTTTATTCCTTGATCTCAATGGCCGTGGGTGCCAATTATTCTTGTATTGGGTGATATTTGTCTTTCTTAACATTTCTTCATCTCTGTATATATTTCATCACTTGTTTCAGATTTTGCTCACTGTGGTTAGTTGAAGTCTTCTATGTCAGTAACTTGATTTATGTGTTATCCATTGTCTTTCTTATTGTTTCTAAAACATTAATTAATTGTAATGATGTTGCTGGGGACCTTAATCACCTTTTCTCTCTGATAGATTGTTATCATCAGATCTTTAAGTTTTTATTTTATATATACCATGAACTTTTTAAGTTATTCTATACTGTGAAGCAATTTTCTTTTGAGTATTGTTTTTTTATTTTTTATTGTTTTAGTCTTTCTTTTGCTTTCCTTCTACATTACTTACATAATTTATATAATTACCATACTTTCATGTGTGCGCGTGTGTGTGTGTGTGTGTGTGTGTGTGTGTGTGTGTGTGTGACACTGGAGATTGAACCCAGAGCCTTTGTACTGAGCCATATCTCCAGCCCTTTTTTAAAATCAGGGTCTTGCCAAATTGCCAAACTGCCCAGGCTGAGCTTGAACTTGAGATTCTTCTGCCTCGGCCTTCTAGAGAACTAGGATAACAGGCGTGTGCCACCCTGCCTACCTAATTTTTTATGCTCGTGGTTGGGAGGTTCTGTCCAGACATTATACTTGTTTTGATACATTGAGAGTTACTGTTAAGGTTTGATCTGGAATTTCCCCCAAAAGTCTTGTGATCAAAAGGTGATTCAATCATGGGAGTTCATCTACTGAGTTCCTGTGCTGTAAGAGGCGGGGCCTGGTCAGAAGGAGAGGATCACTGGGTCTTGACCTGGATGTGTATGCCAACTCCACTCTTCCTTACGGACTTGGCTTCCTGTCGGTCATGCCACGATAACTTCTCTCCGCCAAGTGCTTTCATGATTGCTGGCTGCCCATAAATGGACTGAGACCTTCTGGAAGTGTGAGCTAAAATAAACCTCTTTCCTTAAGTTTTGGGTGTCAGATATTGTTTCAGTAATGAAGAAGTAACTACTTTTCCAGTTACTTTTAGCTTTTTTGTGTGTTTTTGGTCTGGTGCATTTTTTTATGATCTCCAAGCTAAAGGTAGATAACTTTGCATTGTACTCACTGTCTCATAAACAGGAGAGAACCCAGCTGGGTTATTTCCGGTCTTTGTTAAATAACTGCAGCCCTTAGCCATTGCTCTGATCCTATGTCAAGACCTACTTGAGGAACACTCCCCTTTTCTGTGCGAATGCTGGGCCCTCGATGGCTGTTCTTCCCTGTGTGTCCCCTCCAGCATCCGCTCCTTCGGTTTCTCTTTTGAACAGAGAAAAAGTAAAGACCAAGTTGGCCTTTCCCCAGTCTTGACTTCATTGACTCACTACAATCTCCGGTCAGAGGCTTAGGCAGTGGTAAAACTGTGCAACCTCTTTTTAATTCCACAACCTTCAGTATCTTCTTTTCTTATGCCCCAAATTTTCATATTTATTGCATTAACTTAACCCCTTTTCCTTGTTTTGTAGTTATTAATAATTTCTCTTCTACCTTTTTTATAAAACTTTCCCGTATTTTTGTTGGATACCGAGAAAGGAAGTTCCACGACTGTGTTTTAGTTTGTCATATTAAAGCTACGGCGGGGCATTACAAAAACTATATTCAAGAAACACAACAGATGATCTCGTTGTATGTTCCATGTGACAACCATTTAAAAGGGAAGACACTGAGAAGAGAGACGTGATAATGTAAGCAACTGTAGTGTAGAAAATTGAATGAATGAAAGAACAATAAAAAAGGGGGAATTTTTTAGAAAGAGAAAACTTCCATGGTTTCTGACAATCCAGCGATTATTACCTGTGTTGGTGGGCAATATCATGTCTTCGCGCTGAGGGCATTGGTGTCCGGAATCTGCTATCATCGTGCTTTGAAATGCTAGTAAACTTTTCAACTTTTGAAAATTCAGTTCTTTCTGCTCTGGGAAATAGCTTGATTGTTTTTATTCTTAAACTTGGAAGTTTATGTTGGAAAAAAAAAGTCATATTGTCTATGTAACCTCGAAATCTTACCAGATGTTTGAAGCAATGATTTGGTTTTTAGAATTTATTTTGTAATCTGAGATACTTTGGTCAACATGGCAAATATCTTGAAAGTTCCTGCCATCCTGCGTCATATACGTCTAACCCCTGAGTCTCCACTAACTCGGTTACCACTTCAATTTGGAAATCAAAATTTACTTTCTTTGAGAAACAATATTCTACCAGGTGTGTCCAATTTGCAGCCCACTGGGCTTTTTTTTTTTGCCTATATTTTGAGAGAAGAGGACCTCTCTCAGGCCACATATAATACATATTATATACACAATATAGTTAATGTAGATATATAACTACTAAAACTTTCTTTTTAAAAAATGTAATTATAACCTGAAAAAAAGATCAAGAACATGAAACTCCCTAATCCCAGCACTCTGGGAGGCTGAGGCAGAAGGATCACGTGATCGAGCCCAGTCTGGACAACTCTGTGACTTAGCAAGACCCTCTCTCAAAATCAAAACTGAATAAAGATTGGGGTATAGCAAGGTGTGAATACCTTAGGATGAATCTTTAGTATAGCATAAAAAGAAAGAAAAAAAAAACAAGGACAAATAAATAAATAAAACAGGTACTGCATGTTGGACTTATCTACTAATCAATAAGTAAACTTTTAGGCAAACACACGAAAGTTCTAATCTATTTGAAGTCTGTCTATCATGGTCATTTCCATGTTCTTGACCTCTGAGTCTTATATCCTTTCTAAATTTAGAGCTCTGAGCACTAGCCCAAACTTGAATACCACAAGCCCACTTGTGGAGGGATTAAAGAAGAGAAGAATAGAAATTTCATAAGTCCCAGCGATATGAAAAAAAAAGCTGGTTGAAGGAGGGAAGAAAATTAACGCTGCTATCTATTAAATTTCCTCCCAAGTAATCTGTTGCAGGCTCATGCTAGGAAAGAAAAATCTTGCAAATTTAAAAAATGTACAAGTCAATCTGTGGTAGCACAATCTGGTGAGTGAAGAGGATTTTATTGCTTTGAGAACTTTTCATGAAGATTAATGAATGAATAACTTGGGCTAGGTTTTCCTACGCAAAAGAAATTATCACCTGAATTATTGTTTTAATTTTGTCCCTGTCTGTGTGGGTAACAGAGGGCTGGTGAGACAGCTCAGGGATGGCTGGACGTTTTTATCACTCACCAGGGCTTTGTGGAAGGCAGAATTAACAAAGGCATTCGGGGGTCGGGGGTGGGGGGGAGTGTTGATCAGATCTCAGAGTGGGAACAAATCAGTGTCTTGAAAGATGCTTCTGCCAATGTTGGGGGCTGTATAAGCTATCATCGTAGCAAAGGCCCAGACTTTATGTGTTGCCGCAAATCAGATGTCATTTTTAAGTGCACTTTCAAGAAAACTTGCCAGGAATTCCTTTATGCAACAGAGGATCCTTTTGTAGTGCAAACCATTCCAAATTTGGGAGAATACAATAAGAGTGAATTTCAACAGCCTGCCAAAATCAAGTTATTATCTCAGCCAGGAATAGCCCTTTAGCGAGAGGACTGGCTGAGTAAGAAGAAAAAGTATCTGTACTCAGTAGAAATATTAACTAGGAGATAACTGATCTTGTAGCAGCAGCGGGCCTCTGATCTAGGTGAAGTTTTCATCATGCTTTAGAAAGAATGTCTGAAGACCCCCAATTGTCATCAGTGGACCATCAGAAAAAAAATCTATGGCTACTGAAAGCAGTGATGTTCATACTGTTTCTGTGCATTGTATGATCTGTAAAGACTTGATAACCAGGGATTTTTAAAGATTACACCAATTAAATCAGAGTATCTGTGGCACAAATGACCCCAATGCGGAGCCAAAGTTGAGAACCAGTCGTCCCAAGCAAGGAAGAGATTCTCATTTTGGTTTCACCTCAGCATCAGCTAGGGAAAATTGGAAGAACTACCGATGCTTAGGCATCACTAAGAATAATTTAGGTCAAGTGTGCAAGGGACCGGACCCAGGTAATCGCCAGCTGATGGCGTAGGCACTGCCCTAGACTCAGCAACTCCAGCTTCCTCTGAGAACTTGTTAGCAGTGCAAATTCTTGGTTCCCCTACCCACACGTATGGAACTAGAATCTCCAGGGATGGGGCCTAGAGTTTTGCATTTTAACAAGGGGTTTGGGATACATGCTGAAGTTTGAATCCCCTAGTATTGAGAGGGTATGGGTGGGCTGTAGGTGCCTGGGTTCAAGTCTCGTCTGTTAGAGAGTAAGGTAGGCAAGTTCACTTTTCTGTGCCCCAATCTCCTTTTTCTGCCAAATGGAGATAATAACACCAGTCTCACCTCAGTGTTGTTCAAAGTGGTAAATGAGTGACTTCTCAACAGGGCTGGGCATGTGATAGATGCTTTGTAATGTTTGTTCAATAGACATGTATATGGGCTGTTCTAAAGTGGCTCTCTCAGGACATTTCGTAGGGATTACTTGTTACTGCACCAAAAACTTAGGGTAGGCTCTCTCCCATAATTTCTCAGCTTGTTCTTTGAAGTCTTGTTAAGCCAATGGGCCACCGTCCTTATGGGCAAGAATTTATACCAAAAACACTGGTTTTCCTGCAGACAGATTTTTGGAAGGATGCTCTTTCTTGGGAAAAAATATTTAAAATGGTAGATAATTTTATAGTCTGTTGGGCTTGTTTCCTATTTGAGATCTGTGAATGATGACACAGATTTGTGATCTGAATGATTACTCAGGTGGAAGTGGGAAGAGGGGGTTGTCAGAACCCAGGGGAAAGAAGCTTATCATTCAGGGGAAGAGGAAGGAAGCGGTCTCTTATCTGCAGCAGCTGAATCCCACTGTTGTGGATTTGGAATGTGCCCCATTCCTGGAAGCTTCAGGTATTTGGAATGCTGCAGATTATCTTTGGATTTCATGCGCACTTCAGAGGCGTGGCCTGGTCCAGCAGGCTGAATTACTGAAGGGGTGGTGGGTCGCTGGAGGCATGGCCTCGAAAGATGTAACACTGCCCCAGCTTCTCCCAAAGTCCCGAGCCTTCTCCTTGCAATGAGGTGAGCAGCTATGCTTGGCCGGACCCTTCCTGCCATGGCCATCCATCCGTCAATGGACTGAGACTTCCTGGAACTGTGAGCTAAAATAAACCTTTCCTCTCTTAAGTTGGGGGTGTCGGGTATTGTGTCCCCGCAACAAGACAGTGATTAAGACACCCACCCAATTAGGAGGTGAAGACACACTTTTCATAGAAGATTGTTCTCAAGGATTACCTTGAAGACTATAGGTGGAATGAAGCTGCATGTTTTAGGGTCCTGAGGGAAGTGTAAAATCCAGCAACTATTCTGGAATTGATTCTTTTGAAGAAATAATGACTGCTGTGACAACATGTCTGTACTCTTAGAAATACTTCTCAAGAAGACAAAAATTTGAAAGCAAATAGTTGTCTTCCAGAAAGTTCCCTAAGGAGTGAAGCTCTTCCTGGAGCCCCTCCACCAGTACCTATTGAAAGAAGGGTTGTTCACGGCAACCTCACACAAACTGAATTCCTCCCAAAGCCTGCTCATGACATACTCCCTGAATCTTCTGATAGGCAATGTTGTTTCCTTTTACATCCAACAGGTCAGATGGTCTCCTATAGTACCAAACCTCTACCTATAGAACAGATCATGCGAGCCAACTCCATCCCTGCGCTCGCCTCATCCTCAGAATGTACTCTATCACTCTAGCCACTTACGGTGTGTCCTTAGGTAAAAGGATTAGGGTTTTTTTGTTTATTTGTTTTTGAGACAGAGTCTTACTCTGTTGTAGTCCAGGCTGGTCCTCAAAGAATCAAGTTTTATTTCTTCTCCTTCTCCTTCTCCTTCTCCTCCTTCTTCCTTCTTTTGAGACAGGGTTTCACTGTGCAACAGGCTGGACTTGAAATCATGATCCTCCTGTCTCAGCCTCTCAGTCTCCACCTGACTCTCAATAACTGATTGCTTTTCCCAGTGTTTTCCTTTTCACGTTGGTTGGCTAAGAAGCTGAGATCTAATATAAGAATTTAATTACAGGGTTTTTTTCTGATTCACTTAATTACCCATATCTCTTGTGTATGTGTGGGTGTGGTACTGGGGATCAAAGCCCCAGGCACTCTACCATGGAGCTGCCTCCCCAGCTTTCTCCACTGTTTAGAGTTTCTGATACAGGATCTTGCTAAGTCACTCAGGAAGGAGTTGAACTCTTGATCTTCCCTGTCTCAGCCTCCCAGAGTGTTGGGATTTCAGGTAGGCATCAGTGGGTCCATCTGGCCCATATATTGTATGTGGACTTAATCATCTTTATTATCTTCCCCCCCCCCCTTTTTAAAGAACACAAGATATCAACGTAATGAAAGAAAAATATTGTCATAGTTCAGTTGTAGTCTGGCTTTTGTACCAAACCATATTCAATGAAACGTGTATTTCTAAAATGGTGTATAAGTTAAAGAAATTCTTATTTTCAGATCATGTATGTGTGTGTATGTGTGTGTGTGCATGCTTCAAGGCAGTCTTTATGCTATATATACAGTATGTATTATAATAAAGTTTGCACATGTGTGTATATATATTACCCACATATATATAGTATTTTCTATGTATAAAATATGTAATATATATACAAAGAATACTTCTATAAAACATCATCCATACATATTTATATGCATACAATAGTTACATGCAAATGTAGTACATATATGCATCGTTAGGGTATCTTTGGCTTTTGTTAGTTTATCCAAAGAATTTCCGACATTCTTAATGCTGCAATACACACCCAAAAGAGGGACAGCAGGATGCTGGGCCACAGGCAACAGTGACGCCCACGAGAACTCAGGGAGCTGGTGTCAAACCACAGAAAGTAAATCCACCAAAGTATTGATGAGTCACTACAGCAGCATGTTCCGGGTCCATGCAAGGAGGTGACGTCAACCGGAAGCCGGATACAGTGGTTTCCAGAGGCGCGGGGTTGGGATCTCCTGAGCCGCGGTGGGGTGCCACGGGGCAGGTGTGGAGGGCACGGGTCATTCTCCTCTATCCTTTGCCACCACAGAGAGGCGCAGCTCTGACCTCCTCGACTGGGCAGCAACAGGGGAACACTACGTCACTTCCTCCTTTCCTTCCCCGGTGGGAGGGATTTGATGGTTTCAACACTTCCATCCTCTCTCTCCCTCCTCTCAAAGGAAGAGTGATTTATCTGATAGGGGAACTCGGGAGAAGTTCCGAGCTTGAGAAGGGTAGGCTCAGTTCCTTCCCGTGCCCTGAGCCTCTGGGATCTTCAAAGGACATGTGCTGTGGCTTTCTGGGCCCTTGTGTCCTCCATGTTGTGGTTTTACCAGGGCAGACTCCTTTGCGGAGGACGTGGGAGTTATCCAGCCCCGCTGCAGATACTCATTATTTTGGGGTGCGAAGCTGGAATACCCATTTCTCTCCAGTGGCTTGGTCTTCACGTGACTTACACCTTTCTTCTGTCCACCCGTGGTTCAGAATGTGAGTTGGTAGCACGGGATGCTTTCCACTTGCCTAAAATTCCCACCACTTATTCTGAATGAAGGGTTCTCCTAGTGTTAAAAAAAAAAAAAAAGCTTGTACTCAATCTGGTGGCGTAAACCTACAATCCCCGCACTGTGAGGGGCTGACACAGGAGGATCGCAAGTTTGAGCCCACCTTGGACAACTTAGGAAGACCCTGTCTCCAAATAAAAAGATAAGTATAAAAAGGGGGCTGGGCATGTAGCTTAAAGGCCCTGGGTTCAGCACTCAGTACCACCCTGCTATCCACAAAAGAAAAACTTGAAACTTTCTGATTTCAGGCTAAGTGGGTGATGAGGATTACAGGGCTGGGAGAGGTCAGCTGGGCTGGCTGCAGTCAGTAGGCAGGAAAGCTGGGGAAACCAGGAGGCAGAAGCTGAACAGATAAAGTCCCCTCACCTGGCAATCACAGAATCACTAAGCTTGTAACCTTGTGCTCTGGCCTCCCTTCCTGCCTCCCTGGCCCGTCCCGACTCTGGGAGATGCTGAAGGGAGCTTGCCTGGACCAAGCAGTGCCTCATGGGTGTAGGAACAAGTGGAATGTGATCTGGTGTAATCATAAAATGGCACTTTTTTTCATGACTGCTCTAAGAAATCCCACCTGGCCCCTGTCTCCTGATCCCGCCTTTGGACGGCATCTCATTATAATAATAAAGGCCTTCTGGTTAAGTGGAACCACAAAAACACAACTTACTTGTAATAAAATATTGATTCTAACCAGGGCTGAGGGGCTACTATCTTCTGCGACGTTGGCTTTATTTTGCCCCCATTTTTAATTGCTTTAATTTCATTTAATTTTTTAAATTAACTTTTTTGGGTAAATACATGAATTCCAAATTATGTAACACATTAGAACCGTGGAGTTTGAGGAATTAGTGGGCGTTTATGTCCATCCCTTTTTTAGAGTACCCATGACTATACCAAAGCTTCTGGCCTGTTCTGTCTCAGTCACTTTAACCCTTCCAGAAAGCACTCCTGGGTTAGGTCATTTGTTTTTATTCATTTAATTAATTAATTTATTTATTTTTACCAGGGATTGAACCCACTGAGCCAGCCCCCTCCCCCCCATTTATGATTTTGAAACAGGGCTTCACTAAGTCACTAATTTGCTGAGGCTGGACTAAAAGTAGTGATCCTTCTGCCTCAGTCTCCCCAGAGTACTGAGATTACTGGCCTGTCACCACCAGGCCTGGCTTGGGCCAAGCTGCAATACCTACTATGGGTTCCATACCTGGGACTCAAATACCACTGGCCCTGTATTTAAATCCAAGAGGTCTTCAGCTAACGTCCTTTTACACTTGATAGCAGAGGGGGCTGGCGAGCTGTGAAGGCCAGGGTGCAGAGTTGCCAGAGACCTTGCTGGGTGACGTACCAGGGGCTCGAATGAGAAGCTGGGCAGAAACGTGGTCCTCTCCCCATCCGGCTCCTGTCCCTTGCTGTTGGCTGACTACTCTCTTCCTTTGCTTTCTCAGGTCTTCGCTAGTTTCTTTTTACAGTCACTTAGTAGTAGCTGCTACTAAGTTCTACAGCACAGAAGAGTCCTATGCAAGGCAATAAAGGCTGGGGGTTCCTGGAGCTGAGACAGGTTTGCTGAGGTCAGCACTAGCTCTCCGTCCCTGTACCTAAGAAAAACAAGGACAGGTGGCTGCAGCAAGGCCCCAGAGGGTAAATCTAAAGCACCTGTGCAAACTCAAAGTCAATAGTTTCCTTAAAGGAAAGGGAAAGAGAGTACACATCATGGCCCTTTAACGTACCTGCCATAGCAGGCTCAACCTGAGTGTCAATGACTGAGTTCTTCGGCTGCTGTGTCCAGAGGGCCACAGGGTGGTGTGGGGCCCTGGGCCAACTTGTCGCTAATAAGACGTCTAGTGCTTCAGGAGACAGTACCATGTTTCTCCTTTCACCTCACTTGCGCTTTTAAAAGGCCACGTGCCTGGCACAGAACTAAGCATTTTTCATGGGTTATTTTGTTTAATCCTCACAGCAACCCTGTGAAGTAGATAGTATTATTTTCATGCACAGATGATTAAGCCGAGCCTTAGAATAAGCCAACGTGCTCAGTCTTCTATTTCAAAGTTAATTCAGCCCAGGTTTAATCTGACTCCAAAGTTCTTCCTTTTCTTTTTTCTGTTTTTATTTTGTGGTATTAGGGATCAAGCCCAGGGCCACATCTGGGTTCCATCCCCTACCCATTTCTACTTTTGATTTTGAGACAGGATCTTGATAAGTTGGCAAGTTGCCCAAACTGGGCTCCAACTTGAGATCCTTCTGCCTCAGCCTCCCTGAATGACAGGATTCCAAAACTGCACTACCCGGCGTGGCTTACGCTTTTAATTATTACTGACCAGTCATCTTCATCACTTGAGCAAAACCATCTCCCGCCCAAAGGGCTTTCATTCACAGGCGTTTGAATTATCTGTTAATAATGGCTGACGACTTCCCACAGTTTTGTGAGCAGTTCCTGGGATTTCAGTGCATTTTATTGTTCTGGGCTCTTCCAGGCTCTCTCCAGCAGAGTAGCCCGGACTTCCTCACAACATGGCAGCTCAAATCCAAGAGGAAGCTTTCTAAGAAAACACAACTTAGCTTTCAAGGGTTTATCAAGTCGCTGTATCACATTGGCTGAATCAAGTCATGTGATCAAGATCACCTTTGATGCGGAAGGGAACTTTACCAGGGCTTAAATACCAGGAGATGTTTACTAGGGAGGCCACAGCATAACCCTCAATCACACCAAAAATAATATCAACAATAGTGCTGCCTCTCATGTATCAAGAACTTTCTATCACCAGGCAATATGTTATTGACCTTAAGTAATAGTTTCCTATAATCATCATAGTAACCCAAATCTGTCACTTGATATTACTCTCTTTATGTAACAGGAGAGGAGACTAAAGCTCAGAGTCTGTAACCTGGAAAGTTCCCCAAAAGCCTCATGTGTGGGACATCAGTGGCTTCCATGTGCAATGAAGAGGCTGGAAGGGTGATCACTGGGGCTTGACTTGGGAGGGTGTGTGTTAGCTTCTCTCTCTCTCTCTCTCTCTCTCTCTCTCTCTCTCTCTCTCTCTCTCTTTCTCTCTCTCTCTCTGTCACCTTCCTCTTTACCATACACTGAATAGCTTTCCTCCGGCTACATCTCTGCCATATTCTTCCACCAGTGCCGGCCACCGAGGAATGGGCTGAGACCTTCTGAAACCATGAGCTAAAATAAACCTTTCCTTTCTTATGTTGTAGATGTCAGGTATTCTGTCCCAACAACGGAAAAGTCACTAAGACACCTGACAAAATGACAAGAATGAATTCATATGTTGGTCATTCTGTTCTCAAGTTCCCAATACAAGAGACAAAAGTATGATATGTAGAAAATGAATAAATAAAAAGGAATGGATGTATTTTTAATGTGACAACAGCTCCTGGAATTGGGAAGGAAAACAAGAAGGGACTAGTCCCCGGTATCCATACTTGAGTGCTTATATAGTATGTGTTTGGGCTTTACGGCCCCCAAACTTAGAAGAAGCCAACTAACTTCTTTCTATTTTCCGCCATCCTTCCTGACATGTGGAGTGGAGAACACAGTCAGTAAACAGAATCAGGCATAATTAGGTCCACCAAAATATAAAAGACCGTAATGTGACTTTTCTTTTAATCAGCCTCTTGTTTTAATCCTTGACAAAAAGAGCCAGTCTTCCTTTCCTCTGGCTGTGCTTTCCAAAAAGTTCTCCCTGAAACCATTTGGTTAGCAGGAGCCAGAAAGAGAACAGTGTGGAAGGAGCTATACCCTATGATAATGCAAGTTTTAAAACATAGCTTAGATTTTTGGAAAATCCCTTCATGCACATGAAAAATGCAGCGACTGTATTCGGATGCTTTTGCCAGCTAAGAAACCACCATGACACTTGAGCTCGGTTGCAAATGTCCTTCCTTCCCACTAGCACCCGGGGCTGTGGTCCAGGCTGCGAACTTAATATTTGGCCTGTCCCAGGGCTGAGGGGCTATGAAGCATGGGTGTTGTTGAGTGACCTTGGCTGGGAGGGTGGTGCCTAACAGCAAGGGAATCAGGGGAAAGATTCATGGAAACTTATATTAAAATATGATACCTCCAAAAATAATTTCTTGCAAGCAGCAAGAATTAATGTATTGTGAAACAAACAGAGCTTTCACTATGAACCTCAGGGAAGAAAACGGAGGTGGCTGGCTCAGTGGAAAATACTGGCTGTAAGAGCTGTGGGGTTGTTTTTTTCTTTTCTTTTTTGGCTTTTTCCATGCTAGATGGCACTAATTGATTGAAGAGCTTAGTTGTTTGGGGAGCAAGTTGCTATGGTATATAAAAACTCGACTGTGTGGTTTTTGGTGCGTTGATCCCTGATGTATTTTCACTGGTGCAGTTGTCTTATTCTTTCAATATTGTTTTGATCTTTGAGGTAATTTTTAGTTCCTAGTGAATGGCTTCGTTTTTCTGAATGGAGACACTTAGAAGTAATGCTCACTAATGGGCCTACAAAAACGTTGTTGACAGATTGACTGACATTTGCATGGCATTTTCCCTGTGTCCTTTCCCCCAACCTTAGTGTCAGTAGTGTAATGATGCAAAAACCCTGGAAAATAGTGTTTCTTAATCAAGTTCTTTCAAAGTGAAACCCATGGAGAAAGGAGGCATTTTATCTGAGCAAATAACAAATTCTTACGGAAACTTGTAGTCGTTTTCAATTCTCCCCCCAAAATAGACCTTGTGGTGTGAAATGAGGACAGCCAGTGATTCATATGTGAGTTTATAATTCATTTTAGAAGGAAAGCTGAGTCCATAAAGTTCAATCCAGGAAAAATAAGAAAGAATGGATAGCTACAAAGGTACATCATACTACTTGTGCCAAATAAAAATACTTGGGATGACTTAAAATAAATCTATTTATTTCTTGAAGATTAATACGTAATTAAAATTTCCTCTGTTGAAAAGTCATTTAGCACAGCTTTGTGATATTCAGATGGTGACAACAGTTTATGGCAGGATTACATGCTTTGATCTCATCAGTGGTTCTGTGAAGGCTTGTCACATTGTCAGTGATGGACAAAACTGGCTCAGAGATTTTTGTCACTTGATAAGATCACATTGTGTATGTGACTTCAGTTTGTATAGTATAGCTCAACAACTCTTCCCTTTTCACCTTGTATCACATCTATGAGGCTTTGTAGAGCAGTTAGTGTTAGCTGTGGGCCTGATCCCTCATGTTCTGGGTGGTATAAAGAACTTTGGATTTAGCACTGGGAGAGCCAATTGTATCTGGGTCTCACTGGATGGGAGATAAGTGCTTGAAGTACGTCACTCAAATGCTGTCTCTGAACCTCAATTTTATCACTTATAAGATTGGAAAAATGACCATTTATCTATACAGCAGCTGTCAGACCCAAGATCACGAATGGACATGTTCTGAAGATGTAAATTGTCCTACTATAGTACCCTATTATTTATCGAGCACAGACTAGAAAGCTAACGATAAGCCAGGAGCCATGAGAAATTTAGAAGGCTTTCATACAGCCTTCCCGACAACCTCTTTATTTCTTTCTATCCACTCTAGAAGCTTCATACCCCGGTTGCACCGAACGTTTACGTTTTCCCTTACATAACTTGCCTTTTCCTGTATTTGTGCCTGGACGTATTTTGGTCTTCCTGTAGCGTACGCCCTTCCCCCGACCTTCTGTGTCTCCCCAAGAGGCCTTTTTCTCTCAGATTCTCACACACTGGCTTTACTTTCTGTTGTGTTTTGCCATTCTTCAGTTCATCTCCTCTGCCACTTCTGAAGTGATGAGCTCTTCAAAGGCAGAGAACATTGCTATGAAGGGCACTAGGCCACATAGTAGACATGCAAAGGATTGTGGGTAAGAAGCACAGACATTACAGATGCCAACTCACAGATACCTCACAACCAAACAGAGGGGCAAGACAAATAGATCTGAAGAGCCAGCAAAGTATGTCAGAGAAAGGCTGGGGTGATCCAGTGCAGAACCTTGGCACTGTGTAAATTCAGATGAGAAAGAGATGCCTGAAAGCTTGTTGAACCAGTGAAGCTTTCAGTGAGGATGCGGAATTAGCTGGCGAATGATATGTACCGAATGAAGGAAATGTTAAATTCACTGAAATCTACGTCGAGGCAGGGGATCTAATTAGCTTGGAAGCTCCCTGGTGGAGGATATTAAGCACTCAAGGCATCTGCCTAAGGAATCACCCAAGTTAATATTATGCTTCGACCCTCTTTCTAGTCACTGACTCCTGATTCATAATCCCTAAGCGTCATTCTACCATCTACTTTGTCAAGACAAGTTTTCACCTGTCTCTGCAGAGATGAGCAAAAACTATGATGATGTAAGTTGTTTGTGATACTAAATTCATTTCAAGAATTCTTTTAATTTTGAGGTAGTTCGAATTTTTGGTCAGAAATGTCCCTTTTTAGTGAGCTGATGGTTTTTGAGGTCCACATATGGAAAAACTAAACTGTGTCAATTTCATATCCATCCCCTACATTTCTTGGAAATTTCACTTTGCTATAAAATCCAGGAGCCACTTCTCTTAATGTGATTCACACTATTAATTAGCTCATTCGGCTTGAATGAAGTGGAAGAAAGGGAATTCATTTTGCAGCTCCCTTTGCTGGACGTGGTTGGTCTGACATAAGTCACATCCTTCCTGGCCTCTTCGAATTAAAAATTTTGAGAGGATGCATGGCCTCTGTAAACAGTCTGTATGTCAGCAGGATTTTTCTCTGCAATCACTATGCAGTCCAATAAAGTAAACCCCATAGCTAATAAAAACAATGCCTTGCACTGTATTACTACAAAGCAGTATTGATGCAATGACTCTATATTTTCACTTAATGCTTATGAATTGCACAGTTGTTATTGTGCTGCACTGTAATTGGCCACAAGAGGCACACGTTTCGTGTAAATGGCTGCAGTTCCTGTGACTTTTTGTATCCAGGCCAGCACGAGGGCATGTGACCTGCATAGCCCCACAGGGCCTTATGGTCAGGAGGTCTTGGTGCTTCGTTGAATGCTTTGTGGTCATTCTCTTGAAGTTAACAATTCCTTTTAACAAGAGTCACCATTTTTTTCCCTTTATATTGAGTGCTGCAGATTTTGTGACCAGTCATGCCTCCTATCTGTCTAATCTTGTAAGGACTAAAGTGGAGCAGACAAATCTGGATAATTAGATTTTAATGTCTCCTCAAGGCCTAAAATCCCATCAAACAGAGACCATTTAGGTCAATGCAGATTAATCCCCCATAAGAGCTAAGGGGCGAGGTTCCTTCTCAGACATGACCCTCAGCTGTTGGACCTGCGGCAGGAAAGGGAGGGGAGCAGAAGGAATCATTCACAGTGGACCAGTGGCCAAGGAAAGTCCTTTAGGAAGAATAAGTGCTGATGAAGTGACTCTTTCCGGGGGGGAGTGCAAGTTCCCTGTCAATTTTTTTCCACTATTCTGAGGCATCTTCAAAGAGGGTGATGTTGTCTCTCACGCTTTGGGTTTACTGGATTTCTTTATGGAGCTCAAAAAAGATGGAAGTCTGAATCCAGGTTGATTCAATGTGAAAAAGAGAGATTATTTACAGAGGCTCAGGAGATGGAGTGGGACAGGGAGGAATGGAGAGGAGGATGGGGTGAAAGTAGGAAGGAGAGACAGTGAACAACTGGTTTCTGGGAGGTTTGACCTCAGTGAGGATTCCAGTTCTGCCACAGTATTCTCTGTGAGATCCTGAGAATGCATGTAGAAGAGTGTCATGTGGTCCCCAACTGCAGAGAGGGCGGTGAGTGTTTCCTCATTCTTGAGTAGGATGAAGCCTGTGTCAGCTTTGAAATTTCTCAGCCCTGTGAATTAGTCATTCTTGCTAAGGCTTTTCATGAAACCCTTGTACTTATTAGGTTGCTGTTTCCTTTAATTCAAGTAGTAGATATCAGACACCATTGGGAAGAGCACTTTTGTCATTAGCTATGTTGCCTTGCAAAGTTGTCCAAGTTTCTTATACTCTCTCTCTCTGTGTCTTTGTCTTTCTTTGTCTCTCACTCGTCGCTCTCCCCTTTTCCTTCAGTCTCTGCACACAAGACTCGAAGTTTTATCTTTTTTTACGAGGTTATATGAGGTTAACTTAAGGTAGAGGGTATGCCACCACCAGCCACAGACTACAACTTAGTGCGGGCATGTGGGAAAGAAATATTTGGATGCCAATATTTTTTGCCATAACTTAGAGTAAATATTTACAAATTCAGTGGGTGTTCAGATTTTGAGTGAAGAGCAATCTTATACACCAATATTTATTTTGAATATATTTTCCTTTTTTCAGGAACCATGACTAATTTTCCTTTTCAGAGAGCAGAGCAACAGGATCTCAGTCCAGCAAAGTTTTTTAAAAAAAGGAATTGAGTATATGCATTTTGGTAGTAGGCATACAGTTAGGATACAGGAATAAGAAAACAAATGCAATCCCTAAAATCATAGTATCGATTAAAAATGAATGAAGGGTCATAGTCACTTTATCATAGAGAGGTCCACTGATCCTTATTCTGGCCTTTCTAGGAAGGCCAAGAATCTGTTAATTCTAGATATAAGAAAGAAAAGGGACTAAATCAAAGTACCATTTATTGTTAGTGATGCTATGAACTATGAAGACAGGAAGAAAAGACCTTGCCCTCAAGGAACTTATGAAAGAATATATCAACAGTATATAGTTAAGTAATGGAAAAAAAATCAAATTACACTTAGATAATAGAAGGAAGGCAGAGAAAAGAACATTCATTGAATGGTTAATTTATAAATGGAATGTTTGGAATTGTTTCAGAGAGGTGAGAGACTATTTGGGAGCGGCAGGAAGAGAAAGCTCTCTTTGGAGGAGGGAGAGCTCAACTCAGAAGAGGGCATTCCAGGCAGGCAGAAGGCGTGAGTGAAATTACAGACGTGGTGAAAGGCCCCTGAGCATAGGCGTCATGTGAGTATGCCAGTCGGACTGAAGTGAAGTTTGGAGTGAGGAATATTTGGAGATAATGCTAGAAATAGTTGAGGGACTTGACTTCTGGGATAGGAACTTCTCCTCGTGCCATAGAAGGTCTGCTCTGATGTGAAAATCGTCTCTGAGATCCCCATTCCCGTAGAGCCATTCTGCTTATTTTCCTGAAGCTAGCAGACCCGTCTCAGCGTGTGTGGAAGGCCGCTGCCTGGTTCCTTAGTGTGTTTCTATTCCAATTTGATCAGGATCTGTACAGAAGTGGCATAACAAAATGGAGGCGCTTAGGACAGTCAGGCCGGAAGTGGATATTTGGCCCAGAAGGACTCAGTGGTTTGAAGCTCAGGCATACAACCATCCCATTGTTCTATTACTATCAACAGATGAAGGTCATGGATGGGCCTACTGCCACCTGTGTTTGCTTGTGTATTAAACGCCCATACTCTCTTAAAAGGGGCTCCGGAATCAATCAAGTCAACTCTTCCGGTTGCTTCCAACTGCTGGACTTGAGGCCTCCCAAACCCCTCAGACCGAACCATTGATGGGATCAAGTCAGGTAGTGTCCTCTTGCTTCAGAAGGCATGGGGAGTCCTTCCAGGTCTACACTGGAAATGGAGAGAGTTCTTCCCTCCTTCAGAACCCACTCGACCGTCTCCTGACCCAATAGCCTGAGATGTAATGTAAAATTGGAACTCGTTCAAGGGACCCGTATTAAGAAATGATTCATTTTTAATCCTCAAGCGAGGCGTTCTAAATGCAGCCCCGATAATGCGCTATTATAAGAAAATCAAAAGCACAGGCTTTGTGGTGGTGCCTTCAGAGCTAAGTAATTCTGGAGAGTAATTACGAAGCAGGAGAATGATTACACAAACTGCAGACTAAACATCCAGGTCCTGTGTGTGAGGCCAGCTGACAAGGCAGAGGTAATTAATAGGCAGTTACAATATGGAGGTTCTCAGGGGGGGGAAGGAGTTTTGTTGTTGAAAATTCGCGGTCCCTGACAGAAAAGTATAAGTAAGATAGATGTAGCTGGACCAAGTCATGTGGAGAGGAAGAGCGTTCTCGAGTCACGTGTGGAAGGTCTTGTGGTGGTGTTTAGTTCCCCCGTCCCTTTATGAATCAGCTATCCCTGAGTGCAAGTGTGTGGATGAAGGACCCGTCACATGTGCTGGCCACAGCTGTGCAAGCAAGCTGCCGGGAGGATTAGACACTTGTTAGTTGAGCGTCTGGTCTGTTTCTTTGCCTTCCAAAGCTACTTCCTGACAGAGAGCTACACCAGCACCTCTCAGAAATCCCCAGTGGGCAGCGTCTGATCCGGGCCTTGTGGACTCAGACGACAGTTGGCCCTGAGCCCAGCTGGCTAATTTCGTAGGTCAGGTGTGATTATGCTGTGATGAACCCCAGCCAGAGCGGAGCCCTAACCTCGGTTCACCCCTCCTGTTGCAGATGCACTCATTATCAAAAGGACTGTCGGAGGTTCTCGCCTTCCTTCGGATCAGAAAAGAAAGGAGTGATGGTGTGTTCTATGTGCAGCGTGCTGGCTTTTTGGCCCTGAATTTTGTTTTGTTTTGTTTTGTATGAAGAGGAACTGTCTTGGGCCACGTATGAAATGTGTAACATAGTTAATGTGTTATATAAATAATAAAACTTTCTTTAAACATTTTGTAGTAACACATTAAAGATTAAACTAGGACAAAAACCAACCAAACAAAAAAGCTATGGCCCTCGGGATGAACATGCCTGGGGAGCAGCCTGGAGTTTTGCCCTCAGAGCTGATTTTTAGAGTACTGCAAAATTGTTCCTTTGTGACTCTCAGCTCATTTTTCTCCTGTATTCTCTTGGGGTCCTTTCCCTCGCAAATTCCTTTGTCCTTGCTTCCAACAGATCCTTACTTCCTATGCTGTAAACATTCAATTTTATCTTCCTGTGAAAGACCATTAGTCTTCCTTCCTTCTTGTATTATTTAAGAAGGCGGGTACCTTCTTAAATAATCTCTGCATTCACTTCCTCAGAATGTCTATTTTCTCAGGATTAATGCCAGGAGAAGCAAATACATTGACTAATTCCCCTAATATGTGAATGAATGATATCCTTGAGGGCTAGAAAATTAGAGTGGTATTGACTATAGAAGGAAATTGTATACCTTTCCTTTTGCATATATTATTCTGCTCATTTCCATGGAGCAGTAATCTCACCATGTCGATTTACTAAAAAGGAATATGACATTCACACTTAACCTACTCAAGTGAAAAGTTTTAACATGGCTTCCATCAGATGTTTGGCTCCTAGAAACCTGGCTGATTACCTCCCACCTGTCCCTGGTTCTGCAGTTGGGAGCATAATTGGATAGTTGACTCTTCTTCCCCTTAAGGACACCGATAGGATAATCTGTAAAAATCAGTAGTTTGTGATGGGGATACATAGAGAACTGGAATAATTGTATTAAATGTTAAATGTATAGCCAGATCTGCTGTGTGCATATGCAGTGGCCACATGAGTTCCTACTAGAGTCAAAGAAAGAATGACACACTTTTAAAAAATTAAGGAGTTTTCACTTAAAAAACAAAACTAGGGTTTCCTAAATTTGTATTTTACTGCAAAACCCTGAGAACAGGTCATACGCTACAAGGTCATCTGTGACGTTTCCTGGATATCATGAAGCTTAAGAGCTTGGATTTTCCCTTTTCTCTTTTTTCCCTAATTGGGTACAATGTTCCAAATTGCGGTAGTTATAGAAAATAAACACAAAAACCATGTCTGGTCATTTCAAATCATTCTCTTGTTGACCCATTTGGTTCTACTTGCTCTTGCAGATGGAAAAAAAAAGGGGGGAAAAAAAAGAAAAATGTATACTACGCTGGGCCAAGTTCTGTCCTTGAATGAACTTTATTCTCTACTTTCTGTGACACCAAAACCACACACAACGGCTGAGAGGCAGATGAGGAAGTTTCCCAAGGGACAAGCCAAGGGGGGTGGTTCACATCCCTCAAGGGTGATATCATAGACCAAGATCAAGTGAAACTTGTTTAAGCAAAAGGGGAATTCCTTGCCTTTCATAATCAAACGATGAGAGGATCATTGGCCTCTGGTGTTCTGTGCTTGCTGGTTCCATTCTGTTTGACAGATGTCCTCTGGACAGCTGGCCACAAGACCAGCAGAAGCGACCAAACCTCAAAGAAAGGTCACAGTGCTTACCCACATGACATCTATCAACCCATGGTAGCTGTTTTAAGCCACAGGAATAGATTGGAAAAGGGATCAACTCCCAAGACCAATGCTGCTCACAGAAGAAAGGCACTGTCTCGATTCCAAGTGATCGCTACAAGTGACTATGAGGACCGCAAATGATCACAAGCCAATTGTGCATAATGTTGTTTAGAAGACAAGTTTCAAAAAATTAACCTGAAGCATCTGAAATTTTATATTATTAAATTAGCTATATGAAGGAATGAAATATTGCATTGTAAACATATTATAAAGTTACACCAAGAGACACCAACTTCTTCTTTGCACAAACCTTTGAAGCCCATGATCAGAATTTTTATTATCACCAGTTCCTCCAAAGTTGTTTCAAAGATAATAGCAGTTTGGAAAATAACTCTAATAAGAATTTTTCAAAAATACCAGGCAAGAGAAAGAATTATAATAATGAAACCTTTTTTTTAAACCCAGTATGTAAAACATAACTGTAAAATGGTAGGCATGTTAGAAACTTAAGCCAACAACTTTCAAATGCAGTTAGTTTGCTGGTACAATAATAGCAGCTAATAGGTATGAATGTTTACCAAGTGCAGATAACTATTAGAAATCTTTATTGTTATTGTCTGAATTGTTTCTCAAAAAAGTGGTTGGCAGACTGAACCCAGTGGGCTGAACTCAGGCCATTATCTGTATTCCTTCACAGTCCTATTGGGATACAGCAAAGCTCACTCACTTATGCCTGGCCTATGACTCAAGCCCTAGGCTTGGTAGTAGACCACAGGCATTCCAAAGCCCTGAACTTGAGGGTCCCATGTACTCTCAGGCTACAGAATGCAGTGATTGTGCCAGAGACTGGACGGACCACAAAAGCTTAAGAACTTGGCCCTTAACAGATAAAGTGAATCTCTGCAAAACAATCTTACGAAGTAGGTCCTATTAGCCACGCCTTACCCCCATCACAGACTGGCTAATTGTCTCCATAAAGACACGAACTCATTTGAGTTGCACATATAGATTATTATTAATATTTTAAGATAATTTCACTGCAGAAAACTTAGGTCCTGGAATCAGAGTTTTTGATTCATATCAGGTCCCACCAGTTGGTAACTTTGTATTGGATATTTTGATTAACTGCCCTGTGTCTCGAATTCTTTTATAACTCTTAAGATTGGTAACAGACATGGCTGGCTATTCTTGCTATTAGCACAGTCCCGTGCCCTGAATTGCCTGTACGAGTCTCTACAGCTCACCCCGGCAACTCCTAGGCTTTGGAGAGCTCAGTGGAGCACTAGAGGCAGCAATGCCATCTGGATGGGGTGCTCCAAGGTGGGCCCCAGACCCTTCTGGGCCCCACTCCCTGTTACTCCTCTTTGGGGGTGCTCTTTGGCCTTTACTCTTGATTGCTCATTTGAGGTGGACCAGTTGCTTAAAGGAGTTCTGCAATCTATAGGATCATAATGAGCGCTCCTGGCCTCATCCTGGCTCCAGGAGTGTATCCTGACAAATAATGACTTTCTGGGGAGATAATATAGTTTTTCTTCGTTAAAAGCTGTGAGATTGAGTTATCATCCAGGTACTGATGCCTTGATTTTGATGTGTCTCACTTCCATAGGACCCACAAGGTCAGGGCTTTGGAATGCCTGTGGTCTGCTGCCACGCCTGGGGCTTGAGCTGCACTTGGGGTTTTTCTGTCAGCTCTCACTCCTCCCTGCTCATGTGTTTAGCAACTTTCAGTTTCCAGCACCTCAGAGCAAAGAAGATATCGTCGTATCCCCGTTCTCTGTGTACCTCCAGTCACTGACCCAGGATGGTTCCAACCTTTTCTGTGAACAACCCTCCAGAGGTGGCCGTGTCATTGTCCTCAGACAGCTTTCAGGATGATAGCTCTGCAATAGCAGCAAACTGTCGGATTGAGGCTCTTGTCTCTAATCAACATGTTGGCATTAGAGTCTCCACGTCCGGGCTGTATTGGTGAAAGATAGGCAGTCTTTGCACAAGTGAAACAACTCTTTTTATTGAATTCATGGCTCCCCTCCATCCCTTCCCACTAGAGGTGGTATGTAAAAGAAGGGGTGCTTCGTGTATTGAAAGAAATTACACTTGGGAATGCACTGCTTTTCCTAAGGAGTTCAATAAAAGATACCATCAGAAAGCACACTGTGCTGTGTTTGTGCTACAAAATTCCAAACACTCAATGGTAATCAGAAAATGGATTAGCATTGTGTTTTCTGTGGAGTCTGGTCAAGACTCGCTTTTGTCTCTTCATCCACAAAGCACAAAAACAACCCTTGAAAGAGCCATTGGAAGCTGGGACCAATGGGTGGCAGGAAGAATTGGGCAGCATCATGAGTGATGATGTAGCCAGCATTAAGTGAGTGGCATTAGGGAAATGGAGAGGTGAGGAAATCTGTGTTGTTTCAGTATAAACTGATTCTGAAGAGCCACAGTGCCGCGGTAATAACAGCATCGCTGGCCTTTTCTCCCACCAGGAAACGTGAAGTTAGCACATCTAACAACAAAGAACGCAAAGAGCTGGTGGTGCTGGCTCCTGCCCAGGGACCGAGGGTGCCTAGACACTGCGTGATTACACGGATGGAACATTAAACAACTATGAAAATGTCTCTTTACCCATTATTCTAAAACTTTATTGGAAAATCCTAACACTCCTCTGAGGTCCTTGGATATTAAAAGACATTTTTAAAAATAAAAAAATCAGTGGCTTAGATATAGACTCTGCAACTTAAAAAAAAAAAACAGAGACACACATCCTAAGAATTACCCTGCTTGATGTTCTCTTTTCTTTTTTGATATCACACTGGCCTTTAGTTGTAGCCTCCCCTATTTAGGTTGGGTTGCTTTCTTTTTTTAATAATCAACTTGCATGTTGTAATAGCATGCAATGTTAAGTTCTTTTTAAAAAGCAGGTACTTTTCCTATCTTTTTTTTTTGTCTCCTGCCTGTCAGTCTGCTAGTCATATTCTCTCTCTCTCTCTCTCTCTCTCTCTCTCTCTCACATACACACACACACACAAACACACACACACACACATCCATACATATACCTTCCACACATAATACCATATCATTTACAAACAAGAACAGATGAGCATTTTATTTTAACACCCAGGCAGCAGAAAGTACACATAGAATTTGCTTCTTGCTTAAAGAACTATGAAACTCATAGAATAGAAGCCTATCTTGGATACGAGAAAGGAAAGCCAGGATTTCTTACCACCTTCTCAGATCAGCTTCCTACACGCCACCAATGTCAAGATGCCCAGAGTGTCCCAAGGGGAAATTCTTCTAGGTGTCCTGCCCTGTGTGCTTGAGTGTCTGGGGTGAGAGCTCAGCTCTCCATCTCTGCTCTGTGGATCAAGTTCCTGTGGTTTGTGACAGCTGCAGCCCGTGCTGTGATAGCTGAATGCTGTGTGTCATGCGTGGCTACGTGTCTTCAAATTGGCTAGAAAACTACTGAACTAAAATCGGGTCTATTATTTTAGAATACTTAAATAGTATCTTAGTTATTTTTCATTGCTGTGACTCAATACCTGACATCCACAACTTAGGGAGGAAAGGTTTATTACAGTTAGTCACAGTTTCAGAAGCTCTCAGTCCCTTCATGGGTGGGCAGTTGGAAAATGGTGGAATCACATGGTGGGGCCACATCTAGAGCTGGAACCAGAGTTCCTGGGGCAGGGATCCTTAGGGCATGATGGAAGAGAGCAAGGCTTGGAGGAAGGGCAGAACCAACGCAAGTCCCTCCAGGTCAATCCCTAAGCTCCCACCCCATTGCAGCCAGGCCCCACGTCCCAATACTGCACAGTTTCCATAGGAACATGAGGCTTCTGGGGGACACTCCAGATCTGAACCACCACACGCAGCCTGTGATCCAAATTTGCTTTCCACCTGGAGGTGCTACAGTCATATTTCCATGTTGTTTCTCTTTCTTATAACCGGGCCTTTGTATTCCTTTATTCCTGACACTATTTGGCTGTCTTAAAAGAAGCTAATGACATCCATTAGGACACTAAGTCAACAGCTGCTGACTGTCCTGGGCAGGGAATCTGGAACAGGCTTGCGTTAGCACCTTTAGATAATGTATGGTAAAGGTGACACATTTTTCTTTAATTTTGCCAAATTGTACATTAGTGTCTCTTAAGTGGCAGATTGAAATTATCTCAAAAAGCACTAATGCTGATTAAAAAAATGTTGGCTTAGGCTTGTTCAGGCCTCTTAAGTGCTTACAGAATCCAAACGACATCCTTGTCCTTTAAGCCAATAACATCGTTAAAGCCTGCTGTAATGGCTTTCTCTTATTTTAGAGAACGATAATTGTTTCTATAGGGCTGTTTTCTTAAGCCTGTACATACAGGAAAGCCATCTCGACCCAGGGAAACATTCGCAAGTACATATATTTTAGAAAAGGTTTGAGTTCTATTAGTCCGTGTACTTTTAGTATATTTGAGAAATGCAGAGTTCATTGCTCTTTCTTCAATTTTTTTTCCCGAAGTTTAGTGCGTTTCTTCTATTTAGTGACGACCCCAGGAAAGCTACATTTTGCTGGGGCAATAGAAGCATTCTTTCGAGCTGGATGTGATGGTGCAGGCCTGTATTCACAGCATGCTGGAGGCTGAGGATGGAGGATTTCAAGTTTGAGTTCCTCTTGGGCAACTGAATGACTTAGCAAGACCCTGTCTCAAAAACAAAAGCCAAAGAAGGGCTTGAGATATAGCTCAGTGCAGAGTTCCTGGGTTCAATCTCCAGTACCTCAAACAAAAAAGTGCAACAACTTCTTTGGTGAACATGACTGTTAGTAACTACATTATCCTTTGTTTCACTTCAGAGCAGCTCCTGTGCTGGGCTGGCGTTGGGGCTGGAGGACCAGGCCTCACCATCAGGAGGGTGGACCTGGCCTAGCACTGTGGGAGATCGACCGTGCAGAGAGAACAGTGGTGGCCAGGGACACGAACAGTCTTCACAAGGGGTGACGCTTCAGGTGGCAGTCTAACTGTGCTGGGAAAAGAGGAGAGCTCACGAAAAGACTGTGAACATGTATGTTGATAATTGTGACTTCCTCCTGTTGAATTGTTCCTTTGACTAGTACATGTGTCCATCTTTGTCACTTCTGATGGCTTGAAATCTGCTGTGTTTGAAAATAGTACAGCTATCCCTGCTTGTTTCCCGGGTCCAGCTGCATGGAGTACTGATTTCCATCCTTTTATTTTCAGTCTGTGTGTTTCTTTATGGGTTAAGTGCAAAGCATTTGTAAGCAAATGGACACAACTTGAGACCAACATGTCTAGTGAAGTGAGTCGGACTCAGAAGGTTAAATACCTCATGGTTTCTCTAAAATGACAAAACCAGAATACAGACTATTTATAGAATAAAATGGATGAGATACTGGGAGTCAGGGGGAGGGAGCAGGGGTCGGAGGAACAAAGCGGGGAGGGGAATAGATTGGAATGCAGTCGCTATATATGTGTGCAGAAAATTCTCAAGCTAAATGTCACCATTGTATATTGTATATATAATATATACCAATAAATGGGAAATAAATATTAAGAACATTTTAGACTCATGTACTCATTAAATGTAGCTTTAGCTATGTCTCAGGAAAAAAATAGACTGCAAAGTCTGGAATTTGGGGTTTCAGAAGCAGTTAATGGGTGGAACCTGCGCACATGGGGTCAAATGGTGTGAATGAGGCTGGATGCTCGACTGAGGGCAGAAGTGGGAAGGTCTTAACATCGCTTTAAGGAGTTTGAACTTTTGTCTTCTAGTTACACAGATCAGGGGAAGACTGCAGTCATGGCCAGGGCTCACACACTGCTGGAATCACAGGCTCTTAACAATAGTATGAGTGGAATGAGGCCTTAAAACCTTCCATGAGATGAGGGACAAAGATACTGTCTAGTAGAAAAAAGACGAATGTGCACATATCCACCACCCTTCTTTTCCTCTACACTGTCCAGGAAAATTCTGACAGAACTAGGGATGTTCCTTCCTTTGAGTGACAATACAAACACTTAAAATTCCCTATTGTTTGTTGTTATGGCGTGCTTTGTTTGCTGGTTTTTCCACTGCGATTTGAAATAAGATCAATCCACGGAGAGAGAGCTCCAGGCTATTGTTTTCTAGGAGAGCCGGTATCATGTTGGGTGGCCCAAAGATTAATGTCTACTTGGTGGTACTTGGGAGATCTACTGGTTAGTTACTTTGGTAAGAGAAAAAAGGGCAAGATTCTAGAGCTCTAAATTCTATCCTGCTCCCTGCTACCACGGCAAGTTCCTGAGGATCATACTGGGAAAAGGACAAGCTGTTACCAGCAAGGCTCTGTCCGTAGCACCTTATGTGCGTCCCTATTCTGAGGCAAGTATGCGTGCTGAGGATGGCCCTGGGGTGTGCTCTGGACAGAAGAGTCAGGAAGGATTCATAGCGGCATAGATGGAAAGGGAAAGCCAGATGCGAGGGTCACAGGGCAGGGAATGGCTGTGGCTTTAGAAACACAGTTCCCTGGCGACCAGGAGAACGGAGAGGCAGCTTATCCAGAGCACAATGCTTCAGTCAGGACAAGGCGAGCAAATGGAAACAGGCCCTGGAGGGTGTAGAAGCGGCTCATGGGCCTGGGCAGAGCTCAGCTTCATTCTCAGAGGCGGAGACTCGAGCAGACAAGAACAGAAGCTCCTGAGAAAAATAGACTGTGTCAGCTGCGGTGACCAGAGGCGGCGTCCCAGGTCTGTTCCTCTCAGACTGAGTCTTGCTGCTATTTAGAGCTTACCTCAGCCACCATTTGTCTTTCTGGATGCTGCCCCAGCCCTTAGAGTGCTGGGATCATAGGCATGTGTCACCATGCCTGGCACAGGCCAAGGACTTCACATGCCTTTACCACTGCTGTTCCTGCTGCAACCAGGGCAGCTTCTGCATACTTTTTAGTGCCTGGGTATTGCTTCAAGCTTCCTGGCACTGCTTTAATAAAGTATAAACTTGGTGGCTGAAAACAACAATTTGTTCTCTCATCATTCGAGAGGCCAAAAATCAGAAATCACTAGGTGAAAATCAAGCTGTCAACATGGCTACACTAGAAAAATTTATTTCTCAACTCTTTCATCTTCAGGGGGCTGCTGACATTCCTTGACTTTGTGTGTGTGTGTGTGGGGTGGGGGGGTTGGTTTCATGCTGGGGTCAAGACTACAGCCTTCACACTGAGCCACGTCCCCAGCCCATTTGCATTTTTCATTTTGAGGTATAGTCTCACTAAATTGCTACATTGCCCACACTAGGCTCAAACTTGGGATCCTCCTGCCACAGCCTCCCGGAGTTCTGGGATTACAGATCTGTGCTACCAAGCCTAGTGCTCACTCTTTGACTCTTGAATGTGTCACTCCGGTCTCCACCCTTGTAGTTTTACTGTCTCCTTGCCTGTGGGTCAAATTTCCTGGTGCCTCTCTTACACAGAACGTTGTGATTGGATTTAGGGAACCCCCCATCTCATGATCCTTTACTTAATCAGGTTTTCAAAGCCTCTTTTTTCCAAATAAAGTAACACAGGTTCTAAAGATGGGGAAGGACATCATCTTCAGGAGCCACTGCTCAGCCTACCACAGGTATGTTGTTCTTATATCATTTGGTGTTTTGATCGTGGAGTCACCCAACAAGGGTGGCATCCATTGGGAGGGAGAGACCCCAGGATGCCTCCCCTGTGTCCAGGTAGATTCACACCCTCCATACTATACTCCAGAAACCTGGCTCTGTCATTGCTTAGTATTCAGAAAGAGGGACTGGGGCTGGAGAGCTGAGGATTCTCCCTGGGGAGGACGTGAAGGGCTTGTGTTTAGGAACAGGAAGAAGGAAAGTTTTTTTCTATGTATACCTGCGTCCGGGTTCGGTAGGAGGGTGAGCACCTCCTCCTCCTCCTGGAAATCATTTCAATGTTTCCTTCTGTTTAAAACAGGCCCTTGAAGGTGGGCGCTGGTGGAAATCTGTCTCTTGTCTGTGTCCTGCTCCCACAACTTTCAGTATTTCCTCGGATTTACCTACAATAGCTGATGAATATTCAATGGTGTGATGAATTCCAGAGAACCAGCTGTGCTGGAAATGAGCAATTTTAATCAACAGTGAACCTAGCACGTTTTTTTTTTTAAACCAAAGGGGGTGACTGAGAGCGAAGCTTCACAACCAAGGCTTTATTTGGTCACAGAACCCACCGCCTGATACTGTGATGGGAGAACTTTATTGGATCTTAATCTACTATCTGTGATTAGGCTCGTCTGTTCTTCTTTCTTTCCATTTTTGGATAAAAATCTGCTCCCAGAGCTCCATAAAAGTTTCCCTTCTTGCTTGTAGTCCCACCCCAAGTTCACTTTCATGCAACGGGTCTAGATGTTAAAAGATAATTATCAACATTTTCCTCCTGCTATTAACAATGGCCTTGCTCTGTTCACGAATGTTTGTCTGAGTATCATTTCTGACTATAAAACATTCATCATGTATTTTTAAATGCCACTTCAAGCTTTTCCAAGTTTCCTGTGCTATGGGGGCATTGCTAATGGGTTACCTTAAAACACAGAAAAATGCATCATGAAGGAGACCAGCATAAAATCATAATCTCCTCAAGAAAATCATATCAGTAAGATGCTGTTGCTAAGGTGGAAAGGATGTCAGTGATCTGGAAATAGCAGCATCTGGCATCAAAGGCAAAATGCCTTGAAGCTCTGTGGCCTTCAGGGTGAATGGAAACACGTCAGTCACTGAGAGCTTTATACTCATCGTCTATCTAATTTGGTTGATTCAAAATTAGATTTAATTGCAATGGTTGCCTGGACTCTCTCGGTATCAGGGAGACGAGTCAACAATATTCTTTACTACTCTGGCCACACTCGATGAAAGACAGCTCTAAAAAAAAGTCAATCTCCTCGCTTTCACTCTCCTTTTTAATCCCAGGTAAAAGTGAGCTCCCTCTCCACGCTTTTTCTGATCTCTCTTGCTCCCTTCCTTGCCCCAGTCCAGCTGCTAAAGACAGATGTTCCTACAGTAGGCATCTGACGTGCAAGTTCATGTTCCCTGTCAGATGCTGTCACTTCTGGGATTAGTCTATAGGGACTCCAATGTGACACTTTATCTAAAGGAAATCATCTTCAAAGGTTAGACTTTTTGGGTATGGGGTAACTGAGTAGAAGAGAGATTGTTTTGAGTAGGATTATCTTTGCAAGGTCACTCAAGGGTCTTTTATTTTCCTTACAAATGAGGCCACAGGTCATGAAGACAACATCCTTTGGAGTTGTAATGCATATTTCTTGTGACCTTGTATTAAAGAGGAACTTTCCAAGGAAGGAATACCTTAGAAGTTTCTTTTGGGGGATTAAGACCCAAGGTTAAAGGAAGAATATTTCTAGTATTTTATGAAGATATTTGTAGCATATTGTTGGGGACCCTGTGCTACGTTGAGATGACTATTTTCCTGACATGCTTTGTTGAGTAAGGTGTCATCCTGGAAATGATGACTTTGAATGATTTTGTATGGGGTGGACAATCTGCAAATCCCTCCTTGGCAGAGGCAGGTCCTCAGACGTCTGGGACATCTGTCTCTATCTGAGTCTTAGTCTGCAATTTGAGGAAATCAAGCCTCAGGGAACGTTTCTATTCCACTGAAACCTCTGTTCTATGCCCTGCAACCTCTGGCTCTCTCAGATTCTGGGGGCTCAAGTGGAGAAAAGAACTTTTAGGCAAGACTCTTGAGTTCTGTCCTTTAGTCCTAGGGGTAGCCAGTCAGAAATAAAGTGCCAGAGAAGACAGATGGAGTAGCGTATAAGCAAGATTTTAAAGGCATTGCTGGTGAGACAGCTGGCCGGGTGTGCTCAAGCCCAGGTCCAACTAATAAGGAGACACTCAGCACTCCTCATTTCCTTTTCCATACAGCTTTCTCTGAATACCACCGTACGTCAGCCTCACTGCTGAAGTGTCCCACTCAGGCCCTCAGCTCACAGTACAGGGGCCATGAATCAGGCATGAGCTTTCTCAGGATGGACTGATTAATTTTATTATGGACACTTAATCCTGGGCATCATTTGCTAGCAGTCATTTCTTCTTTCACACTTTCTTAGTCACCTGTTAGCAGTCTTAACTTCTTCCACAAAACAATCTTCTCAATCTCTTAGGCCTGCTCGTGAGAATTGTTACTCCAATTTCTATTCCTAGAGTGTTCTGAGTAGGAATCTTAGTAGGATAAAAATAATTCCTTTTATTTGACCCCTCCCTAACCCAATCCCAGCAACCCACTGAGGTCCCCATTTTGGTCCTGCTCCTCCCTGAAGCTGCCCCTGGGGTCTCCCTTCTCCGAACTCAAAGCTCTCCCTTTCGCCAATGATCCTTCTGGCAATGAATTATACGCATGCCTTGTGTTCCATCACTGACTTATGGTAAGCATAATACGCAATTCACTTGCCCAGCTTTGTTAATTCTGATGAATGGCAGACCTTTCTGCCTGCATGATGAGCCTCTGCAACAGTAACGCCACTCTGTGGAACAGTAACGCCACTCTGTGGAACAGTAACGCCACTCTGTGTAACAGCTTTGATTCAGACAGATGTTTTTATCTATCACCCACGTCAATCTGCTTTCCATGAAGGAAGTCTGGCTGACCTTCAAAGAATGAAAATGATCGATGCCCCTTGGAAGCCAAGGGAAGTGACATCACTATCCTATCTCTTAAAGTAAGAATGGAAGATAATGAAACGCAGCACGGTAGTTGTGAAACACATTTCATCGCTACACATCACTTCATAAAATAAGTACAGTTCCCATTCTTCCACCTTATGTTGTTCATGGAATTTCACCAGAGAATAAAGACTTTCTGACAGTTCAAGCTGGAAATATTTAGGCCTACTTGCTCTAAGAATAAGGTGAAAATGAAATAATCTCACCTGGAAACCTTGCTGGATAAGAGTGTACAATCAAAATAAAGTCATGTGATGGTCTACATAGCCACAGGAAACAAATGCATTAATAAATCAACCAAATATTTTCTTCTTTAGAAATTAAGCGTATTGTGTCACCAGTAAGTTAATGTATATGGCTACTTTTAGTATTTGGCTCATACAGCCAAATAAGTGGCTCATCTGGCCTATATCATTTGGCATCTGATAACTTCATTTAAGGGATCTAGCCCAAAAGCATGGGTGGGAACATAGAACAAGACTGTTTATATATGACTTAGTGACCTAAGAAGAAAAGAGGCATTCATAATCTAAGGGTCCAATTCTAAAATCTAAAAATTTTATCTGATAGAAGACTGCCAGCACAATTTCCAAAGGAGAAACTCTTATTGGAGAAAGATCACGTTGACTTATTCCATTTTTTAGAAATACATTTCACAGTGTAATGATTCAGTCTTACCAAGTTCCATAGTAGAAACATGGTTAGAACCATCTCTAATGTAGTCTACTCTACAAAGTCTCTACCAAGTTCATTTATAGACTCAGAGACTTCCTTCATTCTATGACTTCAAATGTTTGCAGCGAGCCTTGAGGAGAAAAAAAAAGAGACGGTAGCCTGCAGAAATATGAAAAGGGTGAGGCTACCATCCTGAAGCCCAGGTTCCCTTTTCTGTTCGGCCGACTTAGTCTTTTGTGTGCCTACTGATAGTGACATTGACTCCCTGACATGTGAGAAAACCCACACATTTGTGAAGAGCAGATAAGTTAAGGCTGAAATCATAGAGCTTGTGAGGCTTCACTTCCCAGGAAGAAGTCCACCCTTCAGGATCTTGCTCACCTTACTGAGACAGGTCTCCACTTACACAAATAGCACGATCTCTCTTTTTTGGGTGCCGGGTCCCAGGTGGTTTGCTATTCTCTTTTAATTTGCAAATAAAGGGTATCTTCAGTCTCTTTATTTGAAGCAAGGGAAGATCAACTGGGTTATAAGTGGTAGGATGTTTCTAATGTTGAGAAGAACACTAATTTAGCTCTGAGCAGGTGCGAGTCTAAAGTGCCTCTTTGCAGGACCAGCTTTGAACTGGCTCCTCAGAAAAGGGATCAGAAGGCTGCCACACGAGAACTGATACAATGACTTACATCCAGGTGAAATCTGACAAGCTGGAAGGCTGAACCTGGCGGAATTTCAGTTCAAGACTAGCCTGGGGCTACGTATAATATGGGCAAGCCAGGAAAATAAAAGAAGAAAAAGATCCGAAACTAGCTATTTCCTCTTTCCAACAGGGGTATGTTTGTTGCCATTTTGATTATACCTAAAAGCAGAACAATGTATGCGAAGTCAGAGTAAAATGGCTACCTAAACACAGGCAAATGACCATGATCACTTAGGCTATGTCAGACCAACCAGGTACTGGCAGAGCTGTTCCTCATAGTTGCCAGAAAGGCAGCGGAGGAAATGCACATTCCGATTGGCTTCTCCTCCTCTCGCCTAACAGGCTGATCTTTTCCTTGAGGTCATGCAACAGGTGAAGAGTATAATGACAGCTTGTATAAGATCCAAGATAATTTGGGGAACAGGGTGAAAGAGTCTGGCTAACACTGCTACAAACTGTAAGCTCACTGTCCTCGCCTTCACTGACTAGATTTAGAAGGAGCTGTGAAGTCCCTGTGAGTAGGATGTGGTCCGATGAAAAGGAAAACTGTAAAGTGGTGGGGTAAAGACAGGCATCTGAGAAATGGCGGAAACACAGTCCACGCTGCAGCGGAATCCGCTTCCTCTTCTGCTCAGGTAGTCATCCTAAGTGCACTTCACTTACAGTCCAAAATCACGGAAGTGAGTGGGAAAGGAAGTCACTTTAGGGACATATCTCAAGAAGGAACAGCCGTTTGAGAGGAAGAGCTGGCAGTCATTATGTGGACGTGTTTCTCTGAAGGAGAGGGAATGACTGATCAAAAAAAAGTCTGGAGTCTGTGTGTACATTTCTTGTTCCTGTTTCCTAAACCATCTAGGGTTTCTTGGCCCAGAGAGAGTGCTCTCTACTGCCCTCTTTGTAGCCTCCTAGGACACCCACTCCATGGGCCAACCTTCCTCCTAGAGGATGAGACAGCTTTCAGGATCTGATATGAGCAGAAACGCATGGGAAGAGCACTGAGGTCGAGAACTAAAAACAAACCTGATCTCACACATACACTTCTAAGGTTGGGGGCCCTGGCTCCAGAATCTCCAACCTTAAGAAAATAATCAAAATTACAGAGTGGACGGAAATCATTTCTTATCTTATATTAGTGGCTCAAGTACATTTTAGGCAGTTTTTCTAGCTAATCATAAAGAAAATATTCTCACTGTCTTGTTTAGTACTATAAACCAGCAAATTCATTTTAATATTTTCTCTTTATTGTGTGGTATGAAGTACCTGGGTAATGCAAGTATGTAACTGTACTAAAATACCCATATTTCCAAAAATCATTTTATGGTGTGGCCCACAGTCTCTGCAGAAGCATTATGGGTAACCTGTGCCTTTACAGTTTACAATCCATTGTTGGCTGCTGTTAGAAGCATGGTAACAGATGATGAAGAAAAGGGAAAAAAAAAACCACTTAAGTATGAATACATTTTTCCAAACACACATAGCATAGTTTACAATGGAACCCCAATGGAAACAAGTCAAAGGACATTGGGTGTATTATCTATAAAATGTAGACTCTGCAATAAAAAGCCAAAGGCACATAAAAATATATTTTAACTTTAAAAATAACTTAGTTACAGTAATACCTTGCTTGTGTTTTACCAACATGTAGCTGACAGTCAAAACTTTGCAATATAGATACAATATATACGAGATATGTAAGAACTACAAGAAAATCCCCCAACCCCATAAAGTTGTTCAAATGTGAAAACAGAGAAAAGTTTTAACACTGGAGAATCCAATAGGGTGAGCCCAAACAATATATAATAATATACAAAAAAGAGTCTGGATAAAAAGCTTCGTCGTTAAATAAATTTTGACTTTCTCATGTTCAGAAAACATCATAGTATTGTAAAGTTCCTTGGCAGGACTCACCTAGCCCTTCCTGGCCAGTGTCGATCTTGGCTAGGCCACGTTGCTTACGTATCCTGCAGCTAAGAAAACAAACAAACAAAAAAATGTGAGCTGAACATCAGCAATGCCCGCCAAAAATGGGCTTGGACTTCTGAGTCACTTTCTCTTTCTGCCAGGGCTGTTGTTGTTGTTGTTGTTTCTGCAAACAGAGCATAATGGGTAAAAAAATATTTTGTAAGATCAGGAACGTTATTTTAGAAAACGTATCATACAACTGCAAGAAAAACAGCCAGGGAAGCTTTTCTCTTCAACTGTGGTTAGTTGAGTTTTTGTTTATTTTGGTACCTTTTGCCCCAAAGGAAAAGAGCTGGCATCCTGTTACTTATTTTTATCCATGACATTCAGCACCTCATCCAAAAGTGAGGGCCCAAGATCGAGCTGCAGGGAGAGGAGGGAGCCGGTCAGGTCAGAGAGGGACTCCTCGGATTTAGTTTTTTCCTTCATGAGCTCGCCCGGGGTGGGATGGTCAAACATGTCCTCAGCCGGCCAGTCGGCGTACTGTTCAGACAAACTGGAGGAGTGGCTGTCCCGGCCCTGGCTGGACTGAGATGCCGAGCCACTGGAGCCCCACGAGGTGTCGCCCTGGTGGATGGACCTGTTCTCTAACAGACTGCTTTTCTCCTGAGCTTTTTCCTCCATGACAGGCTCACAGCTGAGCCGGGGCAGCTTTGGTGGCCCAAAGGACTCCTGTTTGGAATTAAAAGTCACTGGTGACAATAAGGGCAACATGAGAGCTTGGGACCCTCCAATGGTGGGGAGGGAGATGGCGTTTTTAAGCACTGGTGAGGGTGTTTCTGTGAACATGGAGTCCGAGGTGCTGTTGGCCCGGAAGAAGTCATTATACCCAGGGAACTGGCCTGAGTGAGCTTTCTCCTGGTTTCCGGGCAAGAGCTCATAGTTCCCCTGAAGGAAAGAAATATCTCCAAAGACATCATGTTGACCCTCTTTTCCAATGTGAATGGTGTGGCGGAAGTCTCCGAGGGGCGGACTAATCATATCAGGAGACAAAATGTCCCTGAGTTTAAATTTCTTTCCTTTCTTGTTGTTGGCAGCTTTCAGGTAAATGGGGGTCTTTGCTGGCATTTTGGAATTTGAGAATGTCTTATTCCAAAGGGGAAAAGGGCCACTTTCTTCACAGATGTGATTAAGTTTCTGAAAAAACTTTTTGACAGGAACTGTCACATTATTTTTCTTCAGAAGTGGCTCTGAAGCAAGATGGGGTCTCAGAGACCTTGCTGTGCTCAAGGCTACGTGGGGCTTCCTGTACAGCCAATGACATCATTCAGTTCCTTCACAACACAGGCAAACCTGGAGAGAAACAAAGCAGGTTATCATCTGCTGGTGCTTCTGAGTTTGCTCTGGCCTGCCCTCCCCCACAAGCCTGCACATGACAGCAGGGACCCTGCTTCCCTAAAGCCCAACTTTATCTTGTTTCCCGCCACTAAGCAAGACAAAAATGTTAACTTTTTCTCTATTTTATTGATATGTATATATGCAATGCATGTTTATGTTGAACTGGAGTATTTTGTGCACATATATATATATTGCATCAAAATTACAAACCTTTCCCCTTTCACTTTTTGACCCACATCCCCCACTAGTTTCCACTATTCGCCCCTCCTCCCAAGTTGATTTCGATGAAATGACTCTATTCTGGGCTTCTCGTATTAGAAAACCAACCTGATATTTAACCTTCTGCAACTGACTCATTTCACTGAGCATGATGGTCTCAAGTTGTATCCATTTACCTACAAAAACCTCAAAACCATCTGTCTTTATAAACAAGTAGTACTTCCTTGTGTCCATATACCACAATTTATGTATGCGTTGGTTCATTGGTGGGTTGATTTAAATAAGGGTTCATCATCATCATCATCATCATCATCATCTTAGTTGAGAGAGAAACAGATAGAGAGACAGAGACAGAGAGAGACAGACAGACACAGGAAAAGGGCCAGACTTAAACCTAAGCCAGTGACATCAGAACTTTAAAAACAGACAAGTTTTTCAACATGTCTAAGACTTTGGTCCTTTCCTTTTGTTGTGTTTTAAAGTGTTTCCCAAAAGTCTCATGTATTCAGAGGTTGGGCTTTTGCAAGTGACGGGGCCAGAGAATGCGATGTTTACTGACTGATTAATCCAATGTGGAGTTCAGAGATGAAATGTGCTCACGGGAGGTGTGGCCTGGCTGGAGGGGGTGGGTCATTGAGGGCTTGACCCGGAAGAGTGGATTGCTGTCCCAGCTTGCTCCTCCCTCGCCCCGCCCCCCTCTCTCTGTCCCTCTCAGTCACTCTGCTTCTTGGCTGCCATGGGTTAGTAGCCCTCCTCTGCCGTGACCATCTTCTGCTGGCTACAGATCTGCCCTGGAGTCAGCTGACCATAAAACAAATCCTCTGAAACTGAGCTAAAGAAAACAGCTCCTTCTTTACATTACAGGTGCTGGATGTCCTGTTCAGGCGACAGCGAAGTGACTAATACTCCTGTTCTATGAACTGCTGTCAGCATACGACCACCTGGACTTGTCTTTTGTTGTGCACACTAGCACAGTTTGTTGTTGAGTCCTGTAGCTAATTAAAACTAATAAAATGAGGAATCTTATAAGGAAAGGGGCTGGAAATATTATTTACTAAGTGACTGTGACTATCATAGAAGCACCCAGTAAAATCCTATTAGAATGCATTCCTACAGAAAACTGAGATTAGGAGTTAAGAAAAAATTCACCCTTTCTCAAAAACAAAAGAACGAGAGCTGTACTGGGCAAAATGTACTGGGCAGTCACGGATTTCAGATTTTGGAGGTATTGTGAGATAAGAAAGAACAGAACTTTCTTAAAATATATATATATATATATATATATATATATATATATATATATATATACTGTAATCACATATAACAAGTTGAGTATTTGATGATATTAACAGTGAAGGGCTAGAAGAAAGTGCCAAGAATGTCAGGCCCTCACCTTACCCTTAACTCTTGGAAATAATCCTCCAACTTCTCAATTGCGTCAGCTGACAGGAAGAAGCTAAAATCTCTCTCATCTTCATTGCAACCTTTCCCAAGAGCTCTTCTCCCCTGGCCAGAGTCAGCCATACACACTTCAAGGTCAGGTGAATGGTGGCGTGAAGGGCACCACTCGTACTTTAGAGAAGCCAGATGCTGTTTGCTTCTGTCACATATTTCTTTCCTTTCAGCAAGGATTTTAAATTCATGCATCAGTGACAGGTGACAAGAACTGCGCTTCTGACACAGATAACAACTAACTCAGCGAAGTGGCTCGCCCAGCATGTGTCAGAATGCCAGCCTGCAACCCAGGATCTGAGGAGGCTGAGGGTGATGACCTGGGGGGCTGGTGCCCAGCCCTTCCTGGCTCTGGATGTGGGGAGAAGGCCCAGACAGCAGGAGAAGGTTTGCTCTGGCTTAGACCAGACTCACCATGTGGCTGCCCCGTATGGCAGGATCATGAGTCCCAATGTCTTCTCCTAGTGTTATTTCTAATCCAAGTCTTGTCCCAGTAACAAGAGCTTCTCCCAGTACGCATGTACCATGCGCAGTCCTGATCTAAGATCCCTGGTGCTGTTTCCTACCTCTCTGGGCACAGAGTAGATGGCTGCCCACAGAAGCCACTGGGGTGCCAAGGCTGCAGGAGGGAGTAGGCAGCCCCAAGGAGCAACTGCCCACTGGAGCCCTGTTCTCAGCACACAGGGCCAGGATGGCAGCTGCCATGGAAAGATACTGTGACTCGGGGCATGTGAGGGCTGCTGCGGTCAGCTGGTGAGGCCAGGGTTATGCGAGGCCAGGGCCTGGAGAAGGATGCTCAAAATTGTTTTTTAAAACCTCCCATGAAGGATGAACCCAGAGTACAGCTTTTGTCCCCTGTGACTGGATACCTCACATGCACCCACCAAGGAGTCTAGGGCAGTGAGGAGGAAGGAGGGGAGTCGGGAACCACTCTGAGGGAGTCCAGCCCCCCTGGTTGGCCCTGGACCTCCAGCTAGAGGCTCTCCTGGCCTGGGAATTGCTAGGCTTATGCCAGTGGTGTGGGGGCAAAGATTCTGGAGACAGCTTTTTCTTTATTTTTACAAATGACAAGGATGTAGGCTTCTATGACTTTAGAAATCATAATCTGTACTGAATTTCTCTGATGTGCCAGTTCTAAAAGCTCCTCCAAATACATTGGACATTAAAAAAAAAGAATTTAAGGCAAAAATGTCAGTTTCATCACTTTAGATGAGTTGGTATTTGTGATACTGGGGAAGTACCTGGCTGCTCTGACCTGGTCCCTCTATCTTATCTAATTTCTCTCCTCCTGTGGCTGGGGTGACCATGACATGCTTTCTCTCCCCTGAACACTTCCTCCCCTCCTTCCTGAATCCTTGGGGCTTCTGGCCTATCAGCTAGGAGATACCTGTGGGGCTTCTACCAGCTTTCCCCCTTCTAACCCCAGCCTGGCTGCTCTTCTAACATATCTCTGCCGTTGCTTATGCTGAAACCTCATGAGATGGTAAGAAGTGGCATGAGGATGGTCCACGTGCCTCTTAAGAACCCGCAGCACCTCAGCACAACAGTCAATATTCACGGGGTGGGGGGTGGGGGGGGATGTGTCAGGCACTGCTCCAACCTTCGGCATGGCCTCACTCAGTCCCCAGAACTCGGGAGGCTGATCTTAGCATCATGATTTCACAAACAAGACACCACTGAGGCGCAGACACTGAGTCACCCGGCCAAGACCACACACTGCTGAGCACTGAGCTAAGATTGGAGGCTCCGGGCTCCGAAGTTTTGGTGTGCTGTTCAAGGAACACGTTCCCCAGGGACTCAGTCAGCTCCTGCACTGGGAAGGGGTACATTTCAAAGCCTTTTAAAGACATAAACATGTGACAGTGTGCTGAATGGGCTGATGGGGATGGAGAACAGCCCTCTGTACACTGACAGAAGCACGGCCAGGCCCAGTGGCCACTGTTTGGCAACTGTCTAGAGAAACTGTAAATCACATGTCCTTTGACCCTAGATTCTACTCAGTGAAAATTAATCCATCCACATATACAGAAAATAATTACAAGAGTATTCATACCAGCACAGTTTACTTAACAACCAAGAAGGGAAACAAGCTAATTATTTAGCTATAGAGGACCACCTAACTAAATTAAGGTGTATCCATATAAATGAATACAAGGAAGGATAAAGCTTTTAAAATAATCACATGGAAAGAGCTCAAAGATGGGCATCTTCAGAGGGGAAAAGGAGAGGTACCAAAGTGTATAAACAGATACACACATCGCTATGCTTTGTAACTGTACACTTACATTTACATTTGGCTTGTATAAGATACATCTGCAAACATACATAAGAAATCTGTAATGGCAACTACCTCCAGAAAAAGTAGACAGAACAGAGAGAGGCAAAAAATTAAAGTTCTTTTCACTATATCTCCTCTTATCATTGAGAATTTTCAAATTATGTGAATGAAAGTTTATTTAAAAACCAGAAATATGGTAAGTACATAGAGCTCCGAGGACAGTTTCCTGGGAAGCCTACTGTGTACACAGCCCTCAAGTCCTGCAAAGCCTGTGGGGCTGAGTTACTGATCTTACACCAACGTGTTTACAGGAAAACTTGTTCAAGCAAAGTCTGGATGGAATTGTGTGGCCACATGAAGGCCCCAAAGACGGCTGGGCCTTGTTTCACCCGAGTTTGATAATAGGACACATGACTTCGTTCTGCTGCCATCAGGCCTGTGCCAAAGGGCAACATCAATTTGTATTTTACAGAATAATAATTTTTAAAAAAATCTCACAAGAGAAGCGTTTTTTGCTGGAAGAGAAATGAGAAAAGGCAAGAGGCCAGAGAGCACAGGGTGCTGCAGGAACAGACGAGTAGCAGGGTGCCTCTGTTAAGAGAGGACAGGCTGGTGAAGCTGTCCAGGCTGGGTCAGAGCTCCTAGCCTGGGAGGCGGCTAGTGACACAGACAGACAACATTCTGTAGTGCGATGGTGTCCTAAACACCTTCACATGAAACTCCAAATGTCCTTGCCATTTTAAGAAAAGGAGACTTGGTCCCAGGACACTGCTGGTAGCTGACACATATGGCAACAGACAGAACAAATGAAATTAGAGGGGACAGCTGGGCCAGGAGGTGGTGGGAAAAAAAAAAAAAGAATGAAGTCGGAAGAGCTTCTAGGTCAGAAGTGAATGATTAGATTAGCACGGGCAGTGAGACCTCTGTCTGGGGGTGGGGGGTGGGGGTGTGTGGGGGGGTGGGGGAACGCTCCAGGCACCAGAGGAAGAAAACTTGCAAGGGCTGTGTATTCCTCAAAGTCCTACCACCAGCATTAGCTCCTAAGCACAAGCCACTGACATCACTGCCACTCCCACTGGGGCCACCTTTAGCCCATTTACTGCAACTAAGGGTTCCCTTTCTCAGTCTGCATTTTGTTCTCCTGAATCCAAAGTTTCTTTGGTGTATATTTCTCTACTCAGATTACCTTCCCTGAATCATAAAGGTCAGAGACCAACAAGGAAGATTCCTGTGCACAGCCCTTTCTCAAAAACCCCTCCCCTGACCTTGAAATCTGCACTTCCCAAGATTGTTAATCCCTTCCTCCAGCTTCAGGACCCTAGCTGGCTTCTCCTTCCTTTCTTAGATGACACTCAAGATAACCTTCATGCGGGAAACTAGATTCCTTTGAAAACAAATATTCCAGTTCTTGGGCACTGGGGGGGAAAGATGGGCCAGCAAAACAGGTCAGCTCCTCTGCTGGCCACTCGACACCCTCTCTTAAGGTGAGAGAGCCTGTTTAACACATAGACGTGGGACCCAGAGTCCAGCTGTGGACGATGGATAAGCTCCCACTTACAGATTGGGGGGAGAAAGCCAAGGGTATCAAGACACAAAACAAAGGACCTCAGAGGAAATTAAAACCAAGCTTTGGATGAGGTAGAACTGGGTTATCACTCCTGCACTAGCTACACGATTCTAGTTACTGACTTGTGACTGTATTGACTACATGTCATTTAAACATAAACGGCAGTGCTAATATTAGGAATATCCACCGTAATAACAATTGTGTTAAAAACTGAAGTGGTCCACCGCCTCTTTGCTGTATCATCCTTTTAGCAAACAAAACACCGCTAAAAATACCAAAACAGAACAGTAGCCAAGATTTGGGGAAGGGTGAAGAGTTATTTTTAAAAATACAGAATGAAGAATCAGTGCCCGAATTACTTAGAGTCGACTGTATTGGCAACTCGCAGGGCTCTAAAAAGAACAAAGAGATAGGGATAAAACAAATTCCGTTTATTTTAAGAAAGGAACGTTTGGTTTGTCTACTAATTGTTTTAGGTAAATTCTTAGTGGAGAGCAAGGGGACAAAAATGTCATGCATCCTGCAAAATAGGTTACAATGTTAATTTAAAACACATGGGAGTAAAAACAGGGGAAGGTGGGGCAGGGGGTGCTACTGTCCACAGGGTCCTGTGGACCTTTTCCTCTCTTCTGTTTGCAGGAAGGGAGTCTGTGTTCCACTTCCCTTCTCTGGCTTGGCTGCCACATCCTTCAAAGACATCCCAACTTCTGACCACGTTTCCCTCAGCCTCAGCACAATGTCTTGCACCTGCAGTCCAGCATGTGTGCCGCAAGTCAAAACACCGAGGTATGCCTCTTTCCTGTCTGAGTCAACAGTCCTAAGGAGAGGCAACGACTTAGTCACGTTCTTCCACCACCCTCCCTACCAGGAACTACCGTTGGGTATTTCAGTGTACTGCCAATCAGGAGAGGAAGATAATTTCACTGTGTTTAGTTCCTACAAAACCATACTGGACCCCGCGCTCCACATTTCAGACGGGATAAACAGCTACCTGGAACATGCTCCTACATGCCTCCTTAGGGAGGGCAGCCCGGCGGTAAAGGAGCCTGGAGGAAATTTCAACATTATCATAATAGCCTAAAGAAAGCTGTGAGAGAGAGAAAATTAATTTTTAGGGACCTAAAGATTCATTTTATTGTAACTGAAAAGAGATTAACTTTCTCTGAGAAATCATACGGCTACTGAGCAGAAACTATAGGGAAGAGACTTCTGGATCCTCCAATTAGGAACCCAGGTTACTTGAAAGAAGGAATGGTCTGTGGGAGGAAGCGGTGCAGGGGACAGGGGTGACGCTGTGGGGTTACAATGTCAGGAATGGTGGGAGAGTTACCTGGAGCCTCCCACATGGTGGATTGTGGGAGAGTTACCTGGAGCCACCCCATGGTGTAAGAAAGGACGGGTGTTGATACACCTACACGGACAATGTCACTATAAATTACTTTTTTCTTTAAACGGGATCTTTTTGGATAGTCCAGACTGGTCTTGAACTCACTACAGAGCCCAGGCTGGCCTTGAACTCATCACAGCAATCCTCTTGCCTTGGCCTCCCAAGTGCTGGAGTTAAAGGCATGTGCCACCAGGCCTGGCTTATACGATGCTGGGGAATCAAACCCAGGGCCTTACATTGGCTAGGCAAGCGCTCTAAACGCTGTGCTACTCCTCCAGCACCTGAAAATTACCTAATGACGTCACATTTATTTGTGCCACATTCCCACATAAGCACTTTCCACAGACTTTCACTTGAAAAGGCTTTCGGTTCACACAATTCCGCTTCTACTGTGAGACAGAGATGGTCAGCCTACCTTTCCTATGAAAATCATTAAATGTTACTACCATGTGGATGACTCATGCAAATCCTTTTGAAACAAAAAATTTAAAATTTAAGGTGAAAAAAAAAAAGCCCCTCACAGTGCTGGCTTCAACACTGAACTTCAATAAATGGCCATAAGTCAGGAATCAATGTAACCAGAGCATACGCAGCCAGCAGCGTCTGGAAGGACATACTTCTCATATTTGCAGTCCGTTCCATTCCCCCCGTTTGAGAAGATGCCTTGCCTATTTTTAGATTCTCACCCTCCCCATCAAGCATCTAAACCAGACAAGTCCAACCTGAGGCTTGTAGGGGTGCTTGGCCCTCATTTTTTCTTTAGTGTTACAAGTAACATTTTTAAAGGGCATTTTTAAGATTTACATACACTAAGTATATTGCATATTTTATATACAACTCAAGACAATTCCTCTTCACTCAAACCTGGCATGGCACTGGTTAGACATGCCTGATTGAAACCAAGGGCAGAGCCATACGCTACAAGACTGTGAAATTCCATTAGCTGAGTTCCTGCCTGTTGAGGTCCATCACGTAAACCTTCACAGGGCTGAGCAGCCTGTATTTTACGGACCCACTCAGAAAGTCTGATACATAAATGGGCTTCTCACTTATGACTCAGCGACAGTGTGCACTTACTTTCTTTTTACAACCCTGATTATATAGGGACCCACACATGCCATATGGGAGACTCGCTGCTAATTTGCTTACACTCTCATGTTTATAGGGCTTCCCTGTTCTATATGAAAGATCTTTTAGAAGGAAAACTGGATGACAGAATGTCTACCTCACAAAGTACCATCACTTTTGAAGAAAGGCCATTTGGACCTTTTCTCTATAAAACTTGAGTTATTGGGGTGCATACAATATGGACACTGGTCCCCTGGAGTTATAACAAGACAGGTGGAGGGCAGGTTTGCTCATGTCTGGTTCCTTTGGCAGGACTGGTTTTACACAGAACTCAACCCCCAGACTGGTCAAGAATACCCAGGCAGATGCTCTCTTTTGATATATATGAATCTAATAAGGCCATGGCTGTGAACTGCTCACATGCTTTCGTAACTAACTGATCTGACTTGGGTCGAAAGGCTACAAGGACAACACCAATGCAGGAAGAGATGTTGACCTGGAAGCTTCCAGCAGTATCCAGCCAGGATATTCACTCTAAATCCTGCTCAAAAGTAAGAACTGGTGAAGTCACTTGATTGCTCACAGAAAAAATAAGTAAATAAATAAATAAATAAATAAATAAAACCTTCTAACATTTAGGTCAGCAAATATTCTATGCACAACTCCAGTTCTGACAAACGCAGTATCAAATGGTGCAAAATAAGCAGAGAGCTGTGTAGAAAATCACAGTGTAACCTCTTGATCTGTGACACTGTAGACAGGCAAGCGCCTAGTCTTTGACCTTCATGATGCATCCTCAAATTTAGGCTCTCTGCAAACTATTTCCTTGATGGAAACAGAACGAATACAGGATTTCCCCACTATTCTCCCATCCTGTGAGGATGCTCCTGGCCAGGCTGAAACAAGGCTTCTCTGCACCACACCAGCACGGCAGTTGTTGTGTCAGCATGGCCATTTCTTTCAGAACCACTTGCTTGGCAGACTCCCTCGTGTTCACTGTATACTTGTCTACACGGATGTGTGTTGAATGAATGAATACATCCTCCAGTGGGCTGAAAGCTCTTCTGGGAGCATGGACTGGGTCTTATTCATCTTTTTGCCTCCCACAACACATGGCATGCTGTGAACTTCGAATCTGGAAATGTTAAATCCATAACCCTATAACCCATTAGATCTTCCAAAACAAGAGACAGCTTGATTTACTCCAATGGGCCAACCTCTGGTGCAACTCTACAGACATTCTCTAGAAAGTGGCAAATTTGAAATGCTTGCTTCGCTAAAGAATTGGCACAGGGGAAGCGTAATGGCTAACATTTAAGTGCTTGCTACGGGCCAGGAAGATAACATTCTATATAAAATGTAGAACAAACATCTTAGGAAACCAACTCTAATTCATCCCATGTTCCAGATCAATCGGTCAAAATGTGGAGGAGCCAGAATTTCAGACACAGCTGTGCTCTTGAGCCACTGTTGACTTGATTACCTGAGCTGCCACTCCACATCATCTGTCCTGAAGTCTAGAAGCACCGAGAGGAAAAGACGCATTGAGATCTCAACAAGGGAAAGAGGCAGAGATGCTAACTTGATTTTGTCAGACATCAAAAGGGGGCAAAAAAGGTCCTAGACACTTGCCCCTCCAGTTCTACACTTCCCAATATTCTTGCTATTGCCAAAGAGAATCTCAAACGGAATTTGGCCTTGTTGGGAAGGGTCAAAAGATTAAAATTTTATATCGATAAAAGCCCCCTGAGCCTCAAGGGAAAAACAAACAAACATCCTGTTCTTAGAAAATATTTTTAAGTGCCGTTAGTTCTTTTCCCAGAGGTGCATGTGACAGTGTATAAACACCCAGCTTTTAACGGGGACAACAGTTCACTCCCTCCCTGTGGATACTTCATTTCCCTTCTGACCTTCTGGAGTTGGGAACCCTGTGTCCCTTCTGTGGAATGTCTTCCTACCTTCCTACCATCAGCCACTATTTACCACATCCTCCCGGACTTGCCTCCCAGTCACTTCCTTCCTGAAAGAAGTTCCTAATTGTTCTCATATAATCCAGCCTCACTGCTGCCTCGCTTGGAGGCTTTCTTAGGACTTCTGTCAAGTTTCTATTACGCAATTGGTTATTTCCCTGTTTTCTGATGTCATGCCTAACATTTCCAGGTGGACTGGTAAATTCAAAAAGAATAAGGAAAGCAAGGGTGTACTGATGAGTGCTACTGTTGGTAGAAATCTCCTTTTCTTTATCTTAGATCGTTTAGATAGCCTCCTCCTCAAATTTTATGGACTAAGTACTTTTAGTTTCCCCCTCTGTCCATTCTTAGGTCAAGGGCCTAGAAACTACTAGAGGTGAGTCAAATCCAGATCCTTGCTGGTTTCTGTAAATAAAATTTTATGGAACTCAATATGGATACCTATCTACCTATGTAGTATCTACAGCTCAGTCATTTTTGACTGAAAGCGATTTCATCCTCCCAGGTGATATTTGGCAATGTCTTCAGCCATTTTCAGTTCACATGATTCTCATGAGATCTGGTCTCAGATCTCAGTAGTGCTGAGATTGAGAAACCCTAGTAGAGCTCCTTTGCCCTACAAAGCCACCGTTGAGTGTATGTGGCCCTTAAAGCCTAAAATATTAACTGATCCTTTACAGAAAAAGCCTGAACCTCTGCCTTACATGTTGGCATCTCCAAGGGACTGGATAGTTCCTGTTCATTTCCTACCCTTGACAGTATGCTTCCATGTGGCTTCACGGACCACTTCCACTGATAATTTCCAAATTAGAACTTTAGCCCATGTGGACCTCCTTAAGTCTAGACCAGTGCTACTCAAAAGGGGTCTGTGGACCAGGAGTCAACCCATCACAAGAAATTCAAGTTAAGTCTTAGAAACCCTCTGACAGTGTTGTAACAGTCAAACATAGGATCTGAAGACTTTTTTCTTATCAAATAGGAGATCTGTGCACTGTTGAACTTGCAAAGATGCTAGTGTGGAACTTCAGTGTGCACAATATATCATTACAAGAGAGATTAGAAACACAGACAAAACAAAAACAAAACAAAATCACGGTCTTACTCAGAGAGTTTGAGAAGCAAAGATCTCTCTCCCATACTTCACTCTTCACTACTGTGCTTCCCTCAGATACTCTGCTTTTCTTCCCCACCTGCCGCAGGGACATGCCTCGTGGCGAGCGGCAGGAAGCCATCCAAATCCAAACCCAAATTCACTGGTCATCCCAGCTTCTCTCTGCACCTCACTCTCCAGGTTCCCACCTCTCTTAGTCTGCCAGGACCCTGGTCTCCCTTTGACCTCAACGGACTCTGTTACTTCTGGCTCTCACCATCTCCACTATACAAGGAAATTTGCCCGCCATCTGTTTCCTTGCCTCTTCTCGGCTCCATTCTACTTTCCAAACTATACCAGAACCCGTGATGTAGAATCTTGATGGAATTTTGCCACTCTCTGTTGGTATCTTTTAAGGAAGAGGTCCCCAGTCCCTGAGCTACAGATGAGTATGGTCCACGGCCTGTTAGAAACTGGACCACACAGCAAGAGATAAGCAGTGGCCTAGTGTGCGAAGGCTTCACCTGGATTGATAGTTTCTCCTCGTCACTTGTCATTTGCATGCTGTCTGAGCTCCTTTTCCTATTGGATCAGCAGTGCTATTAGATTTGCATAAGCGTGTGAAACTTACTGTGAACTATGAATATGAGAAATCTAGGTTGCAAGCTTGTTACAAGAATCTAATGCCTGGCGATGTAAGGTAGAGCTGAGGTAGTGATACTAGTGCCAACCCCTTCTGTACCACCGCCCCCCCCCCCCATGGTAAAATGATCTTCCACAAAACTGGTCCCTGGTGCCAAAAAGTTGGGGTCACTGCTTTAGGAGTAGGCCTTGCCCTGATAGCTTGAAGATAAGGTACCATGTCTCCCACCTAAGTACTGACCAGGCCTGATTCTATTTTGCTTCTGAGATCAGACAAGGTCGGCCACCTTCAGAATGGTGTGGCTGCAGAAGGAATAAAATAACGTAGCATGTAGTCACGCTGGCAAACAGGGAAGCCACCTACTCCTGCAGCTTGACCTCCTGCCAATTCCCAAGGTCCCCCGAGCTCTCCAGTACCCTGTGGACATGTCGAACATACAACTCATCACATTATCCTACAACCACTGCTTACTAAACCAACCCCTCAGAAGACTGTCATCTGGGAGAGAGAAATGGTTTATTCACGGGAGATGCTGGAAAAATGTTTTTATGGAATGAATGAGTAAATTAGAAAGCTTAGAAGAGACTGCCGTGGCTTTCTTCCTCATCAACCCTGCTGCCCTACTAAAAGCACAAGATGAAGGCTTTCTGTGATTCCCACAGGGGGAGATTATCATATAACAGAACTGTCTTCTCTCTTTCTCTCTCTCTCTTTCTTGAGACAGGGTCTCGCTATGGAGCCCAGGCTGGCCTTGTACTCACAAAAATCCTTCTGCCTCAGCCTCCTGGGTACTGGGATTACAGATGTGAGCCACCATGTCTGGCTTACGTGGTGCTGGGGAATCGAACTCGGGTACTTAGCACTTGCTAGGCAAATGCCTTAACCGCTAAGCCATTCCTCTAGCCCCTGTCAGGCAAAGGCTTTTGTAGTATATCAATGCAAATCAGAGTAATTCCACAAGATGATACAGATCTTTGAGATTAGGCACATTTTTCTGTACATGCTATTTAAAAGGGAAGTAACTTCTACCAATCATTGCAATGTGAAAATTGTGACTTAGAGAGTTCAGACTCAAGGAAAATTTGACAACACAGTCCCTGGGACACTTAAGATCTCCTGGTTCTAGTTGAGTCAAACCTAAACAATGAGGCCCTGGAGAAACAATGGACCCACTCTCCTGACCTTCCCTTTCCAAAGGAAATGGGTTAGCAGAGCACTTGGCTTGGGCTGCCTAATATGCAATAAGAATTCTCAAGAAACTACAGTGGCATTCCCTAGGAAACAGAGGCCAAGGTGAAGCAATCATCACAGGAAAAAGAACTTGATACTTTCAGTTCAGTCCTGATTTCCAGGACTTGATGAGTAAGGAGCATCCTGAAGTCCCGCAAATACTTGTCTCCTTTGGATCATGGAACCATTTTCTAGAGCTTTTGAAAAACTAGAGAGTAGTTAAACACACACACACACACACACAAACGCACGCACAAAGGCAAATGACTTGATTTTCACAAAGAAAAGAAGAGCCCATTCCTTGGTTTGAGCACTGAGGAAATGCATGGTCTGTGGCTGCTGATAAATTCACTCAGCACCTTAGTTTATTTCTTCTGTGAGAGTTGCTAGCCGGTTACATTACAAAGCAAATGCCGATTTTCAACAAAGCTCTCCAAGAGCCCAACTAGCTTCAAACACAGCAGACAGACTTATCAGTGGCTAACACGAGACTGCAGGGAGCCTCGACAAGCTGGGGGTCCAAAATTACCCATGGGAGGAGACGAATGACAGTAACTAGGAAATCCTGTATTTGGCCTAATTACGTAATCACATAACTGCAGAATAAGGCAGGATGTGGCTGGCAGTTGTAAAAACAGACCTGGGCATTTTAGTTCACCACAGGTCTACTGGGAACATCACGTCGTGAGGTGGCAGCCCTCTGGGGTTCCCTGCACAGACACCCCGGAGCAAGAGTCCTGTCTCCACATCTGGTTTTGCAGGCACCTATCTGGGGACCCCACATGATGGGAGGTTCTGGAAGCATTTCCCCCCAGGAGAGGGACAAAAATGGAGCCGCAGCAGAAGGAATTGTGTGAGGAAAGCAAGAAGATACTGCTATTTAAATACTCAACAATTTGTCGGGTGACAACTATATCTATAGCATCCCAAGGAAAGAACTGGGTGTGTAAGATACACAGGAGAACCAGGAGTAGATGTGCATGCATCTAATCCCACCGTTCTGGGAGGCTGATGCAGGAGGATCACAAATTCAAGCCCGGCCTGGGAAACTTAGTGAGACTCTGTCTCAAAACTGAGACACAATAGGGCAGGGGGTGATGCTCAGGGCAAAGGTCCTGGGTTCCATCCCCAGGACCACACAGCTCTCTATCCACACCCACACCCACATACACAGGGAGGCTAGGTGGGGCTTGATGCCAAGGGGCAGCAGGAACCCCAGGGGTGAGGGACAGAAGGTGAGCAGGATGATGAGCGAACATTCGGCCTTGGGAGAAGGGTTGGTACCGGAACACATCTTCTCTTGCATGTTCTACCTGAAGGAGCAGTCACTAGCTTGCTCCAGTCTCAAGCAAAGCCCTTCTGGAACAATGGTGCAGGTAGGGAAGACTGACAAAGGTAAGTAAACACTCTCTTCTTTAACCAAAGGAATTACATAATTATCTTCCAATATCATTGACTGAAGGTTTTTTTTTTTCTTTTCCTTGCTTTAAAAGAAAGGTTTGAAAGAAAAGTAGGTTCAAGAACAAAGATTTATGCTTTGAACCTCTTGGGGCTTCGATTTTCTAGCTGTAAAATGGTAGGAATTGTGATTCTGATTATCTGCAGAAATATCTGGCTTCTATGGAATTTCAGGAAAACGACAAAAATCTCCCAAAAGTTTATTCATTTTTTCTATGTATGTTGACTTTAGTGCTTGCATAATTTTTCTCATTAGTTTTACTTCACATAGTATGAAAAATGAATGCTAAGCAAACAACGATATTATATTTATTATACGTTTTTAGTATGTTTTATATGTGTGGTGACCTTTGGGACACCTTACATAAATCTAAAGAAAGTTAAGACTATGCTAAGTTTCAAAACTTTCTTACCAGACTCTGGAGGTTTCATCATTCATTCTCACCTTCCTGGCGGTCAATTAAGAGCACCAACCAGTGCCAGGGACTTCCTCCGGAACGTCGGTGTCTTCCTCTGCAGTAATGAGGCTGCCATCTCAGGACCAGAAAATGCAGAGGCTGGCAACAGCCAGACACACAAATCGGTGGGAGGGGCAGGTATCACTTACTAAGTACTCAGAAAGGCCAGGGCTCTGGACTTCCTCAGAGTGGCTGGAAGCTCACTGTGGGAGTTTCTTCCCTCTTTCTTTCTTTTAGACCTTGGGGTCTGGTCACCTGATGAATTTGTTTAAATATAGTGTGAAAAGCTCCCAAATGTCCTTGTTTGAATCATCTAACACTCATCCTGGAAAAAACTGGAATGTGATACAAGTTCCACTGCAGTGTAGCCTGCAAGGCTAGCAGGGGAGCACCACCTTCCCCAGCTGAGTCCATGACTTAAGGCCCCTTTAGGGAGAATTCAGAACAGAACCCACCAGCACTGACATCCATGAGACTTACCACAAGGTCAAAACACAAACTATTCTGGAAGGCACTTCATTCTGATGTTATCTGAGAGCAAGGAAGTCATTTCCAGTTTGGTGACAGGATGAGCATATGGGAAGCCACGTGGATCCAGCTTGCTCACCCAGTGACATGTAGCTCCATGGGCCTTCACCCAGCCCCAAGCTGGTCACTCCCACATGCATGCAACAGCAAAGACCTACAGAGGGCCTATGAATTTCCAGGTACGATTCTAGAATTGAGGCCACAGCAATGACACACTCAATGTGGAGAGGCAGATAAGACATAGGTCCACCCATATATTAATGGCTCATGTCACCACGGCTGGCAAGAAGTTTAGGCTAGCACTAGGAAATGCAAAAGTCTTTCTGTGCTCCGAGAAGATACCTGGGTATCATATCATATCCAGGACACCAGAAGTGGGGAGGGCGTTGCAACTGCTTAGCTGTGAAGACTTTGAGAAAGTTCTGGTGCAGACTCATTGATTTTCACAGTCTCTGGGGATGACCATCACCACAAGGGCATCCAATACTTGGGGTGCCTCCCCTTGCATTCGAATGCTCTGTAGCCCAGAAAGAAGTAATGTTGGTACTGCAGGACTTACTCTAGACAAGCGATAATGACTTTAGACTTAAAAACTAGAAGTAAGTTCAGGAAGAATCAGATAATGTGAAATGTGACTAGAATTATATTGTCCACATTTTCAAAATAAGACTTAATTAGACAGACAGATAGATAGATAGATAGATAGATAGATAGATAGATAGGAAGAATGCCAAGAGGCAGTTGGTTCTCCTGCCCACTCAGTGTAATTATGCAGCCACATGCTTCAAGAAGTGATCACTATAAAGGCAGAAAGTGTCACAACAGGAGAGGGTACAAGATATACAGAAATGCCTGAGATAAGGAAAAAGAGAACTGAAATGACAGAAGTAAAGAGGCAGGAGCATGGGGAGTCCTAAGCCACTTTTCCTTACCTCTTCCAAGCTGAGAAGACAGGAGCTTACTCAGAGAAAGGGAAAGGTCTGCCTTGTGACCAGCTGGTCACTCGAAAGAAATAGGGCCTCATCTCCTGCTGGGGTAAAATCAATATTTAGAGTCTGAACTGACCCTAGGCCAAAAAAAGGTTTAAACAAATAAATAGAGAGTTAAGAAATCAAACACATTCCAAAACGACAGTACCACATTTCACCAAAAATGACTTTGCTTGTTTTAAAAGTCTGTGCAGCCTAAATGATTATGATACATTTGAACAGAGCAGGTCTTTCTCAACTAAATGCAAGAGAGTGATCTATCATCAGCACGACACAGCTACAAATATGACCTTCAGGTTGTCACCAGAATGTGACAGATTCCCAGATGTGTAAGCTGTCTAAATAGAGGCGTCTTTGAAGTTCTCTGCCTTCCAGACTGCTCGGTCTGCTCTGCCACACGGCTGCGCTGGTCTGGTTTCTAAGCCAGGGTTTCACACAGTAGACAACAGCTAAACCAACAGGTCCTAGACTAGTGAATGCTAGAGCTAGAACTGGGGCTAATCTGGGATTACAGAGTGCTGAACGCCTTATGTTAGAGATGAGAAAAACACGCAGAGACATCCAACTGCCACCACCTGGGTCAGAGCTTGAGAGTACAAGCTACGTTTTCTGATCTCTCGTCCTTCATAACTTTTAACTGTGCCCAGTTCACTCTGCATTAATTTTTATCAAAGGGCAGACCAACTGGGTATCTGCTGGCATCTTCTGGAGCATTCTTCCAGCTCTGCTCCTGCGCAGCCTGTGGTTCTCTAAGAAGACATTGGTTTCCTGAAGGGCACACTGTCAGATGTAACTTTTTTCATCTGTGCCTCAGTGTTCCTCTGCGTGTTTACTGCCAGACCAGTCTCGCAGCTGCTGTGGGTAAAGTGATTTCAGAACCTCTGGGCACAACCGAAGAATAAATCATCTGAAAAGTCCTGCAGAAAAGAACCTACATCAAACTGGCTACCCGCAGAACTCTTTCCTTCAAGGTACTATTTAAGTTGCAAAATTCATTGTATAGGATGCCCTGCCAGCTGTAGTGTGTGGTGACTGCTGCAACACTATTTACCAAACAGCTAAGGGGCGCAAGGCTAATCTTAACCTTCTCAACTAGGCACAGGATTCTCAACCCCTGAGAATCCTTTCATTTTAAATTTAGGACTCTAGAATTCCACTATTAATTTGTGACTCTGGCAAGCAGTAAGGGATCAAGCAAATATTCATTTGGAACTCATCAGTTTTCACACAACTTGCCTGGCTACTTAGAGAGAGTAATGTTTAAAAAATACCAATGCCTTGCCTCATATGTTGTAAAGCTGTACAGTTAAAATTTTAAAAACTGCTTTTCTACCAGAGGTCCTGTCAAACTCGGTCTGTCATCCCGTGACTCTGGTGAAACACAGCACGGAGACAGATCAAGGCCAAAGAAAGTATTTGTTAAAGGAAATAGACCTACCCGACTACTGCTGTAGAACCAGTTGACTTACTGTGGTTCACGGGGAGATGTTGGAGGGGACAGGGAAAGAGAAGGCTCCAAACGTAGTTGGACAGCTCCGGGGCAACTACCCTTGATTTTCTGAGGCAACCTGAGTTGCTTCCAACAGTCTCTTCCAGCACTCTGCACAGTTCCTTGGGTAGACTTTCACAGTTCATCACAAACCCAGATCATCAGAGGCAGGGGTGGCGTGGAGGGCTGTGCTGGACACGCTGCAGGTGTCCAAGGCCTCCTCGCTCTATCTTTCTTTCACACTGGCAGTTTACCTAGCAGCATCCAGGGCACGTGTGGAAATGTCACAGCCCCTCTTCAGCTACCTGTCCTGCCTACTCATGGTTCCTGCCTTTCCCTTAGCTCTCAGGCCAGTATCATCACCCAGCATGTACTGAGTGTCCACGGAGTGTCAGAGACTGGAAGGCCAGGCCTTGTGAATGTGGATCCGGCGGCTCCTGACTGAAGCAAGGACAGTCTCAGCGAAGCCCCACTTCATCCGAGTGGCACGGCTTTCTTTCCCATTCCAAAGTCCTAGGTTTTCACCTAGTAAATCTCTACATGCACGGCATAAGTGCAAGTGCTTACCTCACCTCTAGCCGTTTCATGCTGGATCTGCTGTGGAACACGGCTGTCACACGCGGGGGACCCAGCCATCTTTAATCAATAATAAAATAATCCACACTGTATTCCCTGAGGAAGGCAACTTCTATTGTTTTCCTTTGAACGACGATACTGTGAGATGTAGTGTAACACCAAATGAGATCCTTGCCAGAAAGAAAAAGCCGTAACAGTAATCAGATTTATATGACTTTCCTGCCCTTCCTCTCTGGTAGTCGGGAATGTGGTAAGACAAACAGACCTTGTTCCAACTCATATTCTACTGCTAACTTAGCTATGTGATGCTGGCTAAGTTACTACACAGTACTGAGCCGTGCTCTTGTTTGGAAAGGAAGCAAAATACCATCTACCGCAAAGAATAGTTAAGAATATTAAATGAGAGAACCAGTGTCAGGTACCAAGTGAAACAAAGAAGCAACAATGAAAATATCAACCTTCTATTGTGCCTACTTTGGCCAGCCACTGAACTGAATGTGTCACATATTGTTGGACTCCTTTAACCCTTGGGTCATACTATCATCACCATCTTTTTAACTGTTACACTGAGATACACGGGCTGAGTTACTTGTCCAAAGTCACACAAGTATTACATGCCAGGACCAGGCTAGGTGCCGAGGCTGTCTGGCCTGCAGAAGTAATGACTTCAGGATTCTTTCCCATCCCCTTAACACAAAGAGCCAGTAACTTCCAGGTAAAATCAGCCACTCATGCACACACACACTGTGCGTTGTTCAATTACATACACACGTTTGGGCATGTTTTTTTTTACTGTCTGACTTAGGGCAAGTTATGTAACCCATCTGTCCTCAGTCTCTATATTTCTAAAATGCAGATGCTAACAACAGTTCCTCTTTCAGAGGATTACTGGCAGAAATAAGTGAATTAGGGTAAAGGACTGAGAAGTCCACTTGGCACTTAGGATGAACTTCACACAGGACATAGTTCTAACATGCAAAATGGGTTGGGGATGTAGCTCAGCGGCAGAGCACTTGCCTAACATGTACAAGGCCCCGGGTTCAAATCCCAGCTGAACAAAAAGGAAAAAATATCAAAAGTATGGACAATTTGTTACATTAAGAGAATTCTTAGACTCTGCCACTTAGTAGAGATTTTGTAACTGGCTGAATCTAGTCGTTTTAAATGGCTATACTCGTTCTCTGGCAAACATATTGCATTTAAAAACAGATTTTTAAGTCTTACTCTATCAATGAAAAGAAAGATAGGTGTGTAGGATTCTGCTTAGAAAAAAATTAGGCCAAAACTATGTGAAATCAGACTGAAAGCAAGAACCCATATAATTTAGAAAGAAAGCCAGAGCAGTTTTCCTTGAAGCTTTGTAGGGTATGAACTGGATTCCACCCAGTGGGTAAAGACTGTGGCCAATGGGCAAAGAGCTCGTGAAAATTTTATGAGTCGGTAACAATCTTTGGGCAAAACAGGTTAAAGTGACTTTATGCCCAATGCTGTTGAAAGCCAGGAATTTTACAAGTGAAAAAGGGCAGCTTTTGCGGCCATGTTGGACATAAAACAAAACACTACATTAAAGGAGAAGCTGGAGCGCAGACAGGGCCAGCTAGCTCGGGGGAGCCTTTCTGCAACCATTGTTATGGCTTCGTACACATGCATCTCACACCACATTCCAATTTGCAATAAAAGGAAAAGCATCGCACATACTACACTAGCTGTCTTTATACGTCCCACCAAGGCATGAAACAGAATTTCAATGCTCAGAACGAGGGAAGGAGGGGTTTGTTTTATTTCATGTCTGTAGGGGCTGCCACAGCCTTAGCACCATGTTCCAATCCTGGAACTCATAATGTAAATCTCTAGCAGATGACACACTGGAACACAGAAACTGCCATGAGTCCAGAAACGTTTCCAAATTTCTCTGAAGTTCTTATCTGCGAGCCTGCTGGGCTGGCAGTCCTGCTTGATACAAGGAAGGAGGCCTGCCGGGTAGCCTATGTTCTTGGGAAGGCTGGCCAGACTTTCAACCCTTCCTTGAATGTAGACTTGATCTTTATCATTTATTTTTACATATGACAGTGCTAAACATTTCACAACCGCCCCGCCTACCTCCCAGCGCTTTATTCTGAAAAGGGTTTGTACCACACACATACCTGTGTAACTCATTCTTAATCACCAATAAAAGCCCAGGCAAGGTACAGGAGGTCTTTAAGGGATGCTTTCTGGAACTGTCCAGAAAAGATAATTCATTGCCTACATGTAAAAAGAAGGGTCTTTTATTTTTATATAAGTTGGAATATTACACGAGTGAAATCTCTTTTTTTAAGTGATTAATTTAGGGATATCCCGGGAGAACCTCTCATTTCCTGCTGAGCCCTTTTTCTTCCTGAGATGTTAAAGGGACATCCCAAAGGCTGGCTTTGCTATTTAGACCCACCTGCTGTCCTCCTTATGTGGGTTCTTTCTCAAAAGGCAGCATCCCCCCAAAACTAAGCATCTCCCAGAAAAGATACTGCGAGGGCTACGAGCTGGGGGGATGGGGAAGGAATCTTTGTCTAACACATTGCCCCCTACACACAGCACATTTCAGCAAGGCTGGAAACACACCAGGGCTGGATGGACTTATGTTGCAATACCCTCCTGACATTCCTCTTCCCGCCCTCGTTTTAATTCACTCACTTTTTTTTTTTAAAGCGAAATGTAATTACTTACTGGGGCTCTCGCTCCTTTCAACACAGCTGTTTTCCGGGCTTTGATGCTGCTGTCCACGCAGCTCGTCCAGCCCACAGCAACGTAACATTCAAGTGCTTATTTATTTTTAAACTGACCTCTCCTAGACTGCACAGTATAGAGGAGGGCCTGCCAAAAAATATGCTACCTTCTATTTATAAGATGAAACACATGGCTCCCGAAGGAGAGCGGGGGTGGGGTGTAATCATTCATAAAGAAAAAAAAAATGACTAGCCAGATCTCTCCTCTTCACACGCCTGATTCACGTCTGTGTCAAGACGCTTAGTTTCAAGGAGAAAGAGGAAACAATAATAATATATTTTTAAAACCTTTGTAAACGTTTCAGCTGTTCAGAAATCACTATATATATATATATATATATATATATATATATATATATATATATATATAAACTCAAGTGCCGATCTGCAGGTTGGAGCAGGGACAGCAGCGCCCCAGCGAGCCCGCGTGGGGTTCCTGATGCAAACGCTCAGCGCACCGGGCGTGCGCGGCGGCCAAGTGCGGCTCGTTCGCGAATGGAAAAATGCACCACGCGCCCAGCGCAGCTCTGTCAAGCGCCCGGAGGCCCCGCCCCGAAACGCAGAAGGCACCGATGGGGAGCGGTGGCTCGGGCTGCGACCCCGGACCCCACCCCCAACCGCTGTGGCCCCCGGACACCAGCCCGGAGGGCGCTGGCTCGGTGCCCGCTCCCTGGGGGCTTCCCGGCCGCACACCGGGCGCGCGGAAGCGACCCCGGTCTCGGGCCAGACTCACCGGTGGAGGGCAGGAGCCTCGGACTGGCACCGACGCCCTGCCGCCGCCGGGGACCCGCGCGCTCACGGAGCCGCCCGCCCGAGCACAGCGGGCCAGGGCCGGAGTCGCTGTCCCTGCCGGGGCCCGCCGCGGCGCGGCCGGACCGAGGTCGCGGGAGGTGCGAGCGAGACTGAGCGCGCGGCTGCGGGACGCGAGCGCTGAACCTGCGGGGGGCGGGGCGCCGCGGGGCGGGGCCGCGGCGGGGGCGGGGCCGGGGGCGTGGCCTCGGAGGGAGCTGGCCCTGCAGCCTGGGTACCTGCGTCCGCGCAGCTGGCGGGCCCCGGAGGACAATGAGCACCCGCTGTCCGCTCCCCTCGCCCTCGGGCGGCCGCTTTCCTCGCCGAAGGAGCAGCTCCCGGTTCCCTCGGCACAAAGGAAGGCTGGGTTCAAAGAAGGACCCCGGAGCGCTGTCGCCCAATCAAGCCGGGGGACAATAGGACTCCGCCCGCCCTCCCCGCCCCCGACCCCGCGCTAAATCTCGCGCCCCGCCTCCCCGGGTCCCACTCGGCCGACCTCCGCTCCGGCGCAGGAAAGGGGGGCCACCAGATCGCGGCTTTCCAGCCCAATCGCCGTCCGATCTGGGAGACTCCGAAGAGGAGGGTCGGGTTCTGTCACTTCGCCCCCCTCGCGGTGGCCGCCAAAACCCGGAGAGCGGATTTGGCGCCCCGGAGACGCCGGGGCGGGCGGCCGAGATCGCGAGCGTGCGAAGAAACGCAGGCGCGGCAGGTTTTTCCTGTCCAGAGGGAGGCGTTTCCCCTCCCGCGGGGTCTTGCAAAGATTTTACCTAAAGCCGGGGATGCGAGGTTTCAGGCCAGAACAGTACGAGGCACCAGCGGCGCAGCTGCTGGCCCGGAGCGTGAAATTCCGCCGGTGGCCGCACCTGCGCCAGTCGGTCATTCCGGCCACCGCTGTCGCAGGCCCTGCCCCCTCCGCCCCGGGCCCGAGCGTGAACCGGTGATTTAATATTGATTTTCTTAATCGGTCAGCGTCTCTTCCTCCGCCTGGGGAAGAGGTAGGAGACGGGAAAGGGCGTCGTTTTCCTGCTGAGAGCTCCCAGCCCGCAGAGCCGGCCTGGGGAGGGGCCTGGGACCCCGGGAGTGGAGAGCTGGGGACCTGGCCCCCGCCCCGGGGACTCAGGTTGCATGGAAATCCCGGACCTAAGTGGCGACCCTACGGGAGTTCTAGGTTTTCCGGAGCGCTGTCATCACTGTCTGTGATCCCCCCACCCCCCCTCGGTCTGTCTGAACCCTTAGGGGGCGCAAGTCAAACCGGCTTTGTAAAAAAAGAAAAAGAAAAAGAAAAACAGACCATGGCCCATGTTAAGGTGAACTTGAAAAGGAAATGGACACAACTGTTCTGGAAAGCAAAAATACTTGGGTGGGGTGTTAAAAGCCTCAAAGAAAATAATAGTTGGCAGGTCAAACGGTCATGAGGTCGGAAGTCAAATACAAAACTCTGCTGAAGTGATGTTAGAAATTTGACAAGCAAAACAGTCCCTGAAGATAAGACACTGTGATGTGTTTCCTTTCAGCAAATGACAACTGCCGGGAAGTTTCCTTTGGCAGGTACCTGGGTTCTACTCCAGATTCCTGAGAGTTTTACTTGAGGTTCATATTTCAAAATATATGTTCCACTTGGCACTCGTGCATAGATTTTATATGTGAATTTATAGAAAAATATTAGATGTTACTGCCCTCCTTAGATAAAGGTATTTTTATAAATATTTGTGCATAGCTTGTATTACATATGGTATTTTAAAGTACAAATATGTGTATATATTTATAAAATATCACATAAAAATTCCTTTTGCACCCATAAGGACATTCCTCACGCATATGGCTTGTATGTAATTTTTTTCATTGGCTCTATTGTTCACTGCTGTTAAAAGCCCCTTATTTCCGTATGATTAAGTAATTTATTCTGCAGTTTGTGCAAGCATAGAATGACAGGTGGCTGGAGGTTGCGATTTTATTTCAGAACTTCGTTTTCACTCTTCTACATTGGTGGTCCTCGCCTTCTAGGGGGTCTGTCTCTTAGGCTTTTCCAAATAAAATTTCAACTCTGGGCTTTAAACAGGTCACTTGGAACCTACCTTTGCAAGGGCTGGTGCTGCTGCTCTGATTTTTTCTGACTTTTTTGAAAGACCATGTTACTTGTTTGTACTGAACATCTTTAGTGGGGGAAATGGCTTCATACAGCACATTATGTTTGCACATGAGCGCGTGTCCTATATTATGGTGGCTTCAGATTTCAGCGTGGGAGCTGGTGAGGTGAGGAGGGATCCCTGGAAGAGAAAGAAAAGCTTTCTCCGGGAACATTTTAGGGATTTTGCTACTCTGGTTTAAATTTTGGAAAAGGCTTAGCCTTGAAAAGTTGGTGGTAAGTTATTGAGGTTAGTACTGAAGCCTAATTGAGACTAGTATCTGTAGAACACCTGTCATGCCCAAGCGTTGGCTGTTTTTCTAATAGTCTGTACTTGGGAAAGGAGCCAGAGAGTGTTGGCACTACCCGTGCTGTCTAGAGACCGATCTTCCTTAGGGGTGGGGAGCAACATGCCAGGGCATATAAGGGAGTGCTAACTACACTCCAGTTTCTTGTTGCCCGGTGTGATTCAGGGACCAGCAGGACCGAGACGCACCCCAGACTCACTCAAATGCAATCTTCACTTTAATAGAAGTAGCTGGTTTAGGTGCCAATTTACTGTTCAAGCCTCACTGGCCAAGAGGGGCGACTCTCCACCTTTTAAGTCACAAACTCAGTTTACAAATCTCGCAGTATTCACAAACCCATTTTTCGAGAAAACAGAATTACATGTAAGCTCTCTTATGTACAATTTCGGAGTATTCCTGAAGACTAATCAATCTATTGATGGCAAGGAGTTCTTAAATTAGACCTCTGATCTCAAAGCAAGACCAGCTACTCAGAGTGGTCAACAGAAGGGTGAGGGTAGAATCATGTTCAACCTGTGGCCCACTGTTTTTGCTCTTTCTCTTTTTCTTTCTTTCTTTCTTTCTTTCTTTCTTTCTTTCTTTCTTTCTTTCTTCTTTCTTACTGTGCCCTTGATTTTTAAATTTTTAATTTTTCCCCCATTATACTTTATTGATTTTATGTATTTCCCCCATTTTATTGATATGTACATATGGAATACATAATGTTCATATTGATCTTGAGTATTTTGTGCATATACATATTGCGGCAAAATTATAAATTTTTCCCCTCTCCCTTTTTGATCCTCCTGCCCCCTTCTCCTCCCTACCGGTTCCCAGTACTCCCCTCAATTAGTTCTATGAATTGATTGTGATCTGGGTTTTTAAAAATGTTATGAAAATTTTTTAAAGGAAGTTTTAGTATTTATGAACATTGAATACATAGGTCGTTTTATACACGGCCCAAGATCTTCTTCGCTCAAAAACAAACTAAGGTAAGAAAAAATGGAGGGCCACAGGTTAGACATAGGTCATTAAACTGAACCTTGAATTGTGGGGTCAGGTGGATGCATAGGTAAACAGGCCTAAGGGAGAAGGCATCCAGTATCTGTTTTTACACGTATTACTCTGACACATATTGAGGAGATTATAGTTTCATGGCAGGTTCTTTTTACAATTTATGATCACCTCTTGAAAACTCCCAAAACTGAGACCTATAGATAATAGTCATCCACCTCCAGGGTGTTGGGGTGTTTTTCATGAAACCTCCTTTCTCAGCTTTGGCTGTCCTTTGTCACTCAAGGTATCCTGGTTACAGGACCTTCACCCGGTTCACAGCTCATGCCCCAGAGCCTGGCCCACACCCTCTGCCTTGGGCACTTCTTCCACATCACCAAGGATTCTCCATTCATTAAGGTCTTTGTTCAGACACCACTGCAAGGGGGAGGCTTTCAGCAGCCCCACCCACATTCCCTTTCCCTGAATAAAACCAAAAGCACAATTTCTTCATTATCTGATATGACATCATGTTTATTTACAGACTCAGTTGTGGCCTGTTTCTGTAATATATGGACTTCATGGGCTATTATTACTCCTGTACCCAAGACAAGGCCTGGTGTATAGTAGGTACTCAGTAAATTTTTATTGAGTTAACAGGGTAACTACTACCTGGAGTGAATGTGAGAGCCCTGTTTACAAACTCTGCAGCTACAGAAGGATATTATATTAAACATTCCCAGAGTGTGCCACGTGTATGCTGAGACGGAGTTTCAATCACTGCTCTTTAGTCTAAGTGAACAAGAAATACAAAACACATGGACCATTTTAAAGTCCAAAATTCAAACATTTTCAAGTGAGGCTTACAGAAAAGGCCTTTATACTCCATGTATATGCATAACTATTTTTCTTCTGGCAAAGTGGCAACATACTTGTGTGTGCTTAGCTGGGGTGTTCCCCCAAAATGTCACATTCGGGCTGAACTCAAATGAGTATGTTCTCGATTATTCCCCGTATGTTAAATTTAAGGAAAAAAAAAAGTAAGAGAAGTTGGAAGATTAGATTTTTTTTTTTTTTTCGGTTCTGGGGATGGAACCTAGGACCTTGCACATGGGAGGCACATGTTCTGTCCCTGGGCTACATCTCCAGCCTGCTTCAAACGTTTTAAGTAAAACTCTCCCTTATAGCTTGAGAATTCTGCTCGGGTTACCCAGTTAGAATTTCACCCATTATGGAAATTGATTCACCTACACTAAAGAATTGTGTTGACTGGTTGCCAAAGGCAGAGGAGGAATTTTTTGAAACAGTGATTTCCTTGTAAATAAAGAAGTTTAAGTGACATCTTGGTAAGATTTCAATTTCATCTAATCAAATAACGGCAGGGAATGGTACGTTGTGACACTGTTAGCATGCAGCCCGAAGGCCAGTACGCAGTTCTGAGCAGGTCTGAGTTGCCCACTTAACTGTCACATCCCCGGGACTATTTTAGCATTTGCATTAGTTACCGAACTCATGCCAGCATGAATTTAACTTATGGATAAGGCCTTCAAATATAGACGCATGCGGGATCTGACAGATAGTGGAAACTAGTGACTAGTAAATACCATTACCAGAAATTTACATGGCCTTCTATGTTTTTAAAACCCCTTTTTCTGTTTCTCTCATTTTTGCCTTCATTTTAGGCCTTTTTGGTCATCCGGGCAGGTAAGGCATTTACCGTGACGTTTCCTATTTCCAGACTTGAAAGGCTTCCCAGTCATTCCCCTGGCCCTGCCATGCACATCTTGAGTCATTCTCGTTATTCTCTTTGTCACATGCTTTTTCTCCAGGTACCTGTGTGTTTCTCTCTTATCACCCTTAAGTATCAGCTCCCTCAAACTGTCCAAGATAATCCATACAGAGTATCGTCCATGACCCTTTGGGTCTTTTTACACCTTTATTCTTCATAGCACTTAACATCTGGCTTGATTTTCTTTCATTTTATCTGTGGTACTGAGGACTGAGCCTACTGTGCACCAAACTATACCTCTAATTCATTTTTAATTTTCTTTTGTTTAGGGCATGGTCTTACTGAGTTGCTAAATTCTCCAAGCCGGACTCAAACTTGGAATCCTCTTGCCTCAGCCTCCCAGAGTGCTGGGATTACAGGCATGTGCCACCAACTGGATATCGTATTGACATATTGGTTCTTTATTTATTGCCTCTGCTTGCCCAAGACCATTCAAATATAAGCTCAAAAATCAGCTCCACAGAGACAGAAGCAGTGCTGTTGTTTATTCATTGTTATACTCCAACCTCTTGGTCATTGCTGGTCTCATCCCAGGGGTATAAGTCCTTGTTGAATGAATGAACCATCAGGGCTTGTACAGATACCTGGCACATGATAAATATTTATTGAATACAAACATAGCTTGATGAATGAGCTAGAGAAAGATCTGTGATTCACCCAAGGTCATATAGGTTGTGGTAACTTGCTTTTATTAGATTTCAATCCCCACTGATTGTTTCTCTGAGCCTTCTTCCTTTGTAGGTCTGGTAGTAAATCTAGGCTGCCGTATTTTCAAAGTTTCTTCGATCATCCTGTTTGGTACCTGAGAAAAACAACGTGATAGAAGGATGACAGGGACTAGGAAGAATGGTTATTTTAGTTTATATTCACAGTTGGTGAGCAGAAAGATCAAAACAGAGAAAAGAGAGGCCTATGGTGGTTATGGTGGGTATCTGTTCTCATTTCTCCTTTCCTCCCTACAGGCGTTCACTCAGACACAGGCACAGAGGAAGCACGTGGAGCCCCGAGCCTTCTTCCCCTGACTCACACTCAGACATACACACACCCTTACACCCACAGGTGCATGATGTCCTCACAAACTCTTTGTTACCTGAGTCAACTTTCTTGTTACCCAGTGTCAGAAGTTTCTGGGCACAAAGGACAACTCATCTTCTGGGAACAAATGACAAGTCACTTCATCTGTACTAAGGGAAAAAGTACCAAGAAATGCCCAGGGAAGGATACCAAGGCCTGTCCTGGCATTTACCTCCCAAAGAGCCGTTTCCAAACGGATATTTGCAAACCACATCTGACCATCGTCTTCTCCTCTTTAGGGCCCTGTTGTGGTTTGGATCAGGAATGTCCCCCCAAAGGCCTCGTGTATTTGAGTGTTGTAGACTATCCATGGATTTCATGTGCTACCCAGAGGTAGGGCCTCTCCAGGAGAAGTGGGTTACTGAGGGTGATGGATCATTGAGGGTGCGGCAGATCACAGGGTGTGGCCTGCAAGGACTTGCTCTTGCCCAGCTTCTTCCAGGAGCTGATCCTCCCTGTGATGCTGTGAGTGTTGTTCTCTGCCAGACCTTTCTCCCGGGACTCTTCCTGCCATTGTCAGCTGCCCACGAATGGGCTGAGACCTCCTTAAGCTACAAGCTAAAATAAATCTTTCCTTTCTTAAGTTGGCTCTGTTATTAGCTGAATATTTGTGCCTCCCCTCTCCTGATCCCAATGCCAAGGTACTAGGGGGTGGGATTAGGTCAGGAGGCTGGAGCCCTTATCATCAGGGTTAGTGCCCATATACAATAGGCACCACAGAGACTCCTTTGTTCCTTCAAGATTATGAGAACACACAAGACAACCCTTGTTAACCAGAAATTGTATCCTTATCAGGCATGAGTGGTTTTGATCTTGTACGTTCCTGCCTTCAGAACTGTGAACAAAATATGTTTGGTGTTGAAGCTACCCAGTTCAGGGTACAATAGGTATGATATTTTTGTTATAGCAGAACATATCAACCAAGACAGACTCTAAGAAATGCAAGGGAAGCCACATTGAAGTGTTCAGCAAGTGGAGAGATTAAGTCTGGTTAGTGTTCATGAAGGCCTGATTAATTATTGAACTACGATCAGAACAGGAATCTCTCTGGGGCATGTGATCGGAGTGGTACTCTGTATGGCTTGAATCTTGACGACTCAGGCAAAAGGCCAAGGTAGAGGGTGACGGTGAGAATCTGGGACTTCATCAAGGAATTTCATGGCCTGTCTGAATTTCAGGAAAAGTGGTAAACAATCGGAAGTCCATCTCTGGCATCTGTGGCTTTCTCTTCCTCCATTTTTTCTTTCTGCTTCTCTGTCCCACTACAAGTGGCTTCCTGTTGTTCTTTTCTTAACACACAGCCCTGGCTCCCCTGGATACTTACCTTTTATCAGCAGTAAAACTCAGAGTAGATCATAACATCTCCTTCTTTAGCAGTAGACCGCAGACTCACACCTGGTCACTGCAATGATGGGTATGCGGTGCCATTCTCCGGGACAGTGTACTTGCTCCCATGGAGGTCAGGCTTGGAAAGGAAAATGCACCCCATGAACTGAACCCTAAGGAACCTTGAGGAACCCTGAGTTGCTCAGCTTAGCATTTGGGCTACTCAACGTGTTACACCACTATAGATTATAGTTAACACGTTTCATGCTGAGCGTGGAAGGTAGGTTGTCTAGCCTCCAATTTATTTTGTTCTGAAGCCTCCCAATATTAGGATTATGATAGGGGATGACCGAACCTCAGATATTATTCTATTCTTTAATCGCCTATTATCCCTTGTCAGCCTGGTGACCTACTTAGCTCAAAAGGAAAGCAAAGCTTATAGAAAACTCAAAGATAGAAGTCAGAGGCAGATTTTCAAAGTTGTGTGTGTTGCTTTGAGAATTCAATTCAATAAAAAACTATATTTGTTAATTTATCCCCTTAAAATCAATTTCAATTTTTAGGGCAGTTTTAGTATTATAACAAAGTAGATCAGAAAGACTACAGAAGTCCTAAACACCTCCTGCCCCACAGACACCCAGCCTTCTTTGCTAAAACCCCACAAAGCTGGACCTTTGTTGTGCTAATGAACCTGCATTGACACATTGTCATCACCCACAGCCCATAGTCTACATAAGGCTTCACACTTAGTCCCATATACTTTGTGTTCTGACAAACACATCATGATGTATATCTTCGATTACTGTATCATGCAGAAGAGTTCCACTGCCCTGAAAGCCTTCCATGCTCGGGCAACTACTAATCTTTTCACTTGTCTATAATTTTGCCTCTTCCAGAATGTTATACAATTGAAATAATAGTTTGGAGACTTTTTAGATTCACTTCTTTCAGGCATCAACGCGAATGTAAACTTCCCATATGTTATCGTCATCTTTGTCATTGTCATCGTCTTCTGCTTCTCCCCCTCCATTTCCGTTTCCTTCTCCTCCTTTTCCTCCCCCACTTTTTTGGGTGGTACTGGGGATTAACCGAACCTAAAGTCTCCACACTGAGCTTCATCCCCAACTATTCATTTATTTGTTTAGTGTTACGGTTTGGCTCTGGAGTGTCCCCATGCCTAACACATTCAGATGTTGTAAAATATCGATGTGCTGTTGGAAGTTGGGTCCTGGTGAGAAGGCTTAGAACACTGGGGCTTGACCCAGAAGAGGTGGATCACAGGGAAAGGACCTGGAAGGGTAGCTCTGTTCTTCCTCCTTCACTTGGCTTCTCGTCTGCCATGCTGTGAAGAGCTCTCCTACTGCTCCTCTGAGTTGTGTTTCCATCATTGCCAGCCGGCCATGTATGGACTGTGACCTTCTGAAACTATGAACTAAAATAAATCTTTCCTCCCTTAAATTGAGGATGTAAGGTATTCTGTCCCAGCGACAAGAAAGTAACTAAGACAATTGGAGAAAGAATCTCACTAAGTCCCTAAATTATCAGATTGGGCTCTCACTTGTGATCCTCTTACCTCAGCTGCCTGGAGTGCTCGGATTATAGGCCTGTGCCACCCTGGCTTCTCTCCCTACCCCATGTCTTTTCACAGCTTGATAATTCATTTCTCTTTAATGCCAAATGGTATTCTATTTTCTGAATGCAAAGGAACCTACAATGTAAGTTCATCAGCACAACAAGCACCCAACAAAGGATTTGTTATTCTACTAAATTTTTTGTTGAATTTAAAAATATTTTTTCTCCCATTTTATTGATATGTTTAAGTGCAAAATTTAAAGTTTACATTGATCTTGAGCATTTTGTGCACATACATATCATGGCAAAGTTACTCATCGTTCCCCTTTCTCTTTTCAACTCTCCCCCAACCCACCCCCGAGTTCCCATTATTCCCCACATTACGTTTCATGAAATAATTGTATTCTGGGTTTTTCATAACAGAGAAACCATTCAATATTTCACTTTCTGTTTCTCCCTCACCTCACTAAGCATGATGATCTCAAGTTGCCTCCATTTGCCTACAAAAGCCCCCAACCTATCTGCCTTTATAGATGAGTAGTATTCCATTGTGTATAAATACCACAATTTATGTATCCACTGATCTGTTTAATTTTTATACTGAAGAAGTCACTAAGCTTCATGCAATTGAAAAATAATAATAAACAATGCTGTTTATAAAACAAGCCATTTTTAAAGAGCTGTCTTTCTATTAAGGTCTTTAAGTGGTGGACTGTAAAAGGGGTTACAAGGAAGGCAAGATTCCAACAGGATAAGTTTCAGGCTTCCCAGAGAGCTTAAAAGGATGGACAGAATTCTGCCAGTGTTATGGGATGCACTGTGTGTGTAGGTGTGTGTCCCTCATTTATATGTTGAAATGTTTATCCTCTGTCTTAGTTACTTTTTTGTTGTGACAGAATACCCAAGGGAGGAGGAAAGGTTTATTTCAGCTCACAGTTTCAGAAGGTCTCACGTAATCCATTCATTGGCAATGGTGGCGGCACATGGCAGAGGCTGGGGAACGTCTCATGGCATTGTAGGCAGAAGCCAAGTAAAGCAGGAGCCAGTCTATGTCTGGAGACTTAGGTCGAAGACTTTCCAGGAAGGAACTGTAACAATGTTTCTTCTTCCTTCCTTTATTTAGTTTAAGCTTGTGGTTGGGCCTTCCACACACCCAGGGTGGGTCGCCCTCCCTGCTTCCTGGCCCACGAATCAATGACACACACCTGAAAGCTCTGCCCTGAGCCCTCCCTCAATCTCAGCAAGCTGACACAATCCTTTCAGGTCAAGCCCCAGGTATCTGCCCCTTCCAGCCAGACCCCACCTCCCAATGGCATACAGTTCCACACTTATTTCATTACATCCAAATAAGTGAGGCTTTTGAGGGACTCTCCAGATGGAAACCATAGCATTCCCCAAAACTCAGAATGACTGGATTTGGAGATATAATCTTCGATGAGACCATTAATGAGATCATATATACAAACCCTGTCTTAGTCAATTTCTAATTATTGGGACACAGTACCTGACACCTACAACTTAAAGGAAGAGAGGTCTATTTTAGCTCAGAGTTTCAGGAGGTCTTCATTCACAGGCAGATGGCAACGTCGAAGGGGTCTGACAGAGAACAGTTTCTTAGGGCGTTGCAAGCAGAAAGACCCGTGCTTGAACAGAAGCTGGGGCAAGAGTACATCCTTCCAGTCCACACCCTCAGTGTGCTACCACAGCTTCCATAATCCATGACTCATTCAGCAATCCATCCCTCCTGACCAAGCCCCTTCTCCTAATAGCACATGAAAGTCATAGATAACCTACAACATCTAATGCACGAGGCTTTTGTGGGGATTTCCAGATTCCAACCATTAACAAACCCTAATCCAATCCAATTTGTGTCCTTATAAGAAGAAGAGAGTTGGACATTAAAGGATACAAGTGAGCCTGTGTACAGAGAAAAGTCTGAACTTAGGGAGAAGGTGACCATCTACAAGTCAAGGATAGAGGACCCAGAATAAAGCAACCCTGCTGGCACTTTGACCTGGGACTTCTGGCCTCCAAAACTAAGGAAATGATTTGTTTCTGTTTGCTTTGAGTCAACTAATCTTTAAAAATATCTGTTGGTGTTTTGCTGGGGCAGCCCAAGTGAGGACAGCAAGAAGGGTAACCTAATGGTGAGACTGGAAATCATGGCCTGAGTTCAAGAACAAGAAGAAGGCCAGGGTGCTGCCATTTTGGGGCCATTTCACCATGTTGTGTTTGGCCTTGGGTTAGCAGACAATATGAAGTCTATGTAGGTGACAGGGTGGAGTGGGTTCCTCTGATGGCCCTTATGATTTCAATCAGCTTTAGGGATGGTGGCTTGATCATAGTAGACATTTATATTTCTTATGCTTTCAAGTTAACCGATGTTGACTTTCTTTAAAAGGTGTTGGCTTCTGTTTCCCTGGTGCCAGCTTACATTGTTTTTGGGACACAGAGTTTGAAACATTAAAAGACTTACGTTGACATAGAAAACTAGCTAAGAAGATTTTGAGCTGTGTCTTATCACCAGGAGAGCACCTTCTTTTCTCTTGCATTCTTTCTGTATTTCTCAACCTCAAGGCAAAATGGTTGTGATGTGCATCCATTTCCCAAGTTGAATATAATTATTATGCATCACTAGTGACTATTAATAATTATAAGAAAGACAAAATAGAGACACAGATGAATCTGATTAACCAAAAGATTGCCAGAACTTCATGGGATCTTAGAGGTCATCTATCTGTACTTGCATACTTTATGGCAAAGAAGACAGAAGCCTAACAAAGTAGTGAGTTGTATGGTTTGGATGTTGAATGTCCCACAAAATGTCCTAGAGTGGCACTGTTTGGACTTTGTTCCAAGGTATTAAGGGAGGTACTTAGGTCTTTGGGGGCGTGTCCTTGAAGGGACTGTGGAATTCAGGTCTCTTCCTATTTCTTTTTGTTTCCTGGCCATGAAGCGAGCAGCTTGACCCACCATGCACTTCCTTCCGTTGCAAACTGACATCCCAGCCCAAGGCCCAGAGCAATGGACTCGCCCGATCTTCACCAAAATCTTCAGAATTATGATGCAATAAACTTTTTCTCTTACAAGTTAATTATTTCATTATAGCAATGCAAGGTTGACTAGCACAATATTTTTCTTAAGAACCTCCAGTCAGAGATTCCTAGTGCAGAAGATGTTTGTGCAAAATATTTTTAATTCTCTTTGAAAAGGAGGCTCACCTCCACAAAGATTTCATGGGAAAGTGGTCTGCGTTGTGTCTGTAGTAAGGCCATAACTTCCAGAAGGTCTGGCGCTCTGGAGTCTTTCTCTCTGCTGGCCTTGTGACCTCAAGTCATTACTTTAGCTTTCTAAACCTTGCATCTTATGGTAAGAATGGTAGTGGGGGGGGGGGGGTATTGTAGAAGCCATTTTGAGAGGGATCTGAAAATTAAGTGGAGCGATTCTTTTCAATATAGCTGCCACATTATCAGATCTCAAAAAACTGTATTTTCCTTTGTAATTTCCTACCACACAGTGACAGCTTTATTCATTTCTGTGACCCTGGGACCTGGCTCAATTTCTATTACAGAATCTGTGCAACAAATGCATATTGGATGAATTGAAGCCTCAGGAAATGGCTTAGGAGAGAGCTAACACTCAAAGCAGAGAGAAGAAAAAAGGACGCAGACCAGACGGTGATACAGAGACAAGGAAGCTGTAGATATTTAGATTCTCTGGCAATTGGAAAGATCTGAGAAATGTGCAATGTCAGTCACACCGCAGGACAAATTCTCCACTTCCGGGGAGGTCACGCAGGGTCATACAACAGGTGCACTGACATGCTTTGCAAAGCGTGAAGCACAAAACAGGTGTATAGGAAGCAACCACACCTTCCTAGGACAAGCTGCTCTAACATGGGGAGGCTTATGCAGCTCAGATCTCAGCAACTAGGAAGGTCAAGCAGCCTCTGACAGCTCTAAGACAACAGACTAGATAATAAAATCTATGCAGGGAGGAGGGGATTAAGCCTTTTCATCCCGATGCTTAAAGACCCTGGGCTTTGTAGACTTGGGAAGGGACCAGCCTTCCTGGGACTAGCAAATCCCTAGAGATAGCAAACATTTTGCCTGGGAGCCTGCCTTTCACATGCAAACCAAATTATCTAAAGTCTACACTTCACACCACCCTTATCGGGCTTTCACCTGAAAAACCCGCCACCCCCTGCCCTAATCACCCCCAGGCCAGGGCCGGTTAACAGGAGACTAGAGACAGCCTCTCTATCTTAGACCCTGCGGAAATCACTGAAACTAGCCAGTCCTGAACCTTCGTCTATACCTTTCCAAGAAAACCACAATAAAGACTCTTGCTGGTATTCTTCCCTCTGTGCGCCCCAAGTGGTGTCCCTTGCCTTCTGATTTTAGGGATCTATAAGAACAAAAGCTTCTTCCTATGACCCTTTTCTGCCACTGTGTGTTTTATCATGTTGATTAAAACAAATGCTAGGTACTATAACAAAAAGAAGCCATCACATTTTAAAAGTTTTTATCTTCTCTATCAAGTGACAGTTTTTTTCCCCCTCTTTATATATTTTTCAAATTTTCTTTCCATTTTGGAAGTTAAATTCTCCTGTCTTCTGATAAGTTGTTTCTGCTTCTCTTTCATTTCGTTATTGCTGTTTTCTTTTTGACAGTGAAGAACGTAGGATCTGAAGCCAAGTGGAAGAGAGGAGCTGGTGGTTCCTACATCCTACTTCTAGTAGACCCTGAGGGAAAGCGCCTCTCCTATTCATTTAGACTACCTTAAGCTTTCCTCAGCAAGATTTGTGCCTAAGACTCCGATTTCTTGTTTTACTCTCTGCTCCTTATAGCTTTATTCATTTAAAAAGTAGTCATATAGAAATGAGATATCATTAGACCTCAGTTAGAAGGCTAAAATTTAAGAACAACCTAATACCATCTGCTGGAGAAAATTGACAGAAACTTGTGGAACAACAGAAACTCCCACCGATTTCTGGCGTGCCATTTCTTTCAGAGTTAAATATAGTCTTGCCAGAGGCCTCACCAATCACACTCTGAAGTACTTGCTCAATTGAATTGAGAACTGTGTCCTCAGAAAAAGCAGCATCAGAAGGTTTGTAGTGGTTTTGTTCACACCGACCAAACACTAGAAGCAAACTTGGTTGGTGGACGGTAGGTAACACAAAGTGTGGCCTGTTCAGGCTGTGGAATGAGCGATCAAATCACACAGGCACATGGATGGGTCTCAAAGGCATGTTTCTCTAAGGGAAAGAAGTCAGTCTTCAAAGGCTACGGAATGTGCAGCTTCGTTTACATAAGACCCCGGAGAAGGCAAAACTCTTACAGAAATGCTAAATAGACCATAGGTTTACAGGGACTCCCTATGAATGGAAAGATTGAATAGGGACACCACTGTGGGTATTTCTTTTAGGGTGGTAAAATTATTTATAATTTTGCAATAAAGGTAGAGGCATGGCACTATGCACTTGTCACATTCAGTAGAACTTTACAGAACAAAGAAACAACCTCAACTGTGAAAAAATGAAACATTGGATGTCGGAGCCCAGAATAGGACGTAACAAGGAATGAAAGAACCTAAGCATATTACAACATGGAACAGCCTCACCGAAGCAAGTGGGTGTGAGAAAAAGGGCCCGTGTAAGTAAACTTGGAAATGAGCGGATTCCGAAAGATTAAAGGTACTCTAGTTGATCAAATTATTTTCTAGGACAGTATGGGTCAACTGACAGTTTTACAAGTATGATACAATATACTGGAATTGGAAAATTAAGAAAATGGGGCTGGGCCCATAGTTTGGTGGTTAAAGTGTTTGTTAGCAAGCATGAGACCCTGTGTTTGATTCCCCAGCACTGCATAAACTGGGAGTGGTGGTGCGCACCTGTAATCCCAGCACTTGGGGGCTGAGGCAGGGGGATTGCTGTGAGTTTGAGGGCAGCCTGGGTTATAGAGTAACTTCAGGACCAGCCTGAGCTACAGAGTGAGACCCTGTCTCAAAAAAAACAAACAAACAAACAAAAAAAAAAAAACAAAACAACAACAACAAAAAAAAAAACAGAAAAGAAAAAGAAAGGAGGAAAGAAAAAAAGTAGGAACTTGGTTCTTCATTATAGGAAGGAAAGGCTACTGAGATACGGACAAGCAATGGAAGAATACAATTCTTTATGTGGAACTGGGTTAGAGTTCAAGATGTCAGTATCTACTCATATTCAGCTTAATATAGATACAGATGGTTGCATATAGAAATATTTGTAGACCTACGTGTATACACGTAGATTAATATAGACATGCATGGGCTCAATAACATGGGCTTCCCCTCACCAGGGCTGACCTGGCTACAGCCACTGCTGAATGCCCACTCTGCCAACTGCAGAGAACAACACTGGGTGCCCAGTATGGCACCATTCCCCGGGGTGTACAAGCATAAGAGAAAATCTAGTTACAGTCCTCGTTTCAGTAACTGGTCACGTGGTCGTAGCTCGTGTTTATGACTAACTTCTTCTACTACCCATTCTGTATTTCCTTGACCCTCAGCAGTTTTTGGTCTTATTATTCAAATTTGTTAAGTTACACTCTAATGTTAAGCAATTAAATGTCAGGAGAGAAGGTATTCTCCACACAGGAACTTTGTTCTCTATTGTGGGAAGGAATTTATTGTGTTTTCATTTGTATGTGGTGCAGTTGTGCTGTGTTAGGCATAATTACTGACTTGGCTATTGTACTTGGGTAAGTGTGGTTCAAGAAGATGTGTCTGGTTGTCAAGCTGAAGAAAGGTGGATTGTGACTGTTGGAGAGATTATGTCAACTTGAGGGAATCAGGAACTACACCTGGACTAGGGTTTGGAAACCACACCTAGAATGGGAATCGAGAACCAGTCTGGATGAGAGTGTGAGTGATTTGTGAGCTGGCGAATGAGGGAAGAACACTCACCCAGATGTGGGAGGCCCAACTGGAGCTCAAACCGTATAAAAGGAGAGAAGAAGAAAGATTGTTACAGCTTCTTCCTTTGGGAAAGCTCTCACCTTTGCAATTGTCTACGAATGCCGACTTACTACACACCACAGATCTCCATCACCGATTCGCTCCAGTCTCAATTTGTGCCTGTCTGCCCATCGCTGATCTTCAGTTGCCGATCTTCAGGCTCTAGTCTTTGCCATTGTTCTTCAAGCAACCGAGATCTGCAGCAGACTCTTACCAGCTGTCCTGATGTCCCAGATGGGAGTTCTACTTCGTGGCTAAGCAGCCATTGGACACTCCAGCTCTCACATGTGCAGATCGCTGTCTTAGATTATTTCTATCAGATTTGTAAGCCTTCCTAATAGATCCTTTTTGTTATAATTTCTGTAAAGTCTGCCTTTTGAAAGAATCCATACTAATAAAGCATATGTCTATTATTTCTCTGTTAGCTGAAAGGGCCTAGAAGCGCTAGCAACCCAAAGTTGTCAAAAAGAAGGGAAGTCTTAGAAACCTAAAAGGGGACCACAATTAAGAGTAAGGTGGCATGCTGCATGATTGTTGAGGTGGAATCTTTATGTTGCCCAGGCTAGCCTTGGGCTCTTAGGCTCAGATGGTCTTCCTGCCCCAGCCTCCCAAGAGATCACCTTGAAGGCACGTACAATGCTATGGTATGGAATGTGGTCAGGTACTTGGATGTAGTGAAATGATCGTGCAATTGTGTGCTGTTGTGAGGTAGGGTCTGGCTAGAAGGGGCAGATGCTTGGGGTCTGACATGGAGATGTGTCAATTTGTTGAGATTGGAGCAGAGCCCAGAACAGACCTTTCATGTGTGTGTCATTGAGTTGTGGTCCAGGAAGTCAGGGAGGGCCTGCAACCTCGGTATCCAGGGTGAATTGGCAGCTTGAATTGAGTAAAGGCAGGGAAAAGAAATCTTGTTGCTTCCTAGAAGGCTCTGGTTTTGCCTGAGTCTCTAGACATAGTCTTGTTCCTGCTTCTCTTGGTTTCTGCCTGACATGCTATAAGTAGCTTTCCAGCCTCTGCCATGTGTCTTTGCTGTTGCCAGCTGTCTCATAAATGAATTGTGTGAGACCTTCTGAAACTGTGAGCCAAAATAAATCTTCCCTTCCTTAAGTTGTGGATGTCAAGTATTTTGTCCCAACAACGAAAAAATAACTAAGACACACCACTACATGTAGATCTAAATGGGTTCTTGATGCAGAAAATGGCAATTAGAGATCAAGTGCTTGTCTAGCATGCCTAAGGTCTGGGTTTAATCCCAGCACCAAAAATAGAAGAGAAAAAGATATTCAAAGAAAATTAAGAACTTTCCAATAAAGTGTAGAACTACTATCTTCAATTTCTCTGCAAGCTTAGAACTATTTTTTATTTTTATTTTTTATTTTTATTTATTTTTTTTTTTTTTGAGACAAGGTTTTGCTCTGTAGTCCAGGCTGGTCCTGAACTAACTATGGAGTCCAGGTTGGCCTCAAATTCACAGCAACCCTTCTGTCTCAGCCTCCCAGCTGAGATTACAGGTGTGTACCACCGTGCCCAGCTATAATGTGGTGCCGGGAGATTGAACCCAGAGCCTCACATTTTCTAGGCAAGGGCTGCGATCAGTGATCTACGCCTTCAGTCCCTAGAACTATTTTGTTTAATGCTGGGAGGAAGATATGCTTAATTATTTTGCTTGAAATTTGATTCTTTTACTTATTCTACAATGTAGAGCTTGGAAATTGAGCTTCTTTAAATAATATACTTAGAAACTTAGCTCACCACAAGTACAGAGCTGAAAAATCTTTGAGTAATAAAGAGTAGAAAACAGAAAGTAAACTATTAAGCAAGTAAGAACAAGCAGTTGTACAAAGCATAGGACACCATAGTTTTTCATATTGTTAAGAGATGACTATATCACTATTTTGATTTGCATTGTTAAAATGCAAACATAAACTTTTCATGATGAAAGTAAATATTAAACTCAGCTACTCTGTATTTCTCTGCAGTTTTAGTACACAAAATATTGCTGAGCTTAGCCAATGTTTCTTAATAGAAGACTATAGAACCCTGGAGAATCCGAACTCTTAGGAATCAATAAATAGGTGTGTAGACATTGTGTGTCTTTGACAAAACACATGGATTCAGATTATTTTCAAATGACTGGCAGTGTACTTTAAGTGAAGGATTTTTTTTTTTTTTTTTGAAATAGGGTCTTGCTCTGTAGTCCAGGCTCACTATGGATCCCAGGCTGTCCTTGGACTCATGGCAATCCTCCTGCTTTAGCCTCCTGAGTGCTGGAATTACAGGCATGCACCACCACACCCAGCTTATCTGGTGCTGGAGAAATGAACTCCGGTACTTAGTGCTTGACTTAGTACTTGCTAAGCAAGCACTTTAACTGCTGAGCCATTCCTCCAGCCCCCTGGCAGTGTACTTTGAAATGTTCTAAAAATATATATAACTGTTATACCTACCATGTGTGAGAAGATGGGGTATAGGGGCGGCCAGAGCTTCTAAATGTTGTAAGGTGACAGGGACAGTGACCTCTCTGCAAAGGAAGGGGTTGAAGACCTTTCTGTTAATTTAAATTCGGGGTCTGGCACCTGTCTGCTATCCTTAACATGTACAAATGTTAGGTTTTTGTATTTATTCAATACACATTTACAGAACAGATGATATGCGTAAGGCCTGTGCTAGGAAGATGTGGACAACACAAAGGCAAATTAGACTTGGAACTCTCTGATCTTCCCTCAAGGAACTGGTAATTGAATAGAGGAGGCAATGTTTGTGTAAACAAACATGGGAGAAAGTAGTCATTAGAAAACAAGAGTAGGTAGATGAGTTGTCCTTTTACCTCCTACCTATAAAATTTATGGGATCACATGAGACTGTCTGTCATGTTCACCCAATTATACTTTTGCTCCAAACTCTCATCACATGGCACCTGGATCCTTCCTCTACACTTCCTCTCCAAGTCCAGTTGTTCTTCAGTCACACAGATTGAACCGTGTCGTATGACTCTCACAGCTATCAGGATGAAATAAGGTGCTCAGGTGGCTGCTAGAGAAAAAGTTATATCTTGTTCTGGCTCTGCTGACTTCTCTAGCCTCTCCTTCCACTATGCCTGGGTTTCAGACATGCCTAGTCTGTCCATGGAATTTGGATCTAGAATGTCGCCCGAAAGCCTCATACATGGGGATGTTGTGAATTACTGATGGATTCTATGTGCTGTGAAAAGGTGCAGCCCAGCCAGTAGAGGTGAATTATAGGTGTGTGGTGGAAGACAGGCATGTGGTAGATTAGGGGTGTGTCGTAGATTATGGTTGTGGGGCACATTGCTGGGTTTGTGACCTGGAAGGGTATATGCTAATTTGGCCCTTCCTCACTCACTTGGCTTCCGTCTGCCATGATGGAAATGGCTAAGATTCCACCATGTGCTTCCTCCCTTATCACTGCCCCTGAATTTGGACTGTGACCTTCTGAAACCGTGAGCTCAAATAAATCTTTCCTCTCTTAATTTGTGGATGTTGGGTATTGAGTCACAGTGATGAAAAAGTAGCTAAGATTGAATCCCAAGCCCACCCTTCCTTCCATCCTCCAGCTGGCTGCCTACCACTAGCAGGGGCTTCACAGCTCAGGAGAAGCATCGCCTCCTCTGCCAGCTGTTCCGGGATCCTGTCTCCAGGCCTGTTCCCTCTCCTCCACCACACTCCTTTTCCGTGCCTCTGACCCATTTATTATCTTTTGAATTGTACACACGTTCTCCTTTCTTCACAGACTCTTACTCATCCTTCAAGATTCCTCTTTGGTAATTCTCCACTCCTCTGGTGAGTCATTAAGACTTTATTTATTCTTCCCTATAGTCCTCAGTTGCCTCTGCCTTGTGTTCTCAATCGTTGCTGGCCTGTTTTGTCTAGCTTTATCACCTGCTTGCAGTCCTTTCAGAAGAGGCAATGTATCTTCATCTTTTATTTTTAGCACAATTAAGATAATAATCTTTTCAGGTAGCTGCTTGGTCCTTTAGGCAACCAAATAACTCTAAGCCGGCAAGTGCATAGTCTACTCCAGCTGGCCCCATGTCTGGATACTCTAAAAGGGAGGACATGCTAGTCTGTTTAGGACTTCCTGAGCCTCATACAACAAGGAGATGCAACTTACAACATGTATGTTTCTTCTCACCAAATGTCTGTTCTATGCATATTCATGACCAAACAGAAAGAATAATTCTGCATCTAAATCTACCATGTAAATGGGCTCCTCGTCAATCCCACCATTGTTTTTTGCTGGAGCTAGCAGGCAGCCTAGGCTGCACATTCCTGGGACGTGAATAATATCAGTTGTGATTACACTTCAATATCTCACTCATCATGAGCTCCGTGCACACCGAATATGACCTAATTAGGAAATGCGGAGGGCCTTCTGCTGGGAATGAGTGCTGGGGGAGCACCACCTGCCCCTGGTACCAGCAGGGTGCACTTAGAGGTACGCACAGGTTTGAATCCTGTAGGGCTCAAGGTCAGACCTCACCCACTAGTTCACATTCCTCACCTAATACCCAGAAGCCAAGAATGCGACACCTTGGATTCCATCCTATATTACTCTCCATCGTTGTATTGCAAAACAGATAGGTCAGGGTTGATAAGCCAGTCTGTTTTAAATATCAATAATAAAGTGGTTAACTCTCCCTGCATAACACATCTGTTACTCGCTTGTGTTGCTTGGCCTCAAAGGGCAACTCTGAATTTGTGGTTGTATTGGCTTTTTGCCTTTTATTGAATTCTTTCGGGATTGTTTATCTTCCTACATGGCGCTTAAACTGCCTTCAAGGTCTGAATTCTGTTTTCAAAAGGACAGAAAGCAGAAGACCGAGAGTATCTACTGCCTGCATTGCAAAGGTGAGACTCTGCTCTCAGTGGACCATGATTCTCCTCGGTACACAAAGACATATCTGTTCAATCTTCTCTCCGTGCATTGGTCCAAGGCTGATTGGACACCTGCTCTACTGCCAGTTTACCTCATGTCCCTGGTGAACCGGCATGCAAAATTTAGAGTGACTGGTAGGAACAAACAAGTGGCCTGAGGTCACCTGTCTGGGAGTGACATTCGGCCAAGCACAGAGTCCCAGTCAAATGAGCTAACTGATAGGTCAGCCTCAACTTTCTCATAGTCTATGTCTTACCCCAACAATATCTGAGCTTCCGATATTCTGGCCAAAGGCTCTTTTGCAGCTGGGATGTGGGAGTTTCAGGGATCACCATTACAATCCTTTGTTTGTCTTGAATTATGATTAGCCAACCTAGATTATCACAGTTATTTTGCCTCTCAGACTTCCAAGTATTCTGTGTCTCCCACCTTTTCTTAGAACTGGGCTTCCCTGGAAATCTAACTCTGGGTATCTAGTCCCTTTTTTTATTATTATTACTGGTTTTCTCCACAGAGACTGGAGCCTGGCTTTGAGACAGACCTCCATGAAGCTCTGGGATTCCGATTCACACCCACTCAGTTTTGTCTGGTCTATGAGTGAGGCCGTCCTGCTACTTCTGTCTTCTAACCAGGTGATTCTCAATGTTATATCAAGACCTTGCTCTGTTTGCTCTGTCCTACTTGCTTGACTGAGTTTCTTCTCTCTCTCTTTTTCTCCGTATAATAACAGGTCTTTATCTGGAAATAAAGGAACAGAGGAGTAACAGCTCCCACTATTTGGGAGGAGGTCCCAAATGGACTGCCCCCCTGAATTTCAATGCTACGCTGGTCCTCACTTATCCTTGCAGCTCCTTTCCATTCCTGTTTTCTTGGCTGCCATGAGCTGGCAAAAATTCTCAAAATCTAACAGGGAGATGTCGGTCCCATCTGTCTCCTCTTGAGGAGTGCTTGCAACAGGAGAACAGTGTTGTTGTATTGCTACTATGATCGTCTTACTGTTAGGGAAACTGAGGCTCAGAGAGATTAAATGACTTGGCCAAGTAGATAACTAACAAATAGTGGTGCCAGCCACTATTGGCTGAACAGTTGGCTGTTTGTGCAAACTTACGTACTCTATTGGCTCCAAAAATCTGAAGGGTAGTAGATGTGACAGAGAAGTAGAAATATTCAGGATATAAATTTTTTATTGTGATTATCATCGTTGACTGGTCCTCTTCCAGTTTGCAGTAATGCTTTCTTCTGTGCCTGTCCAGGCCTTTAGGGGAAAAAATATGCTGTTGGTTGCTGGGTCAGATGAAGCTTGCACGTGGGTGGGAATTAGGGAATTACGACAATGTCTACAGATGCCAGGTGTGAACAAGCCACCTTCTGAAAGCTCATTTGTGGTTATTTAGAATGAAGGCCTCATTTTCCCAGACAGATAACGTTGTAAATGGTGATTAGAGTCTTGGGCTAGCCCACAACAGCTGTTTAACGATGATGCAGCTAGAGTGTGTTTTTAATTCACAAAGAAGCTGAAGAAATGTATGTGTTAACCTCTTGCTACATAATAATCAAGGCCCGATCAATTAAAGTGTGTTTGTTTTGAGTCCTGGCCTTTGAGGAACTGTTGGTCTCTTGCTAGCAGTAGTGATCTTGTCTCCAGTGTTTTGATGCACAGGTTGTTGGGAATTCCTTCAATATGGGTGTGTTTATGCATGTGTGTGGTACTAGGGATTGGGCCCAGGTTGTTGACACTGAGCTACATTCCCTGGAGGGGTCTCTGGGGTCCCTGGCTGCTGCTGGCCACCAGCAATCAGGAATCAGTGAAGTCTAGGGGAGCAGGGTCTTGAGGAGCTGTGAGTACGATGGATGTCATACATCCGGGAGACTGAACCAGTGTTAACAGCTCGTTTATTGTCCGTGCTGGCCAGGCTTATAAGTAATTGAAGGGGAAAGGGTCAGCCAGGTAACAGGGCAAGGGCCATTTAATGATTGGAGGAAGTGTGGGGTCTGAAATTCGCCGGATTCGCATGTTAGGTCTCTCGAAACCTGATCACACAATTTCTGGTAAGGGTCTTGGGGTAGGGGGAAAACTGGGGATTTGAGTAGAGTGATACCTGAGCTGTGGTCCATCCTGGGCCTGGGATAAGAGGAAGAATCTCCACTCCTGCTGGTCCCGAGACGAGATTATCGGGATCTGAGCCACCTTCTACCTTCCAGTGTTCCTCAGCCTACTCAGAGTCCCACAATTCCCAGCCCATTTTTTAGTTCTGATATTGAGATAGGGTCTCACACATTTGCTAAGTTGCCCAGGCTGAGGTACTCTTACTTGAGTCTCCCAGAGTGCTGGGATTACAGGACTTTGCTACTGGGGCTGGCTACCCTGAAATTTTATAGCTGAAGATGCTAGTTTGCCAAATGAATAGGGAACAGCTATTATAGAGAGAGATTAGGTATTCCGATATGAAAAAGGAAGATATGGAATGGTGAAAGGACACGAGAACAGGAATACTAGAAATAAAAATGGAGTAAGAAGAAGAGTTAGAGAACAGAAGAGATTAAAAGCTAGAAGGACCCAAATCAGCTGAGGATGTGAAGTATAATCTGTCGAGGAATTGGGGACTGATAGAGGATGAAGGTGACCCAGAGTTAGAAGGGGATGAGCTGGGCCAGCTGCCAGAGGCCTGTGGTCCCAGCACTCTGGGAAGCTGAGGCAGGAAGATGACAAGTTTGAGTCTAGCCTGGGTAATTTCATGAGATCGCTGAAAACCAAAAATTAAAATGGCTGGTGATGTACTTCAGTGTCTACTTCCCCCCCCACCCCCCAAAAAAAAATGGTGATGGACTTGTGATGTGAGAAACAGATGATTTGGGTAGTAGATTTTCAATGGCTCTAGATAGAGCAAGCTCAGTTTTAGAGAGATTTTAAAGAAAAAAAGCTATACTGGTAAGTTCTATTTAACTTAACTCCAAGTAGGCATAACCAAGGGGTGGTCAGATTAGCCACTGATTCTCACAACGAGGAGACAGAGCGTTCTGCAGGAAGAACATGAGGTCTGAAAATGAATGGGAAAAGGACCTTGCAAGGAAACTTAAGTTATTCTGTGCCCAGCACAACATGAAGAAAACAAGCCTGCAAAAGAAGAAACAAGTGGCAAAATATACATTTTTCACTTTTGTCTTTGCCCTTTTGCCAAAACTAAAAGGGAGAGGGTTAAAATAGGATTTGATCTACAGCAGGGGTCTCTAGTCCCCACGCCAGGAACCAGAAGTAGTCTGTGGCCTTGGAAGGACAGGGCCTCTGGACAGATGAACCTTGAACAGCAGGTGAGAGGGCTAGAGAAACCCCACCTCCTGCCAGCAGGATCCTATCAGATTCTAATGCTGGTTCCCCTATTCCTGCTACTGACCCTCTCAAAGCTATCCTCTAAAGACCTACTGCAGAACAAGCACTCTCTACCCCAAGCCCCCTACCTCCCTGCCCTTGGGAGAATGGTCTTCAACCAATCCAGTCCCTGCTGCCAAAAAGCTGGGGGCCACTGATCTAAAGTAAAGAAAAGAGCTAAGAGTAGCAAAGATGTCCTCAAAGACATCTAATAGGACATTTAATAGGTTCTATCCTTGGTTGGCTGGTCTATATGGGTAAGAGCCTGGACAGGTCTGGAAAAGACAGACTAGGAAAGGATTGGAATTTATCGGCTGACAATATAAAAATATGATCTCCATTGTGACCTGGGGCAAATTTTGTGGATTATATTGCCTTTATAAATGTTTCTTCTTTTTGTATTCACACAAAGTTTTGGTGTGAGTGCTCTCTCTCTCTCTCTCTCTCTCTCTCTCTCTCTCTCTCTCTCTCTTCTTTCTGGCTAAAGATCCATAAGGCTGTCTCAAATTGTGGGACTCAATACTTAGGGGAGATACTTCCGTGAGTCATTATGTCTCATGATTATCCTATTAGGGAGTAGGAGGTTATATTTTAGGACATGACCAATCCCCTTAAATAAGGGGATAAAGTGTTCTGGAGGAAAGCAGAGATTTACAACATGACGGATTTAAGAATGGTGTTTATCTCTGAGGCTGGATGGGGGAACAAGGCTGTGAACTGGGAGACCCCTGAGTGGATCTATGAATGATTTAACTTGTTTTTAATTTTTTTCATACATTCTTGGAACAGCAGTGTTCAGGATCATTTTTTAATATTCAACATTGAAATCAGATCTATCTTTAAGTTCCTAGTCAAAGTCTGACAGCTTTGTGTTCTGAATGGAATGGGGTGAATGAAGAAATGTGTTAATAAAAGGAAGAGTTGCTTCTGCTGAGGCCAGCAAGGGCAACAGAATTCTAGGGAGAGGACAGTGCCCAGGAGTAGTGAGCAAGTGGTGAGGAGCCAGAGGTCCAAATGTGGAGTTGAGAGAAGCAGGCCATGGTGCTGACCAGCTTCGAGAGCAAATGGGAAGTGGAGAAAGATTTAGTGGAAGAAGGTGACTGGGGTTACATAAAGCCAAGAATGGAGATGCTTCCCTCTGGCCTTCCATTAAGATGTTGGAAATGCAGATTTCTCATAATCTCACATAGCCATAGCCGAGCACATACGTGGACAAGGCTGTTTCAGGGATGTCAAGAGATTGAATACAGGTTCCAGAAGGTTCAAGATGCATGGAGACAGTTAGAGCCAGGAGGGACTATCAAGGGACTCTAACAAAAATCAGTGGGGAAGCCACACCAGACAATCTTTCTACCTCGTTGATCACTAGAGTGAGATGGAAAAAATGCATCCATAAAGATGCAGCAGTTTGGCAGAATTAGGAATGGCTGTTTCCATTTGCCTTTTGCTGATGCTGTTCATTGTGTTGGTTCCTATTAATTAAACTTCAATTAAAATAATCTTGCAGTGAGAGCGCTGGTAAGAGGAACATCTGTTCTTTATTTCAGATACTAGTAGGCAAGTCAGGGCTGTTGGCAGAGTATTCCAGTCAAAGCAGGATTTTGTGAAACTAATTATCTCAAAAACTTGTGGAAGGGCTTACTGTGGTAAGTGTTACATTTGGGCAGGAATTTTTTGGAAGCTGGGAGGGTCTGACTGGATTTATTTTGGAGGTTGTATAGCCCAAGAAACAGAAGTTAATAGTTTTGAAGGTAGGAGAAGGAAGCAGAGCGTGAGATAGTGTTGCTGCTGCAGAGTTTAATCGAGGCTTTGGCATGGCTTCCACCCATATCATGTAATTAGGCAGGAGTCTCGGTGAGGAAAAGTCTGGGAATTTGGCTTTAATCGTAATGCAATTTTGCTAATTTTGTTTTGCATAACATCCTACATTTGTATCCCACTCAGGTGTTCTTACCCCTAATCAGACTTTAACAAAAACCTGGATAATTTTCATGTTTTCTGTCTCAACTTCGTGTTATGTCTTAGAGTTAACAGCAAACTACTTTGTCTCCAAACAGCTTTCCAGTTTTATCCATATGTCCCATCTCTGGCTTTAGTTCCTTCATTCAAGCCTTTTTTTTTTCCTCCAGTACTAATTGCTTACCTAATTTCTGCCTTCACAGCCACTTGGAAATGAAAAAATACAGTATTTCGGGTGTGGATTCTGAGCCAGATAACATGGCACATGCCTATAATCCCGGCACTTTGAGATGCTGGGGGCAAGAGCATGTCAAATTTAAGCTCAGCAAGCGTAATGTAGCACCTTGGCAAGACTCGTTTCAAAATAAAGACTAGAAAAATGGCTGGGGACGTAGCTCAGTGCAAAGGCCTTTGGTTCAATCCCCCATTACAAAACAAAATGAAACATTTCAGTAATGCAAAGCTGTTTATACAGGGCTGGCAAATAGAAGAACACTGGATTGATGTATAAGTACGAGTTCCATATGATAACATTTTGTGTCACCTAAATGATAATGTTGAACACCAAGAACACCAAGAACATCGTCACAACTGAATGCAACAAATCAGCATAGTCAGTGCAGTTTGCTCCTCCCTACAAGGCTACTGCTATGTCTTGGAAGTTTTTTGTTTTTTTTCTTGGAAGAATTTATTATTAGAAGAGTTCTTTATCTTTGCTCACACACTTTTCTTTTAATCAAGCTTTTGATCCATGTTAGCTTTTTATCACTGAGAGAAAAATACCTAAGATAAGCAACTTGAAGGGGGAAAGATTTATTTTGGTTCATGGTTTTCAAGGTTTGGGTTTGTGGTTAGCCAGCTCCAGAACACGATGGGGAGGAACCACGGCACAGCTCAGCTGCTCACCTTGGGTCCACCAGGAAACAGAGAGAAAGAGGGAAAGAGCCAAACAGAAAAGGGCGAGGCCAAGAAATAGTGCCCAGAGCCATGCTCCCATAAGCCAGTCTCTTCAAATCGGTGCCACTTTCTAAGTCTTTGTCATCTCCCAATAGTACCCTCAAATTATAAGTTCATCAATGGACTGACAGAATGAAAGCAACACCTTCACAATCTGATCACCTTAGCCACAGAGCCAAGTGTAGGCACATGCAATCGTAGCAGTTGTATGCAATGATGCAAGGAGATTTTGTTTAGCATTTGCCCTGTTTTCTCTGGTGGTAACAACTTGCAGAACTATAATTCATCACCCCAAGGATCCCTTGAATCACCTTTGGGAGGATATTATTACCCTTCCCGCTCTCCACCTTACTACCTGGAGTCACTGATCTGGTCTCTGTGTCTAAATTTTATCATTATAAGAATGGATAGAAATGGGACCACACAGTACACAACCTTTTGGAATTGTCCCCCTTCACTCGGCACACTTCTCTGGAAATTCATCCAAGTTGTGTGTATGTCACTTGTGCGTCTTTTTCATTGCTGTATTCTGTGGTATTGATGTTCACTAGTATAGTCAACCACTCACTCCTTGAGTGGCATCTAGGCTATTTCTACTTTTTCTCTATTATGAATAAAGCTTCTATAAAAATTGGTTTTGGGGCTTTAGTGTGAACATAAATCTTCATTTTTCTAAGATAAGTGACTGAGTTACTTTTTCATTACTTAATACCTGGCATCCAAAATTTAAAGGAGGAAAGATTTATTTTAGCTCACAGTTTTGGAAGGTCTCGCACAGTTCATTCATGGCTGGCTAGCAGCACTGGAAACGCATGGGAGAGGTCTAGTTGGAGAAAAGCTCTTCGTGGCATGGTAGACAGGAAGCCACTTGAAGGAAGCAGAGTGGAGCTAACCTTTTAAGTTGTGTCCTAGTGATCCACTGTGACCCACCCATTTTGGGTCAAGCTCCCGTGTACGGCCCTTTCCAATCAGGTCCTGCTTCTTAACAGTATTTTGTTTCATAGATACCTCACTACATCCAAATACAGGAAGCTTTTGAGAGGACATTCCAGATCCAAACCATGTCTAGGGGTACAAGTGCCAGGGTGTTTGATAGTGGCATACTCAATTAAAAAATGTCAAATTGTTTTTCCATCATGGCTGTTCTGTTTCACAATTCCATCAGTCATACGAGTGATCCACTTTTTCTTCACCCTTCCTGGTATTTGGTAGGTGTTGCTATTTCTTATTTTAGCCAGTCTGATAGGTGTGAAGGAATACTGTGGTGTTGGCTCACACTTCCTGAATGTCTAGTGACGTTCAACATCTTTTCATGTATTTATTTACCACTTGTATGTTCACTTCAGTGAAATGGCCTTTCCTGTCTTGTCCATTTTCAAATTGATTCTCCTTATTTTCAACTGACATATTTTTGAAAGTTTATTATACACTCTAGATTCTAGTACTTTGCTATAGATGTGATTTACAAATATTTTCTCCTACTAATTTCTTTGTCTTTAGAACCTCTTAAAAGACCAAGCCTTTTAAAGTTTGGAGAAAGTCTACTTAATTATTTTTTCTTTTATTTATACTATTGGAGTCAAGTTTAAGCCTTTTTTTTTCTAGCCATACATCCTATAGATTTTCTATTTTTAAATAAATGTTTCACTATATACATGTGAATCTGTAATTCATTTTTGAATTCATTTTTGAATAAGGTGTATGTTTATGTGAAGTCTCTTTCCTCTTTTTCTTTTGTCTACGGTTGCTTTAGCATCGTTTGTTGAAGAGACTATTATTTCACAAGTGAAATGTTTTTGCACCTTTATTAAAAAGCAGTTGGCTGTATCTGTGTGGCTCTACTTCTGGGTGTTCTACTCTGTTCCATTGGTTTATATGTCTGTGCTTCTGTTAATACCATACTGCCTTGATCGTATAGCTCAAAATTAGGTAAATATCTTCCTTTCAGCGTATTCTTTTTCATGTTACTTTTAGTCATTCTAGTTACTTGGAATCTTATATAAATTTTAGAACAACCCTATCTGTGTCTACAAAGAAAACATTTGTTGGGATTTTAATCAAAATTCTGTTAAGTCTATGTGATCAGTTTGTAGAGAACAGGTATCGTTACTGTGTTTAGTCTTCCAATCTACAAACACAACATGCCTCTCTGTTTATTAAGATCTTTGGTTCTTTTATTAGAATTTTGTAGTTTACTGCATACAAATGCTTGACATATTTTGCATATTAACACCTAAGTGGTTTATGGTTTGGGGCTATCTTAAATGCCATTGTAATTTTAACTTCTGTGTGTCTAGGCTTTGCCTACAGTGATCCTTTGGCTAAAACAAAACCAGGTCAAGCAAACAAATGAATGAGAGCAACCAAGAAACAAAATCCCCATAACAACCTCCCTACCCCGCCCCCCAACACCTCCAAAAAAAAGACCCCACAAGCTTTTACTTGGGGATTTTTGTGTATGTGCCTACTGGCAATTTTGAGATTGTTGGCTTCTTCAGCTCCAACTCTGGGGCGTATAATATAGCAGAGAAATCCCAGAGAACTTAGCACTGGGCCATCCCGCTGGTCCTCAGCACCCTCACTAACCTGCTCCTCCATTTATCCATATTGGTATCCACGCAGAAACACCTGCATATCAAAGAAGAACTCTACCTTGAAGAAATTCTACTTTAGAGGGATGTAAATGCCTTCCACTTCTAACATTACATGACACGTTAACACAAACAAAGACAGCTTTCCAATTGCTAAAATCTCCTCCACTCTCTGTAGTTAGGCTCAAAACTCCACTGCTTTCCCTGCACTGTAGTGGACTTTGTTACTGTTAACAATAAAATATTATTACCGTCATGTTTCAGGAGGGGTCAAACAAAAATCCCCATCCAGAAAAAGAAGGAGAGAAAGAATGGGGTTGGAGATTCCCTATCACAGTCGCTCAATTCCAAAGACTAATTTATAGATTGTTTTGGGCATGTCCTGTAGGCTAATCACCTCTCTTCCTTCTCTGGCTCAGATTCTGTAGTTCAGTCAAGGCAACGGGTTCGTTAATTTTCTCAATGAGCTATGGTTGTCTTCTGTTTCTCTTTCTTTTTTTCTCCCCTCACGTCACTCCTTTAACTGAAATCCTCTTATGTATTCTTTAAGCCACTAGCATCTACTGAGTCTTCACATTAAAGACAAACCTGGCTTCTGCATCTGGGTTGTATTAAATTCTCTGACCACTTCACGTTTCCTTTCAAAGTTCTCCAGACCTTTGGGTATTTGGTTTGTGCTTTATTAATTTACATTTGCTGAAAGGTTAAAAAATAACTAGGTATTGCCAAACACTGCATATGTGTATAATCAATTCAGATTGTTAATTCCACGAGGACACGAGCTGTCCCGGTTTTGCCAATTCTCAGATAACCTCTGTCGGTCGCTTTGCGCAAGCCAGACGCTGTAGTTCACAGGCGAAGGGGGTTCCGAGGGAAACCGAATCTGAGCATTTCAAGAAGTCCCAGCGCATCTAAATAGCAGAAAGGTCAAGAATGCTAGATAAATAGGGTGTAAATATTTAGTAGCGCTTCTCTTGTGGAATGAGTAACAGCAAATGAATGCCGCATGCCTGAGGACCACTGGGCTCAGCAAATCTATTCTCAGTGGAAATTATTTTAGTGCATCAAATATTTATTAAGCACCTAAGATGTTCCTGCCATTTTACTAGATCCACAGATAGAAATGGAAGAAATGTAAAAAGTTCAGTTTATGACCTCAGGGAAAATAGACACAGGGGAAAAGTATGTATTCGCGTGGTTTTAATCAAATCTATGAAGATGCTGATGCTGACGGAGCATAAAGAGAGCTCGGCATGATCTTTGAGGAGGCGATTCCTGGGTAGAGTGATGGGAGACAAGGCTTGGCATGTGAGACGCCACCAGGCAAAGGGTAGGGGGGGCGTGGGGAAGGGTCTCAAGGGAAGGGGAACTGCGTGAGTGAGGCATGGGTGTGTTTTAGCAGGATGGGTGCAGTGCAGGTCCAGTTGTTTACTAGCATTACAGCCTGAAGTGGAAGCAGATAATTGAGAAAAGTAAGAAGGGAGGGGTAAGTAAGGACAGAGTGAGCAGGGCCCATTCTCCCAAAAGAGAGCTCGGCCGGGCCTGGGAGAATCCCTGCATCATATAAAACAGAAGGCTAGCAGGAGCAACTCTGTGTTAGAGCAATCTCTCCAGGGTCCAGGAGGAGGATGGATTTTCTGAGTGAATTAAAAGCAGAAAAAGAATACAGTAATCTAGGCAGGAGATAATGAGGTACTTGGACTGGGCTGTAGTCGCAGAAACACAGGAGCAGGAATGGGTCGAAGAGCTAATTAGCCAGAAAAAAAAAATTGGCAGGATATGGCGATACAATAATATGAAAGGTTAAAGAGATAAATGAGTCCAGGTTGATGTCCAGATTTCTGCTCTGGGGGACGGGCTGACTTCTATACCATCGTGTGTGGAGATGGGAAGACAGTGAATGACGAAGGGAAGATGAGAAATCTAGGGTTTTTTTTATTTTTTATTTATTTTTACTGTGAACACAGGTGGCGAGTTAGGGATTCTAATATGGAATTACTCAAGTGACTAAGAATCGCCTTTAATTGAAAAAGGCTCCAAAGAAAACCTGAATCCTCGAGGGAGTGGCAGGTTTCCGTCAAGGTCGGGAAGGAGAAGGAGCAAATGCTGTATAGTTGGGTGACCACGGAAATGCAGTTCCAGAGGGCACTGCTGTGAGGCTGGTGGTGGGAAAAGTGCTTAGACAGAGGCAGCAGCTTACAGTCCTATGATATGAGTATGTGAGAGGGAAGTATCAGTGATCAAGGATGACATAGCTTTCAGGCTTGATGGGGTCTTGAGTATTACCCTCTCTCCTGCCCCACAACTTAATATTTTCAGTGAGGCAGGGTCTCAACTTGGCCTTGGGTAGCTTTAGTCAATAGTGATTAACAGGGGTAGTAATTCTAGTTTCATATGATGATCAAAACTTTCTTCCTACCAGGATTCTTAAAATTAGACTCCTTAATATCTAGTGCCCAATTTCTCTAGCCCCCAACTGCCTACTTCAACCTCTGTGACTGACCAACACCACCTCTGCTTAAATACTCTCTTTCCATCTCAAAGGCAATCATCACTCATGCCCTTGCCTTCATGGATGGGCCTGTCTAGTTCAGACCCATCTCCAGCCTCCCTTCCTCCTGTTTCTGAACCTCGAGGATCCGCCACTCCCCCTTTCTTGAGCTATTTAAAACAATGATATCTGTTGGCCTCTCCTGGCCTGGCTCATTCTGTTAGCTTTCAAATTATGCATTTAAGCCATTCTCTTCTGTCTCACAGCCTTGATTTTGAGGGTACTGAGGACTTAGGTTCAAGACAGAAGCCATCTTCTGGCAGGAATCCTCTGAAATTTTGTCACCAAACCCTGTGCAAGAATAAAGGTCTGGGGAGAAGGAGCATCTAGGAAATCCGACAAAGGCAGTCAGGTGAGTAATAGAGATGGAATTTGGATGTCTTGGTAGGCTGGGGTGAGGGATAGAAGGTTCTAGCAACTGTAATAGGCATTTTTCCTGGTTGGTTTCTACACTTTCTCCTTTGTAGGGCTGGCTTCTTTTAAAAGACCTAAGAGGAAACAGACATTCTGGTTTGAGAATTATTCTTTCCTACAAAGTGTTTTTGAATGTTTGGGGGAGTCTATGGAGAACAGCTATGGAGAAAGTCCGAACTCCCTACCTAGGGTATTCGTAGTATTCAAGTCTTACTGGCTTGGAGGTTAAGATGGTCATGTTTCTTCTGACAGTTTCTGGTGTTAAAGTCACACAGTCCTGGATATTCCTGTGGAGCCAAGACCCTTCTGTTCTATTGTCAGGCCTAACCTGCAAATCTTCATTTTCTGACTCAGTGTCTTTATTGGGCATTAGTAATAAGGAAATATACCCCAAAATGTAGATTTGCTTTCTCCAGGGTTTACAGTTTCATTCAATACCTTTACATTACCAATACAATTTGGCCTTGCAGGCTAATGTTTTATGACAATATTTTCTGCCTCCACTGTACATACTGCTTTAAGCCTTCACATATCCTGGACTCTCAGAATTGGAAAGAATCTTAGTAATCATTGAGTCAAATTTTCCTTAGTAAAGAACTAGAAAACTGAAATGACTTATTTAAATAATAATTACTTCAGAGTAAATTTATGATCAGGTTTAGTGATTTCCAGCTCAGAATGCTTCCCTGATTTTATCCAGGATATAATTCACTTGGCAACAGATAATTTAAAGGAATTTACTGGTAAATACACGATCCAGGTTTATAAAATAAATAATTACCTTGGTACTTATCTGTTTTATAAGATACTGTCATATCTGATAGAGATAAAATTATCATTTTTTAAATGAGCTTAAACAAATTAGCTCACTTGGCAACTCTCCCTACTGCATACCCGTGTGACTCTGTGCGTGGGCTTTAGAGTCAGCCCATGCTAAGAGTTGTGAGGCACAGGGTGGGTGTGGACATTTAGGAGTGAAAAGGTTTATTTTTGGGGTGTGCCTGCTTCCCTGAGCTACAGGCCACATGAACCACACAGGCTGTGTGTTTTACTTATCTCCTTATTCCCAAGGGCAAACACAATGCCAGTCTCTGAGTAGGACTTAAGATGTCTGTGTTGAGCAAAGACTAATTACGGAAAGGCTCTTCCCTTTCCCTCAGACAGAACAGAAATGGTGGTGCTGACAGTTTTGGAGATGGTAAGGGGCATACTGAGTGGTGAGGGGGAAGAAGGACAGAGAAGAAAGGGAATGCTTCATGTATTAGTTATTTATCGCTGTGTAACAAGCTAGCCCAAAATGTAGTTGAGTCAACAAGTATTTGTTTATTTTTATTATCTTAGGGTTTTAGGGGGCCAAGGGTCCCGTTGGGTATTGGGCTGACTACATATGTCGTCAGTTGAGTTCATTTGTGAGGCTGCCTTCAGTTGGGAGCTTCGTCCATGATGGCCATCATCCTTCAGGACCCCTGTGGTGGGGCTTTATATCATTCAATGCCTCAGCCCCAGTTTCTCAAATAGTGTCTGGAGCCAGGAAGGCAATGGTCAGGCTCCCATCTCATGTGAAGCCAAATCCAGGACTGGTAAAGAATCTTCTGGCATATTCTATTGACCCAAACAAGTCATGAAGCCAGTGGGGAGGTAAGAGAGACTCCATTTCTTGATGAAAGCTGTGGGATGCAGGGACAGGAATAGGGGGATCGTGGCAGCCAGGCTTGCAGGCAAACTAAGACGGAGGAGAAAAGCTGTAGGTGGTTCCTGGACGGCCTAAGGTACCAGCAGGTGTTTGTAATGAAGACACCTGGGTGAGTATCTATCTGTCTCTAAGAGAAATGAAGCTGCCCAAAACTGTTAGGGGGGTAGATCTGTTTTATCACCTTAGGTCTCTGAGTCAAGAAATTCTTTACCTTGAACACTACTGTGTGCCCCAACAGGCTGGCTTCCTAAGACATTAGCTCTGAAGGTAAGTAAAATAAAGATATTCAGCTACTGCGACTTTTCTTCAGAGAATGCTAGGGCTTTAAATGAAAGCAGTAAATTTTTTCTCTTCTGCAATAACGAGAAATGCTCAAACCATTTGTGTAGCATAATTCAAGAGTTATAGCACAGTTTACAACAAAACATTTTTATGAGCAATCAAGTGTGGCAGTCGAAAGATTTTTTTCCTATTCGTGCTCCAAAATGTTGAGACTTCCCAGCCACACTGTGAACAAAGGACAAGGGACCAGAGGATGTAGGGGAAAGAAGGAGAAGATGTGGATTCCTTTGCAGACTCTGCTGTTCACTAGCTCCAGGCCAGCTGCTCTGTCCTTACCTTTGTTTCTTTGTTTTTCAAGAAGAGATGATGAACTGGGATCCCCCTTGCATGCCTCTAGCTACCGCAAGGAGTGGCTGGGGCGCCACGACATGACTATAGCTGTAAACATTCTGCAAACTTTGGAGGGCTCTGAATGTTGTTGGGGTTGTATTACTATGTGAGCAACGATTTGCTAAGAAAATACCCGTGAATAGCTAAGGTTACTCTGTTGGTACAGAGGTCATCTACATGACTTTTTTTTAATCACAAAAGTCCTACATAAATGCAAATGAACTGTAAAACGTTCAGGCATAAATAAAGCAAAACATGTGAACCTCATCCTATGTCCCCTCGCGCTATTTCTCTTCCTCTTTGGAGGAAGGCAGAGCCCCACCTGTGTAGTCTTCCACACCAGTTACGCACAACTTAAATCCGTGAAAAGACAGATACATATAGCTGTTACGTCGATGCAGATTGCATACACATAGATCACTCTTCTCCTGAATGTTACTTATTCTGAATGTTTTACTTTACCATATTAAGACATCTTTGCAAAAGTTCTTTAAGCATTTTAGAAAGAGATTTGAAATACACTGCCCTCCCCTTCCCCTGGTCACTTTGCTTTTTCTAAACAAACTCTCAAGCTGATAGCAACAAGCAACTCCTCCTCTTGCCTTCGACATTTTGGGGGGTCACTGGCAGTTCATACTGTGACTTTTTTTTTTAACCTCAGATAGCCTCTTTCTCATACCCGAACCAAAGTTTACCTCTGACTTTCTCTAACATTCCTGCAGTTACCTTAGAGAACTCTGCTCGTCACGTCCCCCCTCCCCCTTACACACCTGGCTAAAAAGCATGGTCCCGTGTTTGACTTGTGCTCTTGATTAATCTGTATCAATAAAAACGTCTGCTTGCTAATTTCCTTGTGCTATGTTACAAATACTCCTGGAATGACTGCCACGTGCTGGTCTAGACTATGGACTAGAACGTTAGACAAACACGTGTCAGGAGGCTTGGCTCAGTTTAGGAGGCGAGGGCAAGATCTCCGCTGAAGTATGGACTTGTGTGGAGATCCGAGAGGAATTAGCTAGGTGAAATTGTGTGTTTGCATAGGCGCTTGTGTGTGTGTGTGGTTGTGTGTATAGGGAGTTGAGGTGAGGCACGTTCCAGGCAGAGGCTGAGCACATCCAGTAGCCCTGTGGTGGGAGGAATCTAGTACTTTCATGGACTGAAAAGTACAAGGTGGTTGGACCAGAGAAAACAAGAAGAGATATAGACAGAAATTAGGTTGGGGATACAGGCAGGGTTATGTGCCACGGATGAGCCATATTGAAGATTTTGGTCTATAACTCCAAGAAAAATAAAAGCATTGTAAATTTTTTAAAAATGTGTGTGTGTGTGTGTGTGTGTGTGTTTGTGTGTGTGTGTGTGTGTGTGCATGTGCACGTCCATGCATCGTTTGTCTATTTATCTATTTATTCTATTAAGAGAGGACTGAAGGATCACATATGCACTTTGAACCTGCAAACGTGGATACAAGGAGACCAATTTAAAATGATTCCGATATGCATAGATTAACTCTTTAAAGTCTTCAAAAATGCCTCTTTATAACCATAGACTCTGAGACTTAAATAAATTTCAAGTATTTAAATATAATTGAAGGCAAACTTTAATGAATATATTGGTTTAAATATGATCCTCCCTATTAGCACAAAAACATTTCCTACTGTTGTTAATGCAAACCTGCGGCAGTCCCTTTCCTGGGAAAGTGGAAAAAAGGTCCCACTGAAGCAAGTCACCGAGGGGACTACAGAAAGGGATGTCCCTGTCTGACAACTGTGTGAAGCAGTCACAGTGGCCTTTCTTCGGGGTGAACTTACCGTGGTCCAGCATATCGTTCCCAAAATTTGATTCATTACTTTCACCTCTCAGCTGCCTTAGTTTCATCCAGTTTCATTCATTTATTTATGATCCAGATCTTACCATGGCCATACTTATCAATGAATTCTCATGAGCCATTTGTTGAGGAGACAGGAAAGAAAAAAAAAATCTGCGTGTTATAATCCATAATGCCCAAAGCACATTATTTAGCAGTGACAGAGGCACATAAAAATCAAGGACATATTTCATTCCTGTCCTCAACGAAGGGCTTAGAAGGGCGATGGTAACTAAAATGGAGATGAACCGACTCTCATAAACAAAAATCACAATGACTGCCATTTAAGGATTTTCTCTGAGAAAAGGGATTCTGTCTTCTCAGGATTTAATTCTGATTTAACTCACACATAAAAACACTTAAAAATAAAACTCACTGAAGAAAGCGGAACGGTACTGTCCAGTTACTATCAACAAATCTTGACTCACTTTTGTTTCATGGGGCACTGATGTCTATTCTTTAACCTGGATTTCATATTTATAGTTTTCATACTCCAATTTTGTTTTCTTTACATGAGTATTTCTAGGCTTTCCCTTCCCATGCTTGAATATTTTGTTTATATGAGGAAATGAATTTCAGAAATGAGGGAGAGATTTTGCTTAGAAACACATCCTCCAGGGAAGCTGGAAAATAATGAGGAAAAGCAAAAACACTGTCTTAGTTACTTTTTCAATGCTGGGACAGAATACCGGGCAACCACGACAAGAATCCAGGTGACTAAGAAAGGGCAGAGCTGGCATTTGTCCTGCCAGGTCATGTTCCAGTAATCTGTCCCTTTTGGATGAAGCCCGTGATTCACCTTTTCCAGGTCACGTGCCAAGTAATGTGCTACTCACTCATGATCTGTAATCTACTACATACTTCTAATCCACTACATGCCTGTAGTCTACCCCTCCTGACCAGGCCCCACCTCTTAACAGTACGTGGTTCCATAGACATTCCACAACATCCAAACACATGATGCTTTTGGGGAACATTCCAGATTCAAATCATAACAAACACTGAGGGAGATAAAGCAAGAAAAGAAATAAGACATTCTGAGAAAGCAATGAGCAAGTTTGTTTACTGCGGGAAGTGGATAATTTGGGGTACTTTCTACTGATGTAACCAACTGAGAAAAAAAAAACATTTTTAGTCTGCCAAGCCACTGATATGTGCTTCTCCAGTCCTACCTTGGAAGAAATAAATTAGGTTGTGCACATTACACATGAGAAATTGTAGTCTGGATTTTTTTTTTAACCAAAAGATAGGCCGGAATATAGAGACAACAGAATAAAAAGAACTCGCTATGAAGTTGTCTAAACCTGTTTTGTCTATCAGTTGTATGGAGTGTGTTTCTCTTTTTTAATCTCTTAGGCCTTGGCTTTCTCATTTATAAAATAGAATTATTTTCCAGAGCTAGGGTGAAACAAAATTTACATGTGTATATACAACCTATGAATTTGAACATATAAATACATGAATTATCTCTCTATGTTGATATCTATTTAAGTCCATGTCTATATTTACCACCACGTAGTTTTTCTCCACAATTATTTTTACTTGTGCATATTTATGATATACAATTACATTCATCTTGGGAATTGGTGAATATACATATTCCATCTTAATCATTGATGCTTACTGTTCTTTCTCCCCATACATAGTAAGCACTTACTGGCTAGATGCTTTTATTATTACCTTATTGTTTCCAAGTAAGAATGGCCAAGAGTCTTTGTAGAATGCTGAACAATTACCTCTCCCCCCATCCCCAGATGTCCATATCCCAAGCCTTAGAACCTGTGAATGCTACCTTATATGGCAAAAGGAGTGTAGCAGATGTGCACAAGGCAAGGCTGGTAAGATTGGGAGGTAATTGGACGGGCTCAATGCAAACCCAAGGGTTTTTACAAGAGGGATGCAGAGGACGTCAGAGCCAGATGGAGGTGATGTGGTAACAGAAAGGGGTTTGAAGATGCTGGCTTTGAAAATGGAGGGGAAAAGCCACAAATCAAAGATGTGGGCTACTTCTGAAAATTGGAAAGAGCAAGGAACCATTTTATTTTGGTTTTTTTTTTTTTTTTTGAGCTTCTAAAAGGAACATAGCCCAGTAGATCCATTTTAGACTTTTGACTTCCAGAACTATAGAATAATATATTTGTGTTGTTTTAAGCCACTAAGTTTGTGGTAATTTGTTACATTAGTATAGGAAACTGATGCAGTTGTGGTTGGAAAGGACCTGCTGGAGTTTTCCTGACAGCCACATCTCTCCAGGTCGTCCATCTGCTGAAAGTCACAGTCACAGTCCTGTGGGAGTTGGAGCTTGGAAGGGAGAGCCTGAAGGTACTCAGAGGAAAGCTCCCCCTGCGCTTCCCTGGAGACTTGAGGACAGGTGCTCATTCTGTACATCACTCCAAAGCAAACTGTGCCTGGCCTTGAACTTCTTTTGAATAGACTCGGGATTTGGGAGAAGCTGAAGGAAGCCAGGGAAGACAAGCAGAAGCAGAACCACCGACCCCCCACCCCAAACACACACACACACACACACACACACACACACACACACACACACACACACACACTGCAAGCGGTGGATTGCCTGCTGTGGTTTGCCTGGAAGACTTTATATGGTTTTAAGAATATTTTCTGTTGGGGCCTTACATTCTTTGTCAACACACAAGGGGTGTGGCCAGCAAGCCACATCCTCTGGAGTGTTTTGTAGGCTGTTCTGCCACCAGATTAGTATCAGAAACGACCATATCCTTTTCATTCTTAGTTGAAGTGTTTGAGAGTTGATTTTCAACTTTTGGTATCGTCACACTTTATGTTAGAATCATTTTGCACAAAATGAAATCTCATGTGCTTTTATCTTGCGTATCTACGATGACTAGTGATCCTGAGAACACTTTCATGAGTTTATTAGTGACACTTAAATCTTATTTTGAGAAATAATAGCTTCTGTCTTTTGCCCATTTTTAGAAGTTGAATAGAATTATTGACTCGGAGGGGATGTTTATATGTACTACACACATACCCCTTATCAGATATATGTACTGTTTTACCTACTCATTTTCATAGTGCTATCTTTTGATATATAAAATTTTTATTTTAAGGAAATCCACATATATGTTTATAGTTATGCATCCTTTTTAGAAACATGTACCTACCCTAAAGATGAAGAGTCATTATATTATGGTTTCTACTAGAAACTTTACTACAGTAATTATTTTCTATCCGATGGCCTACTTATTTCAAACTAACCATTTTGGGTGAGGTGATAGGGGAGTCAAGCTTATTTTTTATATAACTATGTGGTTATTGCAGCACTTTTTATAAACAAGTCTTCCTTACTTCACTGAATTATCTTGTCACTTCAATTCAAAACCAATTAACTCTAATTTTGTGTGAACCTAAAACACCTCTAATAAAAGAAGCTCTTTAAAAATCAGTTGACTTTGTATGTGAGGGTTTGTTTCTAGATTCTGCTGGATTGATACACTGGTCTCTCCTCCAGTCAATATCTCTGTGTCTTGATCATTCTAGAATTACGTTCAGTTTGGGAACAAAGTATTTTGAGTCTTCTATATTGATTTCTTTCCAAAATTGTTTTGACATATTCAAAACATTTTTAGGCTCAGCTTGTAAACTTCTCTTTTAGAAAGCCTTCTAGAATTTTGACAAAGATTGAATTTAATACAAGTAACCTGGGGAGAAAGAACATCTTAACACGGAGTCTTCTAATTCCAAAACAGAATAGGTCTTCATCATATCTGTGTCAGTTTCTCACGGTGATATTTTATGGCTCTGTATTGTCCACCATTTTTAGGGATTTCCGAAGTACTTGACATTTTTGGTACCATTACAAATGACTTTTAAAAAATTTCTCCTGCCCAATAATTTGTTGATGATACATATAAAAGAATATATTTTTGGCATAGCAATCTTGCTGAATTCACTAATTAGTCCTCACAGTTGTGTAACCATAGAATTTTCTGCATAAACAATCTCGTCATCTCTCAAGAATCTCAGTACCTGATCAACTTCTAAACGAGAGGGCACTGGAAATGTGACTCTGGGCTGGAGACACAGGCTGCCACTACCCACGAGCTGTGTCTTCCTCAGTAGTTTCTCTAAATTTTCTCAAATATTCCACTTCCACTGTAGGTTTCATATCTTTATGTATTTTCTCAATCTACCCCAGTGGTTTAGCTCTATGTCTCCTTCACATTTTTTTTTGCTTAAAGTTCATGTAGCATGTAGGTCAGAGGGCAAAGCATAGCGACTGGCAGCCCCCGAGGACCTGAGGCTAGGAAAAGCATCTACTGGTGTAACAGAGGCAGCGTATCACAGTATCTGTGGGCAAGCCCTCCTCAGGCCTGACAGTAGACCAGAGTGCAGAAGCAGCTGGCTAAGGTGGGGAGCGATCGGTCAGAGCAAGAGAGAAGGCTGAAGGAGATGCCACACACACTGGAAGGGAAACCAGTTCTCTGCAGTCCCGAACCTAGAAATGCTTTGCCAAACACAGGTGGAGACAGCGCTATTTCCTTCCTGTCAACTCAAGTGTTCTCTGAAATCCGAGCAAAACGAAAACCTCAGCTCTAAAAGTGAGATGAGGAAGTTTTACAGATACTAACAAAGTCCCTGATGCAAAAATGTAATGTTTGTGGGAGAATATAAGTTTGTGGGGGATTTGGAAGAGGAATAGGGGGATCTGAATACTCCACGAAGAGGCCAAAAGGAAAATACTTCTTCCTTTTGGTTGGTAGTAACGGAAAATTGAAAATATATCTGAGGAGCCCACAAATCACTTAAAGATTGCTTTATAGAATCATTCACTGGTCATGGTGACAACATGTCTGTAGCCTCTGCATTCCGGGAGGCTGAGGGAGGATGATTGCAAGTTTAATCCCAGGCTGTGCAACTTAGTGTGTTAGTGAGACCCTGCCTCAGAGCAGAAACGACCTGGCGACATAGCTCAGTCAACAGCCTGGGTTCAATCTCCAGGACTAAAATATAAAATATAAATAGTCGTATTAGCTTTAGCGGTACAAGGCATATGTTTTTACTCTATACTTGAGGCATTTCCACTACTCTTTCTATTGGTTTCACCCATTTCCAACCTCCAGATCCTTCGGGGATCGACCTAGCCAGGTGTTGGGGCTGGGAATGGCATTGCTCTTGCAGGCAGCAGTGCCTTGTCCAGAGGGGGGAAACTGTACAGGCCTCCGACTGCTCACATGAAGCTGCTGTCTCCGGGCTTCCCCCGTCAGGGTGTGGTGCTCACTGTACTTTTGCACTCATCTTGCCCAAATGTGGCTTCATTTCCTGAAACCACGCCATACAACTTCCCCTCTGTGGTATCTACTTCAGTAATGGGGTTTCCTGCAGCAGTGAAGATCATGCCAAGGACACCTGCTGCAGGGGAGCCCTCTGCAGGGGAGCCCTCTGCAGGGGAGCCCTCTGCAGGGGAGCGCGTTACTTTGGATTTGCATCCTGAGGTGGAAGAGCCTTCTGTTGAGCAAGGGCAGCTCACAGATGACACGCAGCCCTCCTGGCACTGCAGAGGGGGCAAGGCGGTGGCAGACACTGTCTCGGAGGCAGAACTTGCTTTCGATTATGTTCTTTAATCAAGAACAAAGACTGTAGAAAGAGGCAAATAATCCCTCGTAACCGGGTAACGGTTCCAAAGAGAAGGATTAATGGCAGTAGTCTGACTATAAAGTTAACCTCAATGTCTCCGGCTCCTGATCATTGAGGAACAGAATATACTTCCTCGGGGGAGACTGCTGGCATTTTTTATTTCCTGTCTTTCGGCCCATACTTGATGACGAGTTTGGAGGAAGAGTAAAATGCAGGAGCCACCTGCCATTCTACCCACTCTCCTTCATTTCCTTTTTGCTAGTCCGTTTGTATCTCCTAGCTGACTGTGAGCCCAGTGGGCAAAGGAATAGGATCACTTCCCAAAATGCAGTGCGCCCAAAGCGGCCCCATGCTCGCTTAAAGAAGATTATGCTGTGTTTCATGAGGTTTTCATCACGCGCAGCCCTCGGCTTATCCTGTTGGTGTAACCTTTCGTGCTACCCCAGGAAAGGCTACAGTACCTTATACATTACAGGTTTTCAAGAAATATTCTTTAAAATAATTTATTTATTAAACAGCCTTTACAATGCTTTACAAGAATAATGTGGTATTATTTGGGCACCATCAGCCAGTTCTCTAATTCTAAGGCACCAGAGAAAAAGCAGCTTCTAATAGCAGAGAATATGTACACCATCAATATCTAGTGTTTCTGCGTTGGGCACTTTCCATTAGAGGCACAGTCTGGCCTGTCTGCCCATCCGGGGTACAGATTTGGGGCACATGTGTCATGGCCACATCTGTGCTGTGCTGTTTTTCAGCTGCCTTGCTGCAGGGAGCATGGCTTTAGTTCACTTCCTTACTATGCCGTACACAGATCACCGTATACCGGCCTCAGAGTGGAGTGGCCATGTGTACTGTAGCCTGCTACTCAGCCTCTTTGTGATCCGGCGGGGTGTGTCGAACTTGTGGGAACTGGCTCATTCTCCATGCTCGTGTCCTGGGCCTAGTTCACATTCTCTCAACAGCACTGTCACTGGGTATGCTGCAACTTTGGTATTTCCAATGCCTACTTCTCAATCGGGTCTGAGCTCAAAAGAGATAAAACAGTGATTTTTTGTTGACTTAAATCGCTTAGACTTAAGTCCAAGAAGATTGTGGAAATAATGGTCTGACTAGACTTAAGCCTTCTCCTTGGAAAAATCAGATACTAAAGGAGCTATCCCCACTCCTCTGTAGCAAGCATCACTTCCTAAAGATGACAAACCCATCCCAATCCTGCACAGAGGGCAGCCAGGACAACCTGTGTGGGTCTGTGATCTTGAGATATGTACTTAGCTAGAATATTTTCTATTACACAGGTTTCTTGATATTAATTCACTTGATGCTTTTGTTCTCATTGATAGCCCTGTGGAAAAGAGAAGATGGAAGAACTACTATAGGTTGATTAATGTGTGCTTCTACAGCAAAACATGTTAACCTTGGCAATTTATAAACATTGCGCTTTTGTTGCTCATAGTTAGGGAGGTTGGGAAGTCTGAGATCAAGGGGTGGCAGGTTGTGTCTTCTAAAGGGTCTACTTTCTGTTTCCAAGATGGTGTTTTCAAACGTTGTGCCTTCTGCCTGAGATGAACACTATGTCCCACATGTCAGAAGATCAAAACATGTCTAGCTACTTTCTCAACTCTTTTTGTTTTAAATCAGGGCACCAAATTATTCATAAAGGCGGGAGCCTTATGATACCATTGCATTGTGGGTTAAATTTCAACACAAACATTCAAACCACAGCCATAAGTATTCCACTAGTAGATCATGATATTTTCTATAATCCATATTGTTTACAGCAACTAAGAAGCACTGAATTTTCATACTTTTATTCAATAAACATTTATCTAGTGCTGACACTATGGAAATATCTTCTAGTGGTAGGGCCACCATGATGAAGAAACTATATCTAGACTCTGTGATCTTGCAATTTTTACCCAAAAGAGGGGGATAATTGCCTGTATTTTTTAGCTGATAGGGACGGGACATAAATACACATGGAGGGGCTCAGTGACTCCACAGGTTTTAGGAAGAGTGGTCTCTGCCATCCCCTTCTGGGTAAACCCCCCTGGCACATCAGTGGATATATAACCAGGCTTTTGTACCTACTGTTCCTCTACCCTGAAAACCCTAAGAAATTCTGTATGTTAGCTGTGAGGCTACAGTAGACCATAGACGTCCACTGTGCAGGGCTTTTCTTGTCTAAAATTAGGCCATGCTTTGAAAAATAATTGATTTATTCATTTATTTGTTTGTTTCTTTTGTTTGAAGTGTCATTTCCAACCCACTAGGAACAACTCTCCAAAGGCTTAGCACACCGCTTGATGTTTTTGAGCTGCATGCATTTTACAATATGAAAATTATAATCTTCGGCTCTCACATTACTCACTTTTGCCTACTGAAATGTAGCTGAGAAGACAATGTAAGATTTCAACATAGTCGTACTATTTTTACCTAAAATAGAAGCAAAGAGGGAATTGTTGCTGGAGTTTTGGTATTCAGGGGAAAATGAGAAAATAGTACCTCAGTCAAATCGAGCTAATTGCTTTTTCAGAGGAACTGGCACTTTACAATGAAGAAATCAAATGTCATATAAGAAGAGCATTGTGAACAAGTTTAGTTCGATTCAAAACTGAGTTGGGAATCTTGTCAGGGTTATGTTGGCAGCCTTGGGGGTAGGAGAAGCTTGAATAAGAAGGCCAAGATCTTGGAATCTGCAGTCAGATTGGGCTTGGGTCAAAATCCCAGCTCTTATGACTTAGAAAAAAGTTGCTTCCCCTAACCTGTGGGAATAATAATGTCTAGATTGTAGGGTTGTTAGAATTGTTTCTGAGGTGCAAATATATTAAGTTGTGAGCACTGTGTGACAGATGTGGTAAATTTTAATGAAACAGAATTAAGAAAAGATAGCCAATACAAATATCATGGGATCTACAATCCCATAAATAACAGAGGACCTGTTTCTCTGATGCCATGGTTTGAATGTGAAGTGTCCCTCAAGGCTCACATATTCAAAGATTGATCCCTAATGTGCTAGTGTTCAGATGTGGAGCCTAGAGAAATAATTGGCTTGTGAGGGCTCCAACTCCATCAGAGAATTAATCCACTGAAGAGATACCAATTTGATGGATTAACTGAGAGGTAATGGAAACTTAGAAGATGGGCCCAGCTGTAGGGGGTCATGGAGGCATGAGGTTGGGGACTACATCTGGTCTTTGGCCCTTCTTTGGCTCTTGCTATCTCTGCTTCCCAGCTGCCTTGAGATGAACAGCTTTCCTGGTCCCTGCCCTTCTGCCACGGTGTTTCTACCTTATTAGATAGCACCAGCTGACCATGGACTAAACCCCTGAAACCATGAGCCAAAATAAAACTTTCCTTGGATAAGTTGTATTGTTAGATACTTTGTCACAGGGACAGAAAGATGACCCAGGTAGCAGAGTACAGGCTCTGCACGCATCCTCCATAGGAGGTTCAGGGTGGGGAAGCAAGGGGAGAGAGTAGAGAGGAGAGAAAAGAGAGAAGGTAACAGAAGACATTCCCTGAACTTCCTGCTGCAGACAGTCAAAAAGGCCTTTCTCCATGATGCTGGTGTAGGAAATGAGGGCCATGTAGCCTCTCAGTGCCAACGGAACAGCTTGTGTATGGCCACAATACTCAACAAGAGCTCATTCCCTAATCCCCGCTCATGACAGCAGTGTTAGGCGGTTGCTCTCTGAGGAAACCGGAGCAAATGATGCTTCTAGGAAGAGCATAAAGATATTTGAACTAGAAGGTAAGGTGGCGACGACATTTGCTTGCAAAGTAACAATGCGTACACGCTTTCCAAACAACTCGTCTGTTTTGAATGTGTAAAGAGGTGACCTGAACACATCATTTGGCACCAAGCTGCAGGATACTAAGGTTTCATATGGATAAGGAAACTATATTTAAAAAAAAAAACTAATTGCAACATGGAAACCAGTGTTAGTTTTGGCCAGCTGCCCATTAATCACTCATTACAAGAGTGACAGCTGCTGGGGATGACATCGGCTTTGTCCTTGTTTCCCCACTGTCTTCAAGGGGGTCACTGCTGTTACATTTCTCTGCCCAGAGAAGCATTCTGACCATGAATATCATTTAAAATCACAAAACTTGGCATGCCCTCGACAGCTTATTCTCAGGACTACAACTGGGTCACTGAAATCTCTGAGGCAATACTTCTTTTTCAGGTGGAAGGCTGGGGTTGAGGATGCAAACAAATACACAAAAATAAGCCAACCGCATGCCTCCTCCTGATTTGTCCTGTGACAGCGGGCTCAAAAAATAACTAGATGCTTAATTACACTTCTAAACTTAGTTCCAAATTTGCATGTGTAAGTAATCAGAGAAGTATTCGCTTAGAAATGTGTTCCGTTTCCTGTTTGCTCTAAATCGAATTACCGAGCAGCAGATAGGATTCTGAAATACTTTTTACGAAAGTGTTCGAGAGCCTCACCATCTTAGCCTGGAATACTGTGATATCTCATGATTCAACCAGGTTAGATATATAACTTTTTCTCAAGGTTACCACTGGCAATGCAGGGCGTGGGCCAAAGCGGGTCAAGTGACTTGTAAGGTAGGTCTTCTCTTCCTCACTCCCCACCCCCGTCAAACCAGGTCTCACCCACATTAGTGTCACTCCCATTTTGGTAACTAAGTAAGAATATTCAGCAAGTACCCGGGAGAGGCATATGAAAGACGAAGAACAGAGCTAGACATTAAGCCTGTCTCCTCTTTACCCATTGACTTAATCATTCACTCAAATATCTTCCAAGTGGCTCTCACACATCAGATAGAAAACACAAAGATGAAAACACAGAGTCCCTGATTTTAAGAAAGGAGTAGCTATGTTTCAGTTAAAAATAAGTAAGAAGGTAGTAAGGGAGAGCTTAAATAGACAGTGACAATGTACTATATTAGATATTATTAATATAGCTTGGGGAGACTGAACTATCGATGTCAGCTCATCTTCCTGTAGTAGTATACCATTATATGTCTGCCCTTTCTGTAGCCTTATAGCAGGAGGGATACACTTCCCTGATGATGGTTTTGGAATTGGCTATGTGGTTTGCCTGTGCTAATGGGCAAAGGCTGAATACGGCCTTGATAGGTTGGGCTGATGTTCTTAAGCTGACCCATCATGTTGAATGAAGCAATCATTGTCCCAGCCAATCTGCAGATGGACCAATGAGAAATAAATACTTGCTGTTATGGTCCATTAGGATTCTGCAACTGTTCGTATGTAAAGAATGAGCCCACCCATGTACTAGGGCCGGTGCAGGCAGATCTAGGAGGGATCGGAACAGTTTTTGAGGAGCTGCTGAGGAACAGTAACAGAGCTGAGCCATGAAGGGTGTTATGTGTGTGCAGCTGTGGGTGTGTGCACTCATGTGTGTATGTGTGTGTGCTAGGGAAATTTGAGGAGGGGGGAGTAGAAGAAAGGAAAGACAGAAGGAATAGAAATAGCAGAGTCTGTCTTGTTCTCTGAGCTACAAGTCATGTAGCCTGACTGCAGCAGGTGGGAGAACCGACAGCCTTCCAGAGGGCCACTGGCCTGAAAAGTGAGAAGGACAGAATTCAGCTGTGTATTTGAGGATGCTCTCCCTGGACAAAGGACTTTGGACACTAGCTGATATGGCAGCATCACTGGGGTGTCTCTTTGTCAGGAGTTTCTTGTAGAGAAAAGCTACTCAAAAGAGAATTTTGTGTCATTTTGACTTGTACTCATTTCCTGTTACATATTTTAACAAGGATCTGGCTGAAGACTAAAAGTGTATCATGTTTGTAACTCTGAATCCTGGTTTATGATACACATGTGATTGCGTTGTGGCATGTCGGGGTCTCCATGGTCTCTGCCACCGTTCGCCACCGGTGATCAGGAACCGGCAAAGTCTAGGGGAACAGGATCACTAGTGGTGTGAGTACGACGGAATCACATCCTGGAGGCTGAGTCAGTGTTAACAGCTCACTTTTTGGAGATGAGGGCCAGGCTCATAAGCAGTTTAAGGGAGGTGGGTCAGCCAGGGTAACAGGGCAAGGGTCATTTACTGATTGGAGGGATTTGGGGGTCTGAAAGTAGCCTAAGTTGCATGGCAGGTCTTTTGAAATCAGACCACGTGATTTCTGGTAAGGGTCTGGAAGCAGGGGAAATTAGGAAGTTGGGTGTGATGAAACCTGAGCTGTGGGCCATCCTGGGCCTGGGAGAAGAGGGAGGGGCTCCACTCCTGCAGTTCTCAAGAAAGGATATTGTCAGGGTATGAGCAGCCTTCTACCTACAATCACCCCAGGGAGCCTAGTCAGGATCCTACCAGTGGCATACAGTATTCTAACTCTATTTTGGTGGCAATGCCTTCTTGTTTACCAGATGGCTTTTCTTAAAAATATATGTTTTTTGTTTTGTTTTTGAGATACCTATTTCAGAATTTCTTGCTTCTTTTTCCACCATGCTACTATTACTTGTTATATCTTCATTATTTTTTTTCATGCTAGAAAGTCCCATTTTTTTCTATTGAATAAGAACCATGGCTGATGGTTGATCCAGCTAAATTCCTGCTTTCCTGGGTGGGCATCATCTACTTAACATCTAACAAACACATATATGAACCAGCACCATCACCAATGATCTCATATCTTTTCCATTTTCTGCTGAATCTGGTATCATAAATGTTGCTAAATAGTTTTGTCTTTTATTTTCATTCATAAAGGGGTCTTAAATACAAAAACTCATTGATTTGAAAGGGAGGGAATTTTAATTGGGACCAAATGACCAAATCTATTTCTTCGGGAAAAGATTAATGCACTTGGCAATCCAGGACCTGTCATTTTCTTTGAATAATGTGAAGTGAGAGACGCATTATAGACTTAACAGGATTAGGTCATCGTATATACGTGTTGCTAAAGTGTCCCTGAAAGTTACATCATATTAAATAGTAATAATACGAGCCGTTTCCACCTATAATTCATTCTAAAAATTGACTTAGTCATGACTCACATGCACACCATTAACACGTAGTTAAGTATATGTGCTTTTTCCTCCTCTTCAATTTAGAACAATTTTAGCTTCACGAGGTATACACATTGAAATTTGACTGACATCTTGACTACATACTCCTTTAATGAGATCTACAAACTTAAAATCCTGATGATTCCTTTTATTCTGACATGTACAAACTTGTCAAGATTTTCTCAAAGGCCCCGTGATTTTACTCTATACCATTGAGTCCATAATTAAACAGAGAAACCATTGAGTGATTTGCCAAGAGTTTACCTGTAAAAAATGTCCCAGAGTTAGAAACTAACCAGATCATATAACTGGGAAGTTAAAATTAATGACCAGAAAAGTGACTGGCTTTGCCTTTAGTGTGTCTCTAGGAAGAAAGTTGGCTTTGGGGTAGTTTGTAATCTGGATTCCATTCCCTCATCTGCCACAATTAGACGCGTGACCCTGGGCCAAGCACATAAGCCTCTGTGGTCGTCACACTCCTCATTCATCAAATTAGAGGGTTACACCAAGTAAGCTTAAAATTTATACTCATTTCTATACCCAGCACTTAAAATTACTGTTCAGAGAATGGTTGCTTGGTGTTTATTCTTCAAACTCGCTTCGCAGAGAACCAGCATAAAGGAGGCTAAAATTGTAGCAAGTAGCACACAGGCTGAATTTTTAAAATTTGATCATAGAAAAAAAATGAATAAACTAAGAGGCTGAATAATACAATAATTCTGACTGATTTTAGAGACCTTTAAAAACCAACCAGTACTGTTAAGCCTGATTTGGTTTACATATAGAGTTATTTGGGCCTTGGATGAGTGAAAAACCAAGACAAGCTCTCCCAGAAACACTTCTAACATAAATGATGATTTTATTTAAAATCTGTGTTAGGACCGTTAGGTTGGTAGTAATCACCATTAATTGAAATGAGTTTGGTAACTGTTTTTTTTTTTCTTTCTATAGTGGTATCTCATTGAAAAATCCAAGAACAGAAATGCAGCTAGACCTCCTGAAAGGTCCATGGGCAGGAGGAAAAATGTGTCAAGAGCTTTCTCTCTGTCTCTTGCTGTTACTTCTTTCGGATTGTTTTTTATGTTCTTTTTCCTGTGTGAATAAACACACCCTGCTTTAAGAACTAAAGGTTAGCTTGTCTTTGCACAAGAAAAAGCCTAGATTAATCGGATATTTCCATCTCAATTCTAAGTTCTTAAGAAAAAGAATCTAATTGCTCTTTTGGCTCAGTGTGGTCAAGGGTTCATTCCCAGTGCAGCCAGCTGCAGCAGCGGGAGTAAGGTTCTATGTTCCAGACAGGACTGTTGAGCACAGAATTTGCAGCACACAGCTCCAAGGTGTGTGTGTGTGCGGCAGGAGGGACTAATCACCTTGTACTATGTGCATACAACATCCCATGGGTTGCCTCATGAGATACTACCAGTGCCTAGAGATGGTTACTACAAAAGGGAGACCATTCTTAGCTATAGCCAAGAAAGGATTTTAGCTAATCTATCCAGCTAATTGTAGTTGCCAGAAAACCAAATGCCTCTCCAAAATACAACGTCATCTCATGTAACCAGACCTTAGCAGCCCTGGGACCAGAAGTTCTATCAGACCTATGAGACATGTCTTATTCTTTACAGTTTCATATATTTGTGCCTGATATGGCCATCTGATGATAGAAGAACTAGTAGATCATCATCATCATCATTATCTTTTTCTTCCTCTTCTTTTCTTCTTTCTCTTCTTCCTCTTCTTTTCTTCTTCTTTTTTGATCTGAAAGCCACTCTGATTTTATGATGGCTCTAAAGATACCCATATGAGGCCCTCCTCTCTTCTTAGAATCGAAGATTCCAAATAGGTAGCCTCCCAAGGAGCTGTCTTCTAGAATTCCAGAATTTTCTTGGCTCCACCTACACAAGCAGCCCCAAACTCAACATGTACCATGAAACGATTGGTTTTCAAAGCAACGAAGAGCCACATTTTTTTTTTCTCCAAAGCACATATAGATTCACTGGATGTGAATTAGTATTACATATTTAAAATCTATTTTCTTCATGCATTTTCATGAACACTAGATGTAGAGACCAATTTAGCCCTAAATTCTGACTTATTTAACTTGGCCATTTTGGGAACTAAGTCTTTACTCAAATGGCCACAGTGAAGATATCAAATTATAGAAAGGCTGAGCTGCTTTCGTTTGATGCTTGGCATCTGCTGTATGTAAAATGGCTTGGATCAGATATTTCCTTTCCCTCTAAGTAAGAACACATCTCTTGAGAAGGTTTGGTATGGCCTTGCCAGAGAAGGAAGCAGGAAACTCAAGCCAGCAAGGAGTTTTGTGAGCTATGGAAAACTGGCTAAATTCACCATGAAAACTTGGAAACAAGAAGTGAGGACAGAGCGGCCTCTCCCTAGCCCAATTCTTCATTCCTGTCTTGAGAATACTACACATTCATGCATATTTGCTGAAATATGACAATTATGTTTAAATATTATGCACTCCAATGCCTAGTTCAGAAATGTGATCATTCGACTATCAGAAAATTTGCCTTTGGCATACCTTTGAAAATAACGTTATTAGAATTGATAATGCAAACAAATGATACTCAGTTTATTTGAGAGACTAAACTCTCTCTCTCTCTCTCTCTCTCTCACTGGGGATTGAACCCAGGGCCTTTGTATTGAACTAAACTCCCTTCCTTTAATTTTTTTTTGCTTTGATTTTGAGACAGGCTCTCACTAAGTTGCCCAAGCTTGGCTCATACTTTCATCCTTCTCTTTCAGTCCCCCAGATTTCTAGGATCACAGACACACACCATCACATCAAGTTTACAGAGATATGACTCTTAAGTGATAAACTGATTTGCTTGTGATGAGGGTGTGTGTATTTATCGTTCCTGTATTTTTATAAACTAAGCCTAAAGTTTTTTTAAGTGACTCCATTTTAAAATTCCACAATACAATATTTCATTAACTTAAACACTTCTCTTATTCTTTTCTAAATTAGTGAGGTCACCTTCACATAAAACAAAGGGAAAAAATGAGATTCATCCTTTAAAACCAGTTTACACTGGTATGTCCAAGCTCCTGGAAGTCCCCCCCCGCCCCCCCATTTTATTGATATGTATAAGCGCACATTTTAAGGTTTACAATGAAGTCGAGCCTTTTGTGTTTTAAATGTGCACAAGGAGCAGATTTTTGCAAAACTCAGAACTGTTAGTTTAGGTTCAATTACTTAACTTAGACCACCTGATTGGACTAAGACATTCCCAGAAAATTAGCAATGCACACTTCTGAGAATGTTTCTTCAGAGGATTGAGACGGGGAAGAGCAAACTGAGGAGGAGACCCACCCTGAGCATTGTGGGGAGTGAAGCCATCATCCAACACGGGGTGGGGGGGGATGAAGAAGTCCATCACCCATCATTCTCTTGACTCTGTGACTCTTAGTTTCTTTATACTATGCCTACATTCTTCCTTCCTTTCAAAGGTCATTTTATTTTTTGTGAGAGGATTTTTGTGTTTATTTGATTACCTGTTTTTATATAATTAATTGATTTTTTTTTGCAGTGCTGGAGACTGAACCCAAGGTCTTGTACATGCTGGGTAAGTGCTCTATCATGGAACTACATTGCTAGCCCTAATTTTAAAGGTTACATTTAGAAGTTCTCACAAACCAGCATTATTAAAAGTGACTGGGAAAAGATTGAATGGTACACAATAAGAGAATGTTAATTAATATAAGAAGGACTGCCATGTGCCAGAAAACTGCACTTAGTGCCAGCACTAGCTTAATCCATACAATTAATAAGACATGTTCCCAGAAAGAAAGACAAAATTATAATAGAATATAGAATGCCACAATATAAAGGCAGGATTATAACATTACGAGAGTGAAGAGATTCAAATAATTAACTAGGGAAGGTTGTGGAAGTTTGTTGAACTGCGTCTTTAAGGGTGGTTTTTTCTGGGCAGGCTTAGAAAGGTAGGCTCAACCTGGCCCATTAGTCAGCTTTCCGTTACTGTGACAAAATGCCTGAGAATGTCAGCTTAAAGGAAGAAAGATCTAATTTGGCTCATGGTTTCAGAGACTTTAGTCCATCATCAGCTGGTTTCGTTGCCTTTAGGATTGCCTGTGGAGAGGTAGAAATACCGTGGTGGAAGAGCTTGTTGGAGGAAAGCTATTCCCTTCACAGCAACCAGAAAGCAAGAGAAGAGAGAAATAGAGAGAGATGGAAAGAGAGACATAGAGGAGATGAGTCCTGCACTACCTCCTTCTCCTTCTGTTACATACTGGGTGATTCCCCGCCCCCCCCCCCCCTCCACCACCAAAAGCAGAGGATGGGGCTCCTTCTCAGTTTGCACTTCTCCTTTACAGTCCTCTGAGGAGACATCCTCAGAAGTATGAATTACGAATTTTCTGGGACTTTCTTAGTCCAATCAAGGGGACAAGGAAGATTAGCCATTATAAGTGGTGTATTAAAGTCTGATTAAAGGGCTCTGAAGGCTAGTTCAAAAGCACTGGAAGAGATGAGGTTCTTGGGAAGGATGGGGCTGTCCTTGGAGGGCTCTCCATGCTGTGATTAGCAGTTTGTAGGTTTGATTGTGCGTGTGTGTGTTTATACCAATATCTTTCCTTTTCAACTAAATCTTTGATCTAAGCTCCAAAATGTGCGAGAGACAGGTGAGGCAGAGGGAGTGAGAGCTGGGGTTCAGTCTTTCCAGCCCCTTGGGCTCCCTATAAGAAGCCATCTAAGAGCCAAGGTGGATGATCATGGAAATACACTGTAAGCACAAAAGCGACCCAAAGCTGTTTGTGATTCTGAAGATTGGTATGGAGGCACTGGAAAGTTGGGAATGAAAAGATACCGGAAGAAGGATGACTCATTCGGGCCTCCATTTCCACTAGTGATGACAGGGCCTAAAGAAAGCATCTAGAAGAGGGAATGGACAAGAGATAATTCTAAAGTGGGTTGACTGAATGTGGGGAATGGGCGGCCACTGAGGGTGACCTCAGGGTCTCCTTCAAGCTGCTGGGAGTCAGGCAGTGAATGGCAAGCGCCCAAATCCATTTGACAAGAATTTTTGTATTTCATCTGGAATGATTTCATCCTAACAGAAGACTCCACAACCAACTTTGGAATGTGCCAAATTCTCACACAGAAACAAAATGCCACAATTAGAGCACTGATTTTTGAGATTGTCTCTGGTTTTTGGATTTGAGGAGGTTTCCTAGCGGCAAGTTTGACTTGACTTGGAACCATGGATATTGGTAGTTTCAAGTCTCCCCTGGGATCTGTCTTGTTGCCCTTCATGTCTAATCACAGGTGAGTAGCAGATGAAACCCTAGCACTTCTGGCCACATTTAAAACATCTCATTCTGCTGTGAATGTCTCTCAGGGAGCTCTGAAAAGTATGAATTATCATTCTTTAAAAGCTGTATGAAAAAATTCCAAAATGCATCTTATTATCTAGAAGAAATGCTGGCAGTTTGAGTCTTTTACCTCCATAAGAAAGTTCTTCCTTGGAAATGTGTTTAATTTTCACCAGTGCATTCTGGAACTTACATTCACAGGAAGTAAGACCACTTCTTGCCAGATACACGGCTGTGACTGCATTTGTCAGCCCACGGAAGAGTAGCTTTGCTTTTTCCTTAGAGGAAGCAATTTTGAAACTGTGAAGAGCCAGTTCTGGCACTAAGGAATTCACTTTCTGCTAGCCTTTTGCCGGTAGGCCAGACTGCATGCCAGCACCTGGGCATACTTAGTGTGAGCGAGAAGGCCACTTGGTCAGTCAGAAAGAACCATGGAATGTAGATATTGGACCACTGGCTTACATCCACCAGGAACCACAAAGCAATTGCTATTTCAAAATGTAGAAATAGTAAAAAACTAAGTCAAAAGATGATTGTAAAAACATTTTTATAGTTTAACGATCATGGCCATTATGAAAATTTCTCTCTCAAATGTGCTTTCTCTCTTCCTCTGTCTATCAAAAGGTTATCCATAGTAATGGTGTTTGCGAAGTTTGATAAAGGCAGGTAAAGAGCAAGGACTGAAGAATTTCCCTACTTCTCTCTCCCATCCATGGAGGGAGGGAGAGAACACAGCAGTTCAGTATGACTAATAACAAACAACCTTTCTTAAGACAAAGTAAGTACCTTGTTTATAGGAAAGAAATCACATAGAGAAGTCCATAATTTTAAACTAATTTAATTCCTTTTTAAGAGTTCAATAGATATTCCACTTTTCTCCAGAGAACATAACCATTTCTAACTGGTTAGAACAATTTTAATTGGGGAAGTACAGGTTTTAGAGAGGGAGTGGGCTTCAAAAAATGGCCCACGTGGCCACTACTGCTGTCCCTCTGACCCAGGACAATCTGTGTGGATGTATACCTAATTTTGTCTTTTCCTGGAAGTAAAGAACTGCAGGCAAGAATCTCTAGGCTCATTTGCATTCAGGAAATTAAATGTGAAATTCTTTGACTTAAACTATACATGGAACTTCACCTCCAATTCTCAGAAATATTACTTCTAATGAGTAAGCATATTTGCAGTACTTAAAGTAAAAAAAATAGAAATACTCTAGTGGTCAAGAATACTGGGCTAAGTTTTCCTGGTCCTAGCATATACCCCATCTAATAACTATCTGAAATTCTATGATTAGGGATGTATTTGTTTAGATTAAGTATTGTCTTCTCTCTCTTAACTTAAAATAAGTTTGAGGGAAAAACCAGATTGAATCCCTTACAGAAACTATTTTAGAAAAATGAGAAAATCTTAAAAAAAAAAAAAAGAACTGGTGAAACTGTAGAGCAACAGCAATTCTTACACAATGTGTTTGGGAATATACATAGATTTGTATAACTACTTTTTAACAGCTTGGAAATCTCTGCTTTTGGCCAAGACAGTAAAAAGGATTGAAATTATCTGCCTGAAATAATAATAAAATTGAATACATTTGATGTCTTCATATTTTTCAAGACATGGAACGTCAGATAATGAAGGGCAGCAACCCAGGAGAAATGAGAAACAGTCAGATTTCTATAGCTGGGACCAAATACCCAACATCTACAAGGTAAATGAGAAAGGCTTTCTTTTTGATCCGCTTCAGAGGTTTTAGTGTGGATCGATCGCCTGGCTTCAAGGCAGGGACATCATTGTGAAGGGTGGGGCAGAGCAAATCTGCTTAGTTTACAGCTTCTAGGAAGGGAGTAGAGCTTAGGGAAGAGTGCCCAGTCAGAAATACACCCTCCCAAGGCACGGATCCCAGAGACGCCCCCTACCTGGGCCCAACCGCCTAAATAACATGTTTACTCTGGACTTCATCCACGGGTGAGTGTAGCGCTCCCATGATCCAATCACCTCTCCAGGAATCTCTTAACCGAGTCTAGCTGACCATTGAGATTTACTTTAAGGCTTACAATTGTCCCAGAAAAATGCTGCAAGAGAGTCTGTAGGTGACAGTCTCAGTGGGGGAGCCCAAGTGAGGACTCATTCAACTGCACCACCTGAACTGCTTTCCTGCCAAACTTGGACAGACGGTTCATTTAGCTTGTTACTAGCATTCTACACTCAGGTAATTAATTTCCTTTCACTTACTTTTGTCTACTTTTCACATATGCCTATTGCTTATTTTTGCTTATTTGTCTCTGTATGCATTGTAATAAGCCAGTTAATTCAGACACAACCTTCACCTCATTTGGCTGGTCATGTGACTGAAGGATGAATCGACCTGGCCCTCTTGGAGGAAATGTAATCTTTGAGAGTAAATTGTTACCAGGCACTGAAGAACTCTGCCTGGTGCGATGAGGCTAAGTGTAGCCCAGGAAGAGTGCAACAGACACCCCGTGAGTTGAGGTGGCAGATTTGGTGGTCTCTGGAGGTTCCAGTTCACAGAGTAGGGTACTGGAGAGGGGTGAAATACCTAGAATGAGTGTCACAGAGATCCACAGAGAGCCTCTGTCTATTAGGCAGCGTATTGGTCAGTACTTGTAGTGAGACAACTACTCAGAGTTGGTTAGGGAAGGAGTGCCTGAAAGGACTAGAAGAAATGTTACCTAGGCTCATATTAGGACAGAAATTGTGCCTATTTCTTCCATTCAGACTGGAAAATATGACTGAAGGGGTTCTGAGTAGTTTATTCAGAAGGATCTGACCTCTACAGTAAGGAATAATTGTCTCTAGACTGACCACAAACTTGTAGCAACCTATCTGGAAAGATCAAATTGTTTGAAAACAACTCACCTATGACCTAGAATATGGTCCAAGAATATTTAGAGGAATGCAGAAATATCCAGTATGAACCAAGATAAAGTCAGTGTCTGGCATCCCGTCAAAGTTTACCCATCAAGCTAAGAAACAGGAAGACGCAAGAGGAGGAAAGACAGACACCACATCTTGTGAGAATGTCCAGGCATTCAAGGGCATGTATTAAAAGCACTAGATCCCACAACAGGGACAATATTATTAGAGAAGGTAGAATTTAACATGAGACGTGATTCATCAGAATATGTGCCATGCTCAATCAGTTATATTCTATAGGCTCTAAACGTTGTCACTGTATTTGAAGAAGATCTAAGCCTCTACACCAAAAAGGAGAGAATCTATATTTCTAGATTAAGTTTATGAACCCAGCATGGGTTTTATTTGCTTTGATTTATTTAGCAGTTGAGAGGCTACAGAAATGTTAAGACTCGTCTCATTGACCCTTGTAGCATGAGGAAGGCTTTCAATTATTCTAACTACTATGATAGGCTTTGGAAATTTAAAGACAATTAAAACCAGGTCCCTGTTCTCAAGAGACCACTACCTTCCTCTCCAACCAGAGAAAGTTTCCATTAAAAAAAAAAAACCTGGGTTTTTGCTATATTTTAAGCATATTGAGGACAACGGATTGAGAGGCTATTGCTATTCAAAAGACAGTTTGTTACTTACAGCTCCCAAGAGGTGGGGCATCCCATATTTCACAGGGCCACAGGGGAGGCGCTAGGATCAGTCAGGAGGCAGAAAGAACATGAAGAAAATGTGAGCAAAGCCTTGTTGTTGCCTTTGTAGGAATGAAAGGACAAAGCCAAATAAGAAGCTGAGAAAACCTAGGATTGGCTAGTTTGGATAATTTCTGCAGGCTCTCAGATAGAGGGGTAGCTGCTAGTCATCTGATACCTGTCCAAGGTGATTGACTGAGGCAAAAGATTATTGCCTCCTCTGGAGCCAGAGAGTAGAAGAGGCCCTCCTAAGGGCTTGGTCTGCATGTCCGGGCCTGCTCCAAGGTAAGTGTCCACCTTCAGGAATTAGCTTACTCTGGGAGGGTCAGTGAAACATCAGATCTGCCAGAGGAGGAAGAATGCAGAAACTAAGGAAATGTAGTTTAAAACAGTTAGTACTTGAGTGGGAGTCTCAGTGGGTTCTATTGCTTCAGACCTACACGAGCACACCAGGGGAAAGGGCCTCCAGGATTCATTTGTGGGTCTTGTTTCATATGTAATGATTAATGAATCCTCTGAGAGAAAAAAATTTTATCTCATATATTCAAAGGAGGGGATTCTGGAAGGTGATTGGTTCATGGGGGTACTGGAGTCACCAATAGATTAATTCATTGAAGAGTTCTTAGGTAAATGTGCTGTTAGGAGGTGGTGTCTAGTTGGAAGAGGTATGCCACAGAGGGGTGTGGTTTGAGAGAGCGTATTTCCGTTCCTAATCCCTTCCTTTGTTCTCTGCTTCCTGGCTACTATGAGGTGAGCACCTTTCCCCTGCTGGATCTTCCCATTACGATGGTTCTGTCTTGAAACCACCTAGCCATGAATCAAATCCCTCCAAAACCGTGAGCCAAAATAAACCTATCCTCCATCTTAAGGGTGCTGGATATGGCTATAGGGATTGGAGAGCTGACTAATATAGGCCTAAAGGTGAAATAAAAAGCAATGTAGAGTTTGCAGAAATGAGCAGAAATTGGGAATAAGACTTTATCTGGCTTAGCTTACAGCTTGAGCCCTCAGTCATGGAGGACAGCTGCTGGTTCTCCATGAATGGAGAATGTGGATTGCAAGCAAGCATGGCACCAGTAGCCCTGATGGCAACCAGAACATAGAAAGCTGAAGGTTCTGCCACTTCAGTGCCTCTGGCTCAGCTACCAGCACACAGCCCTCGGCCTCAGCAGTGGCCTTGCAGGGATGGCAGGTGTCCTTGCCAAACAGAAGCAATGTGAGTTGGGGTCCTCATGGGCATCGAAGAGCAGAATTGATGCTCTTCATTGTCAACAATGCCCAGGAGTGTGTCATGGCAAAAAGCAGGGAGGAAAATGGCCCAAACCCCATGATGGTTGTTGGAAAGAATTTCCTCATTCAGAGACACTTCTTCTCTCAAGGAATCTGAGATGGGACAAAATTTGTTCAAGAGTACTGGTGGCCAAGCCTGAATGCCGTGTTCCATGGTGATGTACTCCTACCCAAGATGGTGTCACTCCAGAAGCCTGAGTGTCCCCAGTTTCTCTCACCAGGGTCCACGAACATGACCCTGAGGATTTCTTCACTCTGCTTGCAAATATATTTGGTGTGTGTGTGTGTGTATGTGTGTGCGTGTTTTGGGGTGTGTGTGTCTGTAACATCTTAAAAAGTCAAATGTTAAGCCAGGTATGGTTAGCATATGCTTCTAATTCCAGCCCTCTGCACAGGCAGGAAGATCCCAAGTTTGAGCCCAGTCTAGGTGACATTGTGACCTAGTGGAAACTTTTCTTGAAATTAAATAAAATTGGAAAGGGCTGGGGAAGTAGCTCAGTTCTCATGTCCTGGATTCCACTGCCAGTACTGCCAATATTAATAACTATAAATAAAAAACCCTACATAATCAACTGAAGGGGCGCATCAGAAGGAAATACTGCTACCCAATTTCAGGGCTTGCATTTATAATTTTGTTTTCCACTCATATTTGCATCAACAGAGGACAATAACATGGCACGCTGCTTGAAGATTTTGCTGTACATGACCCAGGTGGAGGAGTGGGGAATTGAGCTAGCTCATGCCTGTGCTAATGCAGGCCTGCCACACCAGCCCTGAGCCGGGAGTGCCGCATTCGAGTAGATAGTGAGCAGTCATGCGCCCCAGACGGCCTTTCTGTTCATGCCAGGAAGCGAGGAGGAAACGCACAGTGGAAAATGTTCTGTTTCTAATTCACACCACTGTGAGTTTACATGAAAAGCAGTTTTCAAAAATTCCACAAATGTAGCCTCATCTTTGAGTACACAAGGCAGCTTTATATGGTTATCAAGCGGATAGATCACTAGAGTTGGCCTTTGAGGTTTGCTCACTGCCAGACTTTCTGTCATTAAATTTGAGGTTTGCTTATTCTGAAGTAGAGGATAAAGCCTTGGAATTGTGCAACTGTTCTCAGGATACTTGTCCTCACAGGTACTCACTAGGGACCTCTCTGAGGTCAAAATTCTGGAATTCAATGTAGAACTCAAACCAAATTCATTACTTTATATTGTCAAACACCATTTTGGTCATGTATTTCATCAAACTAGGAGAATGGGTCGCATTACATTGTTATTGTTAATTACAATTCCTTAATGATTTTGTGCCCGTTAACTTTGACGTGTTTGGGTTTTACATTTGTGAAGGAACTGTGAGGAGGAGGAAGTTAACTCAGATTCTCACTTTTGTACATATCAATAACACTGCCCTAAAGCATAACTCAGAGCTTCGGTAAGAATTGTCTTTCTTTATAAAAAGGCTGTTTATTCACATGTTTTGTATATCTCTTTATGGACCTAAAACAAAAAACTGAATACAGACCGCTATCTCTCTTATGAAATCCACAAAAATAATGGCATAAAAAGGTCCCGACGTAGGTACCAAGGTAGAAAGAGGGGCAAAGGACCCCTAGGTCCACCCCTAGGATGCATATCAGAAAAATAAGGCATGGATGGACACTGATTTCCCAAACCACAGGTCTCTGATATGCTATAGAATTTGGAATTCATATATATATATAATAAAAACAATTGCTAAGTACTCTAAAAATGTTCATTGTTTTTCATGTTTGAAAAATGCCTGATTAGAAAACAAAGTGTCCTATCTTCTACCACACATTGAGCTGGTTCTTCAGGGATTGTTCAGCCATGTGAAGTATTCCAACACGACTAAGACTGACCCCCGAGATGTCTTCAAATGCTATTTAATATCCAAATCACCAGCGTCCAAGACTCCTTCAAGTGACACACCCTTCCCATTTCTGGGCAATCCTGGAGGCATGCCAACGCGTCCTTGTCATTCCCCCCTTCCCTCCCTCCCAGGCGTATGTTTTCCCAGACCTGGCTCCCATCACCAGCACTGGTCTGTTTTCCAAATGTCCAAAGTGTAGTTAAGACCAGGCCCTGAAGCTTGACTGAAAGCACAGAGATAGACAACAGTAATGGGGAGTAACTTAATGAATTTGGGGAAGGTGATAATTGCGGATTCTTGGACAACCCCTGACCTCTGACTTCCTGCTGGCCCTCCTCGTCTTCCTTCCTTGCTTCCTGAAGTCCCGCCCCCTCTGCTCCAGGCATCTCCATACCTTTTCTTCCTCATCGTCTTGGTCTCCTCTGCCGTCCTCAGCCCAGAAAGGGAAACTCCCACCATGACCCCTCACGGGAAGCTCAGTCCTCCAAACTCCGTGTCATCCAGTCTCACATATGCTTTGTGGGCTCTCTCAACCAAGCAGCTCTTCACCATGTTATTTCTCTAATTCTGTAAGAATGTAGCCATCCCTAAAAAAGTACATTCCATTTATATTACAAAACAGAACTTAGTAAGATGGGCTGTAGCATCTACCTCCGGATTTATGATAACTTCCCTTCTCTCCCAGACAAATAAGGGCACGTGTTTTATATTTCTGCCACCAGAGAGACCTTTTGGGTTCTTTCTCCCCCAAAATAGGCTACAAAGGTAGAGTGACATCATATGTAAAAATTCTAAGTAGTAGCAATAATAACATGGTAGATGAAGCTTTAGTTTTTTGGGGTATTGGAGTACTACTTTTTAAAAAGGAGAAAAATAGAGAACCAGCTATTTGAGTCCCTTTGTATTTTATGAGACAGTATAAAACAGCAGTGCAACCAGGGGACTCTGGAGTCACTGTCGCTTGGATCTGGGATTCTGACTCTCCTACTTACTAACTGGCAAATGACCTGATCTCTAATTCTGTCCCTTTCCTTTTCTGTGAAATGAGGGTGACAGCATCTCCCTTATAGGCTTATTAGGAGGATTTATATGTAAAAGTGCTTACAATACTAATGCAGCGTATAACAAGCACTCAGTAAATACACAATAAGCTGGTGACAATGTGGTGATGGTGATGGTGGTCATGACTGTGTGCCTTTGGGTGGTCTGCAGGAGATTAGAGGACAGCCGCGCAGAGCCAGAGGGGATCTCGCTCTGCGTCCTGTCACCATCAACATAATGGATCACAGGGAGTGCACACTGCCTCTTCTCCCTCTGTGACGACCTGCATTCTGAATGTGGCCTGAGCCCTTTACAGCACAGCAAGGGATGCAGCAGAAGCTGTTGCTGAGTCCATGGTCTCTCCTGAACCCCGACCTTCTCTGTGGTGACTGCTGTGGGCTACCAGGAACAGGGCTCTCGGGGGGGGGGGGGGGGGGGGGGGGGGGGGGGGGGGGGGGGGGGGGGGGGGGGGGGGGGGTTGTTCAGGGTCAGCAGGGCAGAGAAGAGTCAAACTCAAGGACGCTGAGAAGGCTCTGGGCAGGGAAGTCCAGGGGCAGTAAGTGATGGGCTGGGAGGTGGGAGAGGCAGTGGGAAACGGTCTTTAGATCATCCGATGTTCACCCCTTTTTTTAATCTGACTATTGTCTCTTTCTACCCTGCCATTCATGTTAGGAGCTTTTTATGTTATTATTTTTGTGCATTTTATAAGAAGGACAATCATCTATAGTCAGTCTTTTGTGCTTGGTCCATTTCACTGAGCCGTATTGACTCTAAGTGGCCCGATTTTGGTTCAGATGCTTCATATTTGTCTTTCTTTATGGCCGCATAGTATTCCATTGTGTATAGGTATCACATCTTCTTTAACTACTTCCTGTATGGATGGACAGGTATGTTGTTTCCAGGATTTAGCTCTTATGAATTCTGCTGCTAAACACATGGATATGCATATGCCTTTTTGGTATGTTGACTTTATTTCTTTTGGGAACACGCCCAGTAGGGCAGTAGCTGGATTAAAAAGGGGTGAACATAGACCCTCACTAATTCCCCAAAACCTATGGTTTTAATGTGCTACAGAATTTGGAATACATGTGTTTTTTAAAAAGTTAAATTTTATGTCACGTGAATTTTTTTACCACAATAAAATTATAAATAAACAAAAAATTTGCTTAAATATTACCAAATTAATTTTTAAAATAGAGTACTCATTAATTGGTTAATTTAAAAGATAAGTACTTAAGCCACTAAATGCAAAATAAAAGTCATCTGATGAGCAGCTCAGAACTTCCCCTCGGAACATTTAGTACTAGAGTCCTTCCACACAGGGATCCCAAAACTCCCAGAATGCCTGGAGTCTGGCCTTGTCTCTTTCTTCAGAAGGCTGTGAAGCTGTCAGCGTTGTTATGCACGTCTTTGAACCCTCCTGGTAGGAGATGGAAATAAGATTTCTGCATCTTGATCTTGATTCTTCCCCCCCCCCCCCCCAATTTCACACTCATGTGTTATTGGGGTTTGGCTCTGGAATGTTCTCAGTGAATTCAAATCTCATGTATTTAAATGCTAATGGATTGTCTATGCAGCCATGTGCTGTTGGTCCATTATGTCGCAAGTGAGTGGACCAAAGAAGATACTCATGGCTAATTCACGGACGTGGCTACACACTCAGCCAGCAATATGTCATCAGGGAAGTTAGAAGGGATGAACACCATGACGGGTTCCCAAAAGGGCACCTTTAAATAACCTGAACCACATCACTCTATTTATTCATAATTATAAAAACAAAATAAATGTGGTCAAGAGTGCTTCAGAGGTTTGAAATAAAAGATATTACCTGCTTACAAATGTACATTTTGTGTTAAAAAACACAAATTAAATTTAACCCAAGAAAAACTAGAAGCTGCTATATTTTTTTCTTAGTTTCTGGAACTAGGGGCCTCTTTTTGGAAAGAGAGAGAGAGAGAGAAAGAGAGAGAGAGAAAGAGAGAGAGAGAGAGAGAGATGAAAAGAGAGAGGTACCCTAGATGTAGCAAATTAATGCAGGAGCTGGTTATTTTGGGAAGCTGCCTCAATTAGAAATCTTGAGACCAGTTTGGGGAGGGTACGGGAGGGACAAAAGGAGAGTGGGAAAGCCCTTGTCACCTTGACAAGATACATATGTGCATAAAAGGCTCAACTCCATTGTAAACCTTAAATTTTGCACATATACATATCAATAAAATGGGGAAAAACACTAGTTTTCACATAACATAGCATAAGGAGTTTTTGTCTGCTTTTAAAAATGAATTTATACAAGCTTATTCAATCTATTCAACTCATAGCTTTCTCTGTTTCTTTTTTTTTTCTAATTTCAAAGCAACGGTGTTTTCCTTCCCATGGAAAAGTACCAAACAAATAATCATGCTTAGCATGACTCGTGTGGCAAGCCCTTTACGCATGATAGAATGCCTCCATGTGCTTTCTAGAGTCCTGTCCCCATCAGACATCTGAGGAAACTGACCATCACAGGAGAAGGGGGCTCCCCACAGCCACATGGCTCCCAAGTGTGTGTGGGGGTCTGGCCTAGAGCTTATTTTTCTGCCACTGAGAATTATTCTCAAACTTTCAAGTAGCATTTGCAATAAATACAACTTGTTTCACAGACTCTCTGAGTTAGTTAAGTCTCAGAAACCCAAAGGAAGCAGTGAGAACCCATCTTCTGGGATGAGTGGGGATCGGCTCAAACCTCTGCAGATGGCTATCTGCTTACAAGCTCAGGCTTACAAGCACCTGCCCTGCAGATATTCTTCTCGGTCCCTAGTGCGATGGACTGGGGAGTGGCCAGCTCAGCCTTCAAATCTTCAGTTTTCTTATCCGCTTGTGTCCCTCTCTGGAAGCAAAAGATGCTTCACATTATTGTTAGATTGGGCTCTTTGCCAAACAAATGATGACAGATAACATTGGAGAAAAATAAAAGGCATGCTGAGCTCTCTAGTCAGCAGTGATGTGTGTAGAATACAGACTCTAGGGCCAGTCACAGTCAGCTTGCATCCTGGCTCGGATGGGTAGCTCTATTTGCAAATACCCAAGTTCCTAAAGTGTGAATATACATCCCTACTCTGTTGAACGTTGGGAACTTAATTTTAAATGAGATTTTATAGAAAATAATAACCAGAGCCAATGATGCTCAATCAATGCAGGCTCCGTTTTCCATATTTCACAGATCTGGCTTCTGAATATCCCTAAACACCTGCAAAAGCCTCCACATCCTGTGCTCCCTGGAAAAATGTCACGGTTCCTCGTGTTCTGACCCCAGACCCGGAAGTCCATGCAGTAACTCCTTCCCCTCAGAGGCTGCCTCTCTCTTTGGTGTCTTATGCCATGCGCACAGGAGAAAAAGAAGTCACCTCCTCCTTTCCCCTGGATGCACCTAGTTGGTGATTAGCAGAGCTTCAAAGCTAGTTCCTGCACAAATAAACAGCATTGGTGGAAGGTGAATTTACTCCTCAGGACTCTCTCTCTAGAGCCCTTTATAGCGTGGTGTGATTTACTTAGTGGTCTGGCTGACCACTGGTGTCATTTCAGCCTAATTTGGCTTGGAGGCTCCAGTTTCCCCAAATTCCACAGCTGCGTTGTGAAGAGGCAGGAGACCACTGTCATTCTGAGCCTTGGAGAAGTGCTGAAGAAGGGAGTAGAGACAGGAAGGTTTTCTGTTTTCAGCTTAAGGATGAACAGATTTCTTCTCTTTGTCACCCTTTTTTTGTGATACTAGAGACTGTATCCAAGACCTTCACATCGAATAATATTCCTGGCCCCAATTTTTTTTTAATTTTGTATTTTGAGACAGGATCTCACCAAGTTGCTCACACTGGGTTCAAACTTGTCATCTTCCTGCCTGAAACTGTGGACATGTGCCACAATGCCCGACCCTCTGCTAGTCTTTTAAAAACTGTGAGGACAACTAGTGCTTCTCTGGAGGCTTTGTGTCTCAAAGCCAGTTAAGTGTTTCTACAGTGCAACGCATGGCATGGCACTTCTCCATCCTTATCACAGTCCTCTTAATCCCTATGTTTGATGGACCAAGAGGAAAAGATGGGGAACCTGCTACAAAAACCAGGTGTGAATATAATGCATTGCAGTTACTGGCCACCACAAGCAGGGGAGCCGCACCACCAAAGTCTAAAGACATCCAACATGGACCAAATGAAGAATTCGGAGCACATGAATTGGCCAGATATTAACTGCAAGGAGACGGAATAAAAATAGAACCATTTAGACAGACCTTCAAGAAAACTTGCCAACCATGAGCCTGGACAGTGCCAAACCCCAAGCATTTGGAAAACAGCTTGAGATGTTCAGCAAATCTCCAGCTGGAGCATTCAGGGATGGTTTGTGCTGTCTTATTGTCCTTGTTTTCACTCAACCGACTTGACAGGGGACTCATTCGCTGGCTTCCTTGCAGAAAAAGAGTGGTTTCTGATCTGACACAAGAAGAGCCTCTCCCTTCCTTCTTCTGCCCCACCTTTCTCTTTCTCTTCATTGTTGGCCAAAGGTCTTCTCAGGAGATTCCCCCTCAGTGAAAACTGTTTTTATTATCAGGTATGATGAGCGTACCAAGGAGGTTGATTTATCTTCAGCTGGAAGTTTTCTTTAAGAGAAAAGGAGTGAGCAATGCTTCTTTTAAATAAAGTAGCTGGCACACGTGCTGAAAGCACATAAAGTGTTTCCAGGTTGATTCCACCAGAGTGTGATGAGCTAGCATGTACAGATCGGCCTCTGCCTTAGGCCGAAGGAGAGAAGGTTCAGGTTCAGGTCCAGAGAGACATGCTCGGGAGGCTTGCTGGCATTCCTTGGCCATCTGGACAGCCCGGAGACTAGGACGAGGACATGCCATTCAGCCAGGGTAGCACTCCTTTTTCAAGACCCCTAGGTGGTAAATAACAAGAGCCATTTTTCAATTCGGCCATGCTGTCCTCTTCAGATACTTGGATGAGCATTCCCGTGGAGGGACACCAAACCCAGTGGTGCTGTTTCTACACAACACAATGACCACAGAAGGAGAAAAGGTTTGGCACCAAGGGATGCAGTTGGGAGACAGCTAGGAGGTCAGAGATAGAAGACTGTTTCTTTGTTTTGTTTTGTTTCCAGAGGCCAATCTTTTAGTTAAAAGGAGGACAGACCCAGCACTCACATATTCTGTTCACTCATGAAGAACTGATATCTTTAGTAAATTTAAACATATATCATTCATCCTACTGAGCTGTAGAGGATAACTCAAGTAGTACTCTATCAGATAGATGTCCAAATAATATCTATTTTGAAACAACCCAATAAGAGAACCGTGGTTTTGTTAGCAGTTTGATTCAATCGTATCAATAACTGTGCTACAGTTTGCAGCTTCCCTTATAACAAAGACGACCTCTGGGGCAGAGTTTTAGCCAAGAAGGCCTAAATAGAAGTCTGTGAGGGTTTCTGAAAAAAGATTTTCTGTCTCAAATAGAGGTCACTGAGATCATGCTTCCATGTACCTGTTTCAAACATGGACGTGAAGCTGAGGCTCGCCGGTCATTTTGTGATCACGAAGACGGAACCGCAGCCGTGCACTAAGACAGTGAGCAGAAAACGCAGGAGTCTGAGACCTGAGGACGCCACAGACCTGCTCTACCTGACCTGGAGCACATCTTTCTGCAGCCAGGTTTTCCTAACTCCCCCACCTCCAAGCGTCACCTGAGAAACGGAACCCTTCCTCCCTCACAAGCTTTAGAGGTCGGCCTTGCCTACTCTGTGTCCTTTACCGTGTGCTCTACTCTTGCACACATCGTGGTCAAGGTCTAGTCATTCTACTCCGGAATTAATCTCCTGTTTTCCACTTGCCGTCACTCCTATGGCCAACTCACTGTCACCGGGAATGTCGCAGGTGTCTTTCAGCAAGCGCTCTGCTTTTCTCATTCACCTCCACGGAGGAGCGGAAGTGCTTTCCCAAAACAGCTCCCGGCACGTCTCACGGCCACCCCCCACTTGACGCTCACCATGGCTGTCCACTGCAGACTCCTCCCAATAGCTCAGAGGTCCTGCATCACCTGGGCCCCGTCACCTTTTCTCTCAATGCGTTTCCCTCATATTTCAGTGGTTCAGAACCACTGACGGCTCATGCCAATGGCCTGGACTTCAGCGCTGCTCCCTCTCTTCCTCCAGTGAGGGCTCGCGCGTCACAGATTTTCCTGATCAGCATCTTTAGAGGAGTGATCCTGCCATGACTGCTCTCTGCCCTTCTTAACACTTTTATCTCTGACAATGACTAAATTTGTTTGGTCATCTATATTGGTTTGGTCTTGGATGAGAAGGGCCATGGGACAGAACCTGTTTTTGTCCTCATTTTATATCTCTAGTGCCTCCTCTACTGTAAGTAAATACTTGTGGAATAAATGAATGAATGGGTGAATGAATTTTATTTGGATGCAATAAGGTATGATGCGTAAGATTTTTTTCTTTGTATAATATGAAAATGTCAATTATAATGTTGGCTTCAAGCTGCGGTTTTATAATCATATGTACATGGTTTTAACCCTTATTTATCTCTGCATTTAATTTTTCATGTGAGGTTGTTAACCTAAGAAAACATGATTTGAGTCCCAAATGCATATCTCAATGCAAACTGGTATTTAATTTTATTTTGTGACATCAGAAGTCTTTCCTTGTGTCTTTAGAATATTTTTTGCACTATTCCTACGAAATTAGCTTTTGCTAATAGTTTCTTTAAAATGGAAAATAGTTTCCTTGAGGTGGTAGGATCAGAGAGGTATTTTAAAACTGGAGTTTGTAAACACTACTTCCCAAACGATACAAAAATGTCATTAATAGACATATTCCTTGCTAAATAATGTGGTCTGGATTCTAAGCCACCTCTTGATAGATGTTTGTGATCTGAGTGACACTGAGCAAACGTGTGGCTTGTTTGTACCGTGCTTTCGTCATCAGACTCTCCTACCTTAGAGCGTCTGAAGCTGTAATGAGAAAACTCCTGTAAATATGCATCAGAATACCTGACATACAGTAAGCACTGCTTCATTTTGGATATTGGCCCACGTTTGCTAGGGGTGACAGAACAAGTGACCACAGACTGCGCATCGTCAATAGCAGGACATTATTGTCTCCCAGGCTGGAGGCTTCCAGTCAGCCTGTTCTCTTGAGAGGCCTCTCTCCTGGGCTTCAAGCGGCCACCTTCCCCTATGTCCTGCGTCCTCATGGCCTCTCCTCCATACCAGGATATGGGGTCAGGATGTCTTTTGCACCTAATTATCTCTCTACGACCCTGCCTCAAATTTTCACATTCTGAGATACTGAGAACTGGACCTGTGATGCAAGAATTTTGGACAGCACAAGTCATCCCACAGTGTTATTAACATTAACCTCCCAAATAAGCCAAATTAGATGCAGAGTATACAGATGGTTTTTTTTTCAATATTAGTTTTCGAAGTACTGCAAATTTTTAAGGCAACAGTTTGGAAACATGAATACAGTTAAATCTGGAAAGCAGAATAGGTTAATACGTGGAATGACTATGATTCCCATGCTTTTTACTAACTTCATTTCAGCATGAGTGTTCCTTATGCTTCATATTGTTAGTAAGTAATTCATTGCAGTAGAGTTCAATTCTGTGAGAATAAGAAGAAACACAACTGTATGCTACGCATGATGGTCAAACGGCCTTACAAGTGCAAGCGTGGAAAACCGAGCCACAAGCACCTTCCCTAATTCACTTCCCAGTTGCTCAGTCTCCCACCGTAGTCAATCCTGCCGTTGACTAGTTGTTTGATAGCGAGCATGTCCTTTACTTTCTCTGAGTCTCAATTTCCTAAGTGTAAAATGGGAGAAAACCACACATACTTCTATCCTACATCACAGAACTCTCAGGAGGAGGAAGGAATAGAATACAGACCTTAGAAAACTATGAACTATACCTCAATGAGAATGGCCTACACCAAGAAGTCAAAAAAGTAATTGTTGGCGAGGTTGTGGGAAAAAAAGGAACTCTATTTTACTATTGGTGGGAATGCAATCTGGTACAACTATTATGGAAAGCAGTCTGAAGATTCCTTAGAAAGCTGAGGATAGAAATTCCATTTGATCCAGCTACTGCTCTACTGTGCATGTTCCCAAAAGAAATAAGGTCAACATATCAAAAAGACACATGCATATTCATATTTATAGCAACACAATTTGTAATAGCCAAATCCTGGAAACAAACTACCTGCCCATCCATGCAGGAATGGTTAAAGAAGATTTGATACCTACACATAATAGAATATTATACAGCCATTAAGAAAGACAGATAATAGAGTTTTGAATGAAAATGGGGCCACCCTGAATCAACACTGCTCAGTAAAATGGACCAAGTACAAAAGACGGGCCATAGATGGGTGTTCCTCTTGAAATGCACTAAATAATGACATAAAAAGGCCCCAAAATGAATGACAAGGTAGGAAGAGAGGAGATGGTCAGCTAGGAAAGGGGTGAACCTCTGAAAAAAGGGGGCAGATATAGGTGCTCACTGATTTCCTAAATCCCCTATCTCTGATTTGTTATAAAATTTGGAAATCGTGTGCTTACAAAATAATAATAATAATAATAATAATAAATAGCTTAAATTTTTTAGGAAAAAAACTATAACCAATCAACTGGGCTGAAGGAATGGCACAGCAGTTCAAGTGCTTACCTAGCAAGTACAAGGGCCAGAGTTTGATTCCCCAGTACCACGTGAAGCTGGGTGGTGGTGCATGCCTATAATCCTAGCACTCAGGAGGATGAGGCAGGAGGATTGCTGTGAGTCCAGGGCTAGACTGGGCTACATAATGAGTTCAGGACCAGCCTGGGCTACAGAGCAAAATAATGCTTCAAAAATAATCAATCAACAAATCAATATGATATCAATATTTAGTGTAAACACTTTAATGGTTTCTACTTTTCTAGATACCTTTTTAAGGATTCAATATGCACTGGCTTATTTAATCTTTACCCCTGTCCCAAGAGGTAGCTGCTGTTATTAGCACCCCAGTTTCCAGATGAGGAAACTAAATAGGGAGAATGGAGCCAACTTGCCAGGTCACAAGTTAATAAGCAACAGAAGGAGGATTCTTATCTCAGGCATTCCAGAACACTGCACTGCCATGTTCTTATGAGACACATGGCTGGTTCATTTATCATCTAAACTGGAACATTTATGAAAACGAGAAAAGAGATACTAATGCTTATGCTGGTACACTGGGTGTAAACCAGGACTTAAATTAAGCAAATAGAACACCTAGGATTACTTTATTATGAAAGGTATTGACTATGAAGTTGGCTTGAAGGTTCCCTGTATGGGAGGATATTGCTTCAGGGTGTAAAGACTGGCCTGAATTTCACAGGAAGGGGCCACCCCCTGCTTCTTTAGACAGCCCTGCCCCTTTAAGTCCAACCTCAAGTACAGCGGGTTCTGAGTTGAACAGTTCCAATTCTTCAACTGAAACCTCCGTGGACTAGAACTCCTACCCACTAGCTTGATTTCGCTTTATGAGACCAATGGGGACACAAGGGCTGGGCAGAAACTGCAGTTCTCCCTGGAGGCGCCAGGTCCCTCCACAGTGCACAGAGGGACTGGAACCCCAAGTCCCCAGGGCCTGTCACGCTTAGTAGACAGCTGGTGCTTTGGGCCTGCGGTCACTCTGTGCCTTCCTGTCTATCTAGGAAGCAGAGGAGGACAGTGGTGAACTTGTGAGAGAGTGGTAAGTTGGGATCTGGACAAAGTATGTTCAGACACCTGCTGTGAAATTCTTCTCAACTTTCCTTTCCATGTGATTTCCACTAGTTCCCATAGTTTATTTTCTGAAAATTTGAAGAATTCACGTTTTTAATACAGAAATTGTATTAGTTGAAGAAAAAAGAACATAAAACATAACAGACCCTTCTTGGCAAAGCTCTGGCCTTGCCTGAGTCTCCAGGCACCACAGGCTCCTCACTCAATTGACTTTCTGTCTGCAGTGCCATAGGCAGCTCTCCAGCCCTTGCCATGTGCTTCCCCCATTGCCAGCCTCCCATAAGTAGACTGTGTGAGACCTTCTGAAGCACAGAGCTAAATAAATCTTTTGTCCATTCAGTTCTAGATGTCGGGTATTCTATCGCGGTATTGAGAAAGCAACTAAAACAGTGGCCGCTGACAATCAAGATCTCAAAGAGACACGAGCACTTCTGCAGTCATGGCAGCATTATTCACAGTAGCCAAAAGGTAGAAACAGTGTGTGTATCAATCAAGAGAAGAAACATGGTTCATACTTACAATGGAATATTATTCAGCCCTCAAAGAAGGTAAATCCGCAATATGCGGCAGCTCCATGAAGCCTGAGAACATTACGCTCAATGGAATACGCCAAACACTGCAGTACTCTATTTATTTGAGGCGTCTAAAATAGCCAAATATACAGAATCAAAGAATGGGATGGTGATGACTCAGAGATAAAGGGAGGAGGGATTGGGAAATTCCTGAAGATCAGGAGGACTTTAAGTCAAGTTTTGGAGAACTCCTCTAAGCTCTAGAGATCTCCTTACAACATTATACTTACAGGCAATAATAAGGCGTTGTACACTCAAACTCTTGTTGAAAAGATCACATGTTAAGTATTTTTACTGTTACACTCAGTGGAAGTCTCACTGAGTGGCTGACAATGTTCTACCAAAGTATATTGGGCCTAGCACAGAATAGGAACATGGAGAGACGACTCCTTTAAAATGCTGGTCTTTATGTATCGGGATGAGGAAATGCTCTTCTTCTATTGCAAAAATTATTCATTGACATGGAAAAATAGCCACAAAATCTTAAGCTAAAATGAATAAGCCAGAGCCCAATTCTAACTTTGCTAGTGTGGAGAAAACACATGAATGAGCAAGTGAATTAGTATCTGACAGCATTTTGGGCGAGATTTTTCTTTATAGTTTTGTGTATCTGCACTTAATAATTTCTCTACAAAATTAAAGATTTTCCTTTTCATAAAATTTATTACTTTACATATGTACATTTTGCCCACACATTAGTTGATGGATATTGAGTCGTTTTTACTCTTTGGCAATCAAAAATGATAGCCTCCATGAACATAGATAGCTACTATGAACATTTATGCTCGGGTATTTCTGTGGACATATGTTTTCAATTCTCTTGGATATATACCTAGGAAAGGAATTGCCAGGTCACATAATAACTCTGTGTTTAACATCATGAAGAAGTGCCAGGCAATTTTCCAAGGCAGACATACTATTTTACAAGCTCTCCAGCAATGAATGAAGCTTCCAAATTTTCTACATCCCTGCCAACACTTGTTATTATCTATCATTTTGATTGTAGCCATTCTACTTGCATTTTAGTTGGGTTCAGTGTGGTTTTAATTTACGTTTTCTTGATGCATAATGAGGCTTCAGATCTTTTGATGTATGTTTTAACTGTGTATGTTATTTGGAGACATCTTTTGCTCATTTTTGTGTGAATTTTTTTTACATAATTGAATTGTAAGAATCACATATTCTGGATACAAGCTTCTTGTCAGATACATATTATGAAGTTTTTTTCCACTATCCTGCAGATCGTCTTTTTAATTTTCTTTACAGTGTTCTTTGGAGCATGAAGTTTTTATTTTAAGCAGTTCAGCTTACTCTTTTTTTCTTTTGCACGCTCATATCCAACTAGTCATTCCCTAATCCAAGGTTACAATCTACCCCTGTATTTTCTTCTAGAGATTGTATGGTTTTAGCTTTCATGTTTTGGCTCACAGTTCACTCTGAGTTAAGTTTTCCATACAGTAAGAGGTTGGGATCCTACTTCACCTTCTTGCATATGGATATCCAGTAATCCCAGCATCATTTGTTAAAAACAAACAACAAGAAAACAGCTCTATTCTTCCCCCCACTGAACTGTCTTGGCCCTTGCGTTGTGATGGTTACATCGTACGTGGCCACTCAATGAGGCTCTAGTGCCCAGTCATTTGGTTGCACACTTTTTTAGCTGTGCTATTTTTTGGGTGTAACCAATATCTCCAATCACTCAACTTTAAATAAAAGGTATTATCCTCAATATTGTAGGCATCCAGGCAGCCAAAGGCCTGAAGAACAAAAATGGCAGTTTTCTGGAGAAAACAGGCATTTTGTCATAAGGTAAATGACACAAAAATGCTGCCTGTTTTTTACCTACTGTCCTACCATAAGTTATTAGACTCCAGACCCCAATTCTAACTCTTGCCTGAGGTGTGTATCTCATTTCTTTTTCTTGCATTATTTCCCCTGCTAGAATTTCCTGGGCAATGTGAAATGGCAGGGGTAAGAGTGAACATCTTTGAAACCGGTATGCCTGAGGCATACACTCTCCCAAGTCCACTGCACCCCTAGGCACCAGAGCCAAGCTATGGCGTCACCCTCGGTGTCCATCGATACAGGAATGTAACTCAGCCACCGAGAATGAAAGCCTTTCCTATACAGAAACCTGGATGAGGTTAGCACTTAGTCTGTGCTGCTTGTGTATCAGAGAGGATGTCTTCTCAGGACTTAGTTCCTTCACGTCCTCATTACTATCAGTCCTGGTCTCACTACCAGGAAGCCTGCTTACTTCTGTTCACCCTTTTCTCTTGCTCACTCATCAACGAACATGAACAGCTGCTCTATTTTATGGCTTCAGTTAATTTAATTTATGTTTGCTATAAACATGATTGCTCCAAAACTTAATAGAACACTTCAGTTTGGCATGTAGAATAGGCCCTCCATCTCGCCCCAGTCATTCCCAATAGATGTGTTTTATTGCTTCAGTTTTTGTTTTTGTTTCTGTTGCTGCCTCTTTCAAGAAGTGGGGTTTTATTTCCATGATGAATTCTTCCTGAGATTTCTCTGGCATGTAGCTTTCCGAAATCTTAACAATTTAACAACCCACTCCACAGACAGATGATCTTGCTAAGACGATGAAATGGAAGTTTAAGGAACACCCAGTGGTCTCAAAGTCAGTACAGATTCAAGTGTTGTCATCACATCTCCGCAGGAGTGGCATACTTGGGCTCTTTCATGTGTGTATCTAGCATCTCTGCTGATATTCCAGAAGTAGTTGTGAACTATCAAAGAGAACTGCTCTAGCATAAAATGAAGTGCCTCTTTCTTGTTAGAAGACTGTGCTAGTCAAGGGATCAAGAGAACAGCCTTTAGCAAGAACTGACTAGCCGCTTCTACGCACTGATTGGCTCTAACCTGTGGCCCAGAGGGGCAAGCATAGTTAATTTAGAAATCAGAGTGTGATTTCTCCAGAGGAAGTTGCATAAGATTTAAGCCACAAGGCTAAACTTTCCCCTACCCCTGTGGATTTATGGCCTCATATGTGTATGGGAGGATGCAGTAGAATCTCAGAGTGTGAACCAGCTGCTTCTGTGCTGTGCTACACTGCCTTACCCTTTTAATTCATGCAAATCAGCTTACTTCCTTAGGTAGTAAAGTTTTCACTCAAGGCCATCACTCAGTCCCCAGCAGACTTGGAGACCCTTCTTTGCTGTTACAGTCATCCAGGCATCCACAAGTTGAATTTATAGGTTAAAAATCAGGGGTGTCTTCAAGAATTTTACTCTAAAGTCTTCAGAGAAAAGAGCTCAGACGTTGAAACAGGTGTTTCCAGTTCCATTGTTAATGCAACTTTCTTCCTGGAAGTAGCACTGACTACATAATACATACTGGGAAGAGCCAACTCCATTTTGGAAAAAAAAAAAAAAAAAAAAAAAAAGGAACAGGTTAGAAGGATCAAAAAAATCTTTCTAGGAGATTTTTCTTTTTCTTTGTCAAACACCTGGGAAAAAATACAAATTCTCCGACAGAGTGTTATTTCATGAATGTACTCTCAAAGTTGACCAGTTTTAAACCGGACATGATGACACATACCTATAATCCCAGCCATTCTGGGTGGTTGAGATGAGAAAATTGCAAGTTTTAGCCTGGCTTGGGTAACTCAGCCACTTACTGAGACCCTGTCCCAGAATAAGAAATAAAAGGTTTTGGGGATATAGCTCAATGCAAAGGCCCTGAGTTCAGTTCCTAGTATTCTCCACTGACCCTGACATACTAAATCAATCTGTTTTAGTAGCAGATTTTCACTATTACCAGTAACTATCTCTGTTTGCTGCACTCTGCAGCCTGTTTCAATCTGGGTGCATCATTTCTACCTGTGGAACTCTGGACAAATTACTTAAACTCTCTAGGCCTCAAATGAACAATATCTATCTGAAAGCACATGCATCCTAGGAACAGTGTCTGGTAGTTGGTGAACACTCAAACTAACATTGGCTATGATGGTGATGATGATGATAATGGAACTGATGTCCTAGGTACTTTCTAGGCTCTTTAGATATACACTAATCCTCACAAGTATTCCCTTTATAGCAAATGAAAGAAAATGGAGCCAGCTCAAAGCTTCCAAGTTCACAGGAGTCAGAACACAGACTCAAACCCAAGTCATTCTAATCCAATCTCAGAGCTCTTTCCCTTTTTCTTTCAGGAACAGACACAACCTTATGCATCAGAAAAGTTCTCTCTAAAGATATATTGGTTACTTTCCCTCACTAGTACAAAATACCCAAGACCCACAACTAAAAGGAGAAGAAGTTTATTGTGACTCACGGTTTTAGTCCCTGATTGGCTAACTCCAAGGCAGAAATGGCATGGTGGAAGGACATGGCAGAGAAATGCTGATTAGGATGCAGAAAAGAGAGAACCCTGGGCAAATATATCCTTCCAGATCACATCCAGTGACCTGCCTCCAGCAAGTCCCCACCTCCTCACAGCACACTCACCTACTGAATTTACCAACAGAGGAATCCGTGGACGAGTTCAACACTCTCACACTTCAATCAACTTCCAAACATGAGTCTTTGGGGGGGACATTTTAGATGTGAGCCATAACAAATTTCATAAGCACTGTCACAAATGCTACTTGTAATTGCTTAGCCTTTATACAAGGCAAGTGGTATGCAAATAGCTTTTCCTGAGGAGACATTAGCACCAACATCTACTCATCCCAGATAGGGCACAGCAGACAAGCCAAAGTAGTAACTGCCAAAGACCAATTTGATGAATCAGTGAGTTTGTTGGGGTTTCTTACAGGATTATATGCAAAGAGTTACTTGCGAGAGTATAGAATCATAGACAGAGGATCAGCTAAAGGTATATGGGTGAGGAGTTGTTTACAAGCCTAGGGATATTTTGCTGCTCTAAAGGAAGTTGCGTTACCAAAAGCTAGTCCCAGCATAGATGACACCTTAAGGAAACTTCACATTGACTCCTGGGACTTGTCTTCCAGGTCAGCTACTGCTTTTTTCTCTCCATCACTATAATTAGCCCGTGAGAAATGGATTCAGGCAAGATGACACTGACTTGAGTTGAAATACCTAACGAGAAACACAAACTAATTGACCTCAGCTCCTGGCTCAGTCTCCTCCTTGTGTTTTTTGTTTGTTTATTTGTCTTGTTTTCTTGCCTATGTCACTGCTGCAATTTGGATGAATGTCCCCTAGGGGTCCATGTATTGAAGGCTTGGCCAGCAGGGTGGCTTGATCGGAGATGGTGGAATCTTTAGAAGGTGGGGCTTGGTAGAAGTCCTTAGGTCATTGAAGTCCTGTCCTCAAAGTGGGTTGTGATATTCCAGCCCCCTTCTTTGGTCTCATTGCCTCCTGACTCTGAGGTGAATTGTTTTGCTCCACCATACACTTGTGCCATAATACGCTGCCTCACCACAGGTACCAAGCAAGAGAGCCAACTGACCATGGCTGAAATCTCAGAGCAGTGAGTCAGAAAGACTCTTTCCTCCTTATAAGTTAATCACCTTATCTGTTTTGTTATAGTGACAGAAGGCTGACTGAAGTCACTTCACCTGAAGATCAGCTCCTTCCTAAAGTCCACCAAGGCCTCGGTCCCAGTCTGAATTCCTTTCCTTGGCCACTGGACTGTGATTTGCTTCTTGAATTCAAGCTTCGATTTCCTTTAAAGCTGTGGTCAAGAGTTCCCTTTCCAGGAAGTGTGCTCTGAGGTAAATTTAGCTCACCAGGTGATCCGCACAGACCTCCTGGCTTTGCCTCTTTTTTTTTTTTTTTTTTTTTTTTTTTTTTTTTTTTTTTTTTTTTTTTTTTTTTTTTTTTTTTTTTTTTTTTTTTGCTTCACTTGTCTTCATGTGATCTTGACCCTGAGAGGAAGTTACTAGTATTGCCGAGGTCAAAGAGCTTGGACTTAAAGCAACCTGGATCTGGACACTCTCCTCTTAACCACTTCCCTACACAGCTCTGTGCTCAGGGTTGCCACCTCCTCAACTCTGAGATAACAACCCTTTGAAGACCATCTCAGTGGTTCTGAGTGCATTTGTGGAGGAAAGGCCACTTCTGAGATAACTAGTACTTAAGTGACTGAGTGACTAGTACCTAACTGACTTAGTTTCCTAGGTATTCTCTTCAAAGTACACCAAGAAATAGATGTAGTTATTTGTGAGAACAAGTATAATGTATAATTGGGTCAGTTCTGAAGGAAATAAGCAGTCTTCAAGACCAGCTTGGGAACGTGTTGCATTTGATCAATCAAAAATCATAAAATCAGGAGACCATGCCCACATTATAGAAGGTACCCCCGGATATTTACGGGGCATATGTATCAAATCTTTATTGAGCAAACCTAAATGTTCAACCCTGTACTGGGCAACGAATGTCTATCAGTGAATCAGGCCTTAGGAAGCTTACATCTAACAGGGCAGCTAGGCTGAAAAAATATAACAATGAGTCTGTGATAGACGCGCTGGCAACAGGTGCTTTTCTTCAGAAGACAAAGCATGGTGAAAAGACAGAGACAGACTGGGGAGGAGAATCATGTGGACTGCTTTTGATGGGAGCTGGAGGCAAGTTGGTCAGAGGAGATGCTTGAAGAAAATTCGACAGGATAAGAGGGAGCTGGAAATGCACATATCTGGGGGCAAATAGTCTGGATTTCAGTCATGGGATAGGAGTATCCTTAGCCATGATACGAGGAAGTCTCTTTAGGAAATACCCTTATCCTTCCCCGTGGCGTGTTTACTAAGTAGCAAGAAGTCATCCCATATGTTAAATGTTCTAAGACCAGCTGTTTACTTTCCCTCGGTCTCTTTTTCCTTGCAGACATGAAACCCAGATGTCAACTGTGGCCTCCCTCTTAAGATGGAGGAAAACCGAACTTAATGCTCCTCCCAAGTTCCTGCCTCCACCACAATCCTATCGCAAATGAAAGCCCAAAGTCCACCCATTCACAGCTTTCCTAGCTCTTGAGGGACTCTGTCCTCATGCCTTTTCTGCTCCTGAGTTCATACAATTTGGTCTCTTGTGACTTTGGCTGGAAGAGAAACCCAGGCCCGTCAATAGAAGTCTCAGAGAAGCCTGTCATGCATCCAGCAACTGAGCTGAAGATGAGGATGGAGAGTGGCCTGAGGGGAGGACAGCAGCCAGTACAGGAGTGACAGGTCAGTCTCTGCCGTCAGAGCACACCCAGGAGGAATGCTGGCTTTTCCTCAGGGCTCTCTCTCTTCTCTTTCCTTTTCAGTAACAAAACAACTGTCTTCACCTCCTCCAGCCCCCATCTTCTTCCCCAGGGCCACAAAAGCTCAACCACCCCAAGAATATCTTTCAAATTATTTTCCTGAACAAACACAATGGCATCTCTAAACATGGTGCTGGAGCCAGTTTCAGGAAAATGATACTTGTCCTATTCCTACACTGAATTTTCAGGCAATTATATTAGCTTTGTTAGATCACTGGGAGGGTTGCGTGAGATAATGCCTGGACAAGCTTGGTGGCATTATCAGCATAAAGTAATCATTTCACAAACGGAGGTAAGGATGGGAATGATCACAGTGGTGGCAGGGTGGTGATGACTGTCATCTTACCATTAGTCTGAGGCCTGGCAAATTCAGGGATTAACTCAAAGAAGTGAAGGAAAGGCGTTCTGGCCACACGGAGGAATGGAGAATGCTGAAACTATAATAAGAGGGACTGCAAAACAAAACCTTAAAGACTTGAGGGTGAGACAAAGGAGAGGGATGACGAATAAACATACAGTCCTGCAAAAAAAAAAAAAAAAAAAAAAAACCATGTAAATAAACTTTCTGAGAATTCAGATGCAAGTCCTAAGTCTGGTAGGCGAACGGCACTTAGGACTTCCCCTTCAGCGCGCAACACAGAATTGCAGAGTGCACTGGGGGAAAAAAAAGCACAAACCAAATTCAGTTTAAAGATCACAGTGCATAAGTATTCATTTTCTCCCTACCTTTCTTCAGAAAATCTCAAAAAGGACCCAAAGTAAGAAAAAAGTGGAGTTGCTAGTGAAATAAGGATATGACTGCAATCCTAAACCACCAGCGATGTAGCAAAGCTGCCGAATGTCGTGAAATCCAAACGCGAATGAGGAAGAACACTAAGATCTGATGTGACGTCTTCAGACCTCGGGCAAGACGGATGCTTCCTCCAAACACAGCGAGACCACTGTGAAATTCTTTAAGTGGTAGAAGATCATGGAGCCCGGAGGGCCAGGACAGAGGAGGACTCTCCCCATAGGGACCCAATTAGACACCACACAATACTGAATGTAAAAGAAGAGGGTCAGGGTAACGTGCCATTTTTTATCCAGTATCTAGTCTCCTTGCTATGAGTAAGGCTAGCGATGAGACGGAGAAGCGGAAGAAAACAGCATTTTCCAAAACACCAACCTCTTCGGTGCCAAAAACTGAGTGGAGCAGGGGAGCAGCCCGTACCCCACTTGGTATTGTGTCACTGAACTCTAACGAGGGGGACTTGTGTAGGCAATCGTGTATTAAATGCACTTTTCAACTTAGCCTATTCCCAATGTAGGAGGGGCTTCGGAGGTCGTAACCTCATCGTGAGCCAAGGAGCATCTGTATGAAATACTAAAAAGAGCAGAAATTTTAGGAGACAGACAGGAGTAGCAGACAGAGCACATCCAACGGCGACACGGCTGGCGTCTGCAAGGAAGACACAAGGAAAAGAGGAATGGGAACGCACATTTGTTGGTGCATTTATCTGTTCATTTTCTGAGGCAAGGTTTCACGCTGTAGTCCAGGCGGGGACTTGTTGTGCGGCCTCAACCTGACAGTCTTCTTTCTCAGTCTTCTCAGTGCTGGGATTACAGGTGGGCTCTGCCACACTCAGGAAAATACATTTTAAATGTGGGAAAACCAATCCCCAAATAAATGCTTCCACGTGGCAATCAGGACAGTCATGCTCTCATGAAAATTTCACATTTGAACTTTTAACACCAGTGTATAAGGATCATATGGGTCACTGGGCCAGAGTCTCAGCTGTGCTTGTGGGTTGCTGCGAGCAACACCACGGGGTGGAAGTGACGTCATGTGGTTCTGGGCCTAAGCCTGAAGAAGCGTTGCGATCGGCCACTCTCCCTCCTGCAGCCTTGCTCCGATCCTGTGAAAGAGCCTGGATGTCCTGCAGGGCCCTGAGAGCTCACTCAGCCGGGCTGACACCATCTCCTTGCCAAGACACAACTGGCATACAGGCCAGGGAGGAGGAGCTACATAATGAGTTTAGGGCCAGCCTAGACTACAGAGAGAGACCCTGTCTCAAAACAGAAACGAAACAAAAAAATCTCCTTGAATTTTTCTTTTAAAAAGTACACAGCAGGCGGCTGAGGAGAGCTCAAACTTGGAGAGGGGCGTCCTGAGAGGAATTAGCAGCAGTGCGCGCTCCTCAAGTTGTTTCTAGACCAGAAAATGGGTATCTGTGGGAACACTGCCGGCATTTGAATGTCAGGATTTTAGGTGAGTTATCAGCATCAGAGCAATGTTAATTCGCCAATTTGGTCATTGTACAGTGCTTATGTAGGATGCTAATAAAAGGAAAGTAGACAAAGGTGAAGAGAACTTCAAATACTTCTTTCTCATTATATATATATATATATGCATATGCAATGTTGATATTAACCTTGAGTATTTTGTGCACATATATATCATATCAAAATTATAACCCCTTTCCCTCCTCCTTTTTGACCCTCCCACATTCTCTCCCTCCCCCCAGCTTCCACTATTACTCCCATTTGGTTCTATAAAATGACTGTATTTTGGGTTTCTCATATTAGAGGAATCATTTGATATTTAACCTTCTCTGTTTGGCTCACTTCACTTAGCATGATGGTTTAAATCACACCGGCTGACTTACAAAAGCCCCAAACTCTCTGTCTTTACAGAAGAGTAGTGCTTTTTTGTGTACATACACCACAGTTTTTGTATATTGATGGGTATTTTGACATCTTCCATGTCTTAGTTATTGTTAGTTGTGGTGCTGTGAACATGGGTATGCATGTATGTATCCCTGTTATATGATACTTTTAACTCTTTTGGAAAGATTCCCAGGAAAGGTATAGCTGGATCTAATGGCATATTTACTTTCAGCCTTCTGGAGAATTTCCATACTGCCCTCCATAGTGGCTGTACCAGTTTACAATCCCATCAGTGTAACGCGTTCCTTTGTCGCCACAGCCTCGCCAGCACTAATGGCTGTTCAATTTCTTGATATACTCCATTCTCTATGGGGTTAGGTGATAACCAAAGCGATGTTTTGATTTTGTAAATAAGTCTAAAATTATGACATGATATTAAATTGTGTAAATAAAACATCGGATTTGGGTCTATTTTACTTTGAAATGTAAAACTTACTGTTCTTTGTGAAATAAATGCAGGAACAATTTTAAAATGGCTAATAACTAACACGTGTATTGCCATTACGCATACACTAACTTTTTTTTTTTAAAAAGAGGTTCTCACCAAGTTGCCCTGGGTTGGGCTCAAACTTGCCATCTCTTTCCCAGAGTGCCAGGATGCCAGGGCTGCACCACGACACCCAGCTAGTATGTGACTTTGTATACCATGTTCCTTTTGGGGTTTTTGTTTGTTTGTTTTGTTTTGTTTGTAGTCACAGGTTCAAACCCAAGGCCTGGGGATACTGGGCAAGTGCTCTATACTGAGCTCCATTCTCCACTGGTTTGATTTACAGTTTTAGATTTCTAAGGTATTCTGGGGAAGATTTGTTCATGTAAAGGTCTAATGTCTGCAACATACTCTGGGTCGTTATCAATGTTTTAACAATGTTGGGTTTGTCAAGAGCCAAAGCAAACCTACACTCTACAACAGCAGAAGTTTGTACACTTCTTAGAATTTTAGTGTAATTATTAATACATTTACAGCTTAATTTTAAGATGTTGCTTACTTTAATCAGAGGAATAGTCAAGCAAGGAGAATACTGTACCACATCTCCAAGATAGCAAAAGGTGATAAATACATAACACATACTGTAAGTCACACAAGCCTGGTATTTCTTATGCTTTAAGGGTCAGAGTGACTGGTCCAGGATGAACCAGCAGTTTCAGGGGGTGGGGGGTCCAGTACTGTGATTTTTATCGGTTAGGCTATTCTGGGAACCACAACTGAGTCATAACCATACCACATACCATACACCAAGACATTCTCCAAGTGTATAAATAAACAACTGCAATCCATTCCAATCATTTCATAAATGGGTTACTTTTAGAAAGAGCAAAATGATTACAACCCAGATTCCTTGAGCAGAAATTCTCTGGTGGATTCTGACACCAATACAAAGGAACCAACAGAAACTGTAGAAATTTGTAACTGACAAAATAAACTGCGCTTCCCTTAGCTGGAAAGCATCCTGATTTCTTTCTTACGAGAGAGCCGACACTTGCACTGAGAATATTATATTTGTTTACAAGAGTTGCGTCTGAGACTGCTAAAATACTGCAGCCAAGTCAAATGTCAGGAATGTTAATTAGCAAAAGGAAGAGGAGGAGTGGACGGGAGGCAGGCCCGCAGCACCAGCTTCCTCTATAAACAGCTGTGGGCCTCGAATTCCACAGCATGCACAGGGAGGCGTCACAGGAACCCAGGACATCACACACGCCAAGCATGGATGAAAGGACATGCGAAACGTTGCCTCTCAGAACTGTGCGTGGAACAAACGCCCTCTTCCTATAATCTGCTAAAATGTAGGCATTGGCATATCTAGTTGAGGGCTGCGTGCTTGGGACAGGAGCTTTAGTTCTGTATTTCCAGTGTCCGCTCCTTGGATGAGTTCAGGGTGTCTGTTAAGATAGCGTTTAACAAAGAAAATTTCAAAAAGGACTGTCAAAGTCTATTGGAAAGTTTTCCAATTCTAAATATTCTTTTTCATCATCATGAGCCCAGGCAGGAATACACCCACGTTAAAATAACAGGCTCTTGAATTCTCCATGAGCTTGTACTCTACTCTTCTTAGATGCTGTAGCATGTCCAAAAGAATAGAGATAGCTCTGACTCGTCACGTGCTGTTCGATAGGGTTTTTTTTTTTTTTTTTGATCTTAGGATTTAAGCAAAACCATCTCTTCATTTGTAAAATGTCACCCCAAAGTCAACAGAGTAAGGGTCCACAAGTCGGATCTTAGAGCTGCCTTTTGTCCATCCGTAATCCCAGTTAATTTGGAAGTTAAGTGTTTTGCAATCTCAGGAGTCCCTACTAAACCCATGTGAAGTTAGCCCCAGGTAAAATAAAAAAGTACACAAACCAAATAGGGTTTTGGCAGTATTAGTTTTGTGTGCCTACCATAAGAATGCTGTTAGCTTTGCCTACAGAGTAAAAAGGAAACACACCAAAATGTTATTTTTTTTTTTGGGGGGGGGGGGGGATGACCAAAAATGAGTGCATATACTACCACAAATTTTTGTGCAAGATAAAAAATTCTTAATACACTAATAATAATTAAGAGTGGGGGAAAATAAGTGGGCAATAAGATTCTCCGTCAAAGGAATTATTTACACTTTCATTAGGCAAATACTGAGTGCAATTGTTGAGGCCAAAGTCAAGGACACAGCCTTGAATCAACCCTTTCTCTGTGCCTCTTCCCCAGTCTCCTGTACTTCTCTCTTGGCCTGTGTAATCACACCCAACCGCCCATGGATTCACAGATTGGGCAAGTTCTAAGGCCAAAGCAGAACTCTGATATGTTGTTGACATCTGCTGATAAAGTTGTGTTGGGTGGTAGTGTTTTTCTTTCTACTTAGAGGTGCTCCACCCAACCTTGCCAGGAAGGAAAGCTGGGCTGAGGGGGGCCTGTCTCAGACATCAGGGGCACTGTCCCCTTGCAGGTTTTGGTGGAAAGGATAAAGTGACCAAAAGCAAAGACTAGACAGGGAGCAGAAAGGATCCAGCGGTCTGCTTTGCCTTCTCGAAAACCAAGCATCTGATTTCAAGGTCAAGGTTTTAAAAACTCTCACAGTGTCAGCTAGTAACAGGGTACAAAGCTAAGGACCTGCCCCGAGGGAAGGGTCATGCTGTGACACTTGAAATAATTGTGTCACTTGGCTGTGTTCAGGTATCATGCCACCCCACAGAGTTTGAAGTGGGCATTGGAGTCAGGCCAGGTGGTACAGACCCATAATTCCAGAACTGTGGGAGGCTGAGGCAGGAGAATCACAAGTTGAGAAATTTAGGAACTTAGTGAGACTCTGTTTCAAAATGACAATGTCCTGAGGATGAAGTTCATCATGGGAAGGGCTTGGGCTCAACCCCTGGCACCACACACATGAAACTGAAAATGGTACATCCAGTGACAGGCAGGATGACTATTTGACTTATCATCCACAATAGGCCACAGTAAGCACACCAGGCCATCAGGCACATGTGGAGCTGGCCCCTGGCCAGCAGAGACCCACGGTTGTGCTAGTGGGAGGTGACTTGTTCAGGGTATCTGCCTTTTCTCGCTAGTAGGTTTTGCAATTGCTGAGCACTGTGAGACGTTTATAGCTTGCCTGTGGCTCCACCTCCGGGGTTATACTGCCTGGAAATGATTTGGAGGGTATATTTTGGAGCAAAACAAGCTTTTTGAAGAAAATGTCCTCTTAACGGTGTGGCAATAACTACCGAAGAAGTCACATTCCCTCTGGCCTTGCCAGTGTGGTTAGAGGAGATTCTAGAATTAGAAAAGAAACCAAAAAATGAAAGACCTGCTCTGAGGGCTTCATTTGGCCCTTCAGAAAACAAACACACCAAGTGGCTGATGGGATCTTCCAAACCGTTCCCCAGCCATCTCCTGTGCCTGGTTCATTCTCTTGGTGTTTGACTGGTGCTCTCTCTCTCTTCCACTTGCTGAAGACAAGTTCTTTTATCTCCTGCCTCGAAACCTGGATGTATACTGTTCGTCCATAGGAAGGAAGTTCGTCCTGTGAGAGTCGCTCACGGCCGTCATGTCATGCTTGCATCTTTCTGTGTATGAAGTAGCTTTGCTGTACGGTCTCAAACAGAAATGCTGTCACCCCACAGTTGACGCTGCTGAGCTGCCACAGGAAGGGACGGGGCTGGGCCCAGGGAGCGTGGGGTGGGGGGAGTATAAATAAAGTAAAGGCCTGGGCAGAGCTACAAGAAATATTTAGCATTCCTGGCTTCCCACAAAGGGTAGGTCAAGGAGAGGGAAGGAGCAGTTGGGATAAAGCACACACCACAAATATTCTTTTTTCAGGCCTAACCCGGTTCACAGTATCCCATAAATGTCCCCGATGGGAAGACTTTGAGTTGACTCTGCCGTGTGGCAAATGCTGGGGTAATTACACACGATGCTTGTCTATCTGCCGGACTGGGTCACGCTACACACCAAAGATGCAGCTGCTGGTTTTGTGGCTATGGTTTAAATCCTCCTTTGCTAGCAATTGTCAAAGCCAGACCCAGAAAAGTGTATTCAAAGGACAGAGCACTAACACTCCTGGTTTCTGGGATGCAGTTAAAACAAAGTCCACTTCTTTCTGGTGTGTGCTCACAGGCAGTCTGCTACAGAGCCCGGATGTCAGACTTCAGGATGGGGATTTTGGAGGAGAAGCCTTTTTTTTTTTTTTTTTTTTTTTTTCCTGTTACTTGCCTGGATGGGGAATTGAAGATGTGATTTTTTTCTCTGAAACTCTAAAGACAGAAATTCACCTCATCGGTGATAATGAAGCCACCACACACACTGTAAGCAAAAATAGCCATTTGGTTTAAAGGAGATTTGGTCATCTGTAGGCTTTCTCTGGTCCTTTTGGGTTAATTTTGCTCCTGACACAGGACCAATAAAATGCTATGTTGAGTCTATTTTGCTAAGTTTTCAGCAGTGGGAATTTCCAGCTACTGGAAATACCCAAGGCCAGGGTAAACTGATTTGTTTTTCTTAATTTGAGTCTTTGGTTCCACACCAAATAGCAGAACCTGCTTGCTGCTAGACACTAATTCCTTCAAGTGCTTCTGAGGCAAACACCACAGCAGAGAATTTAACAGCAACACTCATGGGACACTGTGATGAGGGAGAAGCGGTCATCAGATGGACACTCACCACACAGACTTTATCTGAGCCATGTAAATGCACCATTGGTTATGAAACCGAGGAAGGGCCTCCGTGGCAAGGCTGCGCCCACAAGAGGGTCTCCATGACCTTCACTAGTTTTAGATCTCTCTGATTCCCGTTGAAGTGGAAGTGTTGTCCTTGTGTCACATGTGATATTTAGCAAGAATTACTTAACACAGGTTTTTAGTTTTCTTCGTTCAGATGAACATGTAGCCTTGAGGCAGGGACGACAGATCTGGGACTTCTTGAGACAGTTCTCATTTCAAATATTTCATTGATATGGAAATCTGGAAACATTCCCCTCCATTTTCGGTACACATAATATGGCTGAAAACATAACAGGAACTACAAGGGACTTGGAGGAATGGGGTCGAGTACTGAGAGCCGCATTTGTGATAGGTGACATGTCAAGAATTTGCGTGGTTAGAGTCCTTCCTTAGTTTTTACAGGGGTAGGCACCATTGCGTTGATTTTACAAACAGGTAACTCAATGAAGTTCAGCAACTTGCCTAAGGTTCTTGCATTAGTGTTATGTGGAGACACAGAACCAGTAAGAGCTGATATGTAGGTAGATTTATTATAAGGAGTTGGTTCACACATGGAGGCTGGTAAGTCCCAAGTACCACAGAGGAGTCAGTAAAATGGGGTATTTCCAGTCCACAAGCCAGAAGCAAGAGTAGGTGTTTCAAGTCCAAAGGTGGGGAAAAGCTAATACAAGGTGTGATTGAAACACATGCTGAATATTTAAATAAAAATTTCATTACAGTAAAATATACGTTACCATCAATTCCCTTTAATTTTCCTTCACCCCAAACACACTTACAAGTTTTGTGACTTTTGAAAGCAGGTCTGGAGGTCCTCTTTCACAAGTGTTGTACAAGTTGTGATAAAAAATACAACGAGAACAGCTACTGTGCTGTCAACAGAAGGGTAGGTTTGTAAAAATACTACAGTGTGTCCTCAACTACTGGGTCACTAGATCTAGCTCTGTGCAGCTTCTGGCTCCTCTCCACAGCCAAAATGACTCTGAAAGGTAAATGTTTTGAATCAATTCACAACCTTGAGGCAGCCAGGACAGCACACCTGAAAGATAGTCATGAAAGAGGATTTCCAGAACTTGCAAGAGCAACAGGATAAGAGCGTTTGAAGTGCAGGGGAATATTTTGCAGAATAATAATGGTAGTATATTTTTTACTGTAATAAGTTTAAAATTAAACATTCACCATTTTTTTTCAATTATAGCTTGTATTTTAGTTTGAAGCCTACCGGGTAGGTAAAGTCCTTTCTTACTTGAGAGCAGGCCAGCCTATTGCTCTAGTCAGTCTACATCTGATTACAGGGGCCCACTTGCGTTATGAAGGCCAATTTGCTTTACTCTGTCCACCTGCCTACATGTTAAATCTCATTCAAAATTATCTTCACAGAAACATCTAGGATAATGTTTGACTAAATATTTGTGATCCAGTCAAGTGACACATGAAATTAAACGTCAGAGTGCCTGGCTATGAAGTGATGAGCCCGGCTTCAAGTCCACGTCCCTCTGAGTCGAAGACCTTTGTCTTTTCTACTATTGTATAAATTATTGATTTTGTTCACAGAACACTTAGCTTTTTTTAGAGATATAATATGTGTAAACATAAACACTATAAATAATAAAGATGAGAAATGCGATGTTACATTATGACAGATGGGAGATCACGTTAGTCAAGTTATTTATCCACCTGCTGCAAAATGCAAACTGATATACACCTAAGTTTTGTTTCCAATGCAATAATTTTCTCCTTTTCCTTGTGTCTTTAGGAGAATCTTAAACGCAACACAGTGTCTTTCCACCCCACGTGGATGCCTTAACGAAGGAAGTCAAAGCCCTCCAATGGAGACCTTGGCTCTGCTGAGGAGACCAAGCCACTGTGCCTGCCTGGTTACAGCAGAGATGAAGACGTGCCGAGATCTCCCACAAGACTACAGTGCAGTACAGCTGCCATCAGCCCAGCCCTAACTTCCCTCCCGTAGACATTTATTGGGTGCCTGCTACACACAAACAACATGTTACAATATGCTGGATACAAAGACCCAGTCTCTACACTGGACATGCTATAAAAGAAGGGAATAAGAAACACAAATGTACAAGGAAAATGCCAGATGATGGATACAAGCAAAAGACGCCGGCAGTTCCCAAAGGGAGTGGTATCACTGAGTCCAAGGCGGAGATCAGTGAGGGTGGTATTTGACATCGGCCTTGAAGTATGTGTAGGAGTCCAACAGACAGGAGCAGGGAGGGAAAACAGGAGCAAATGCACGAAGGAGGAGAAGAGGATTTGTCAAAATAGCAGTGAGTCATTCAGTTTGTCTGGACTGCAAAATATGTGAGAGGGAGTTGTAGGATTAAGACTTATTTCCTTGGCTTGCACTTTACCCTGAACTTCACTCATGTGTAAGATTCATCACTCGTGAGTTGGCCTTCTGAGCAAGACCAGACTCCCCCTGTCAAGCTGCTGTCCTTGGGGTGTGCGCGTGAAGGCCAGTGACACAGGTCACGCAGGAACTTGGCCTCTATGTGAGGAGGAGCCTGCTGCTCTGAGGAGCTGGTCTGACCCTCTTCCTGAACTCTTGCTTTCTCCGCCCTTCTCCCTATTCTGATCCATCTGAACCAAGGCTCAGAACCCCGCACAGCGGCTGTAGGATCAGCTCTGTCTGCAGCCAGAGGGCACAGAGGAGGTCACCTTTTGCAGGGCCCTCTGTCCTCTCTGGTCCCCAGAGCTCCAGAGGTGAGCAGCCAGCATTGCCTTCCATCTGGCTCTAGGCAGTGGTTCAGGTTGGTGACAACCCATCACTTAAGCTGTACAATGTTTGCCTCTGGAATGTGACTCCAGAGCCAGTCTGAGGTTTAAAACAAAACTGAGCAAAACAAGAAAATTTAGTGTTGCTGCATTTCGAGTTGTTGATTCCCAATGAAGTACTCTAAAAACATGCTGTTCACTGTCAGCCACAGGCTAAGTCCTGAGGGCAGAAGTAAGCACGCAGCAAACTTGCTTAAATTCTCCCACATGGAAACATCTCAAGTCAGCTCTGGCTTCATCCCTTCGCCCTTCTGCACCTAAAATCTGGCTGGAGGGTTGTTAGAAATGCAGGTGCCAGGGTCCACTCAACACTCACCAGATCATAATTCCCAGATTGAGGGTGAGGGTTGTGGGTTTTTAGTTTTGATACATCTCTTTAGGTGATTATTATTATTACTATTATTGGTTCATTTTTGCAATACTGGGGATTGAACTCAAGCTCTTTCCACTAAGCTACCTCTTCTTTTTATTTTTTTATTTTGAGAAAGATTCTCAATAAGTTACCCAGGCTGGGCTTAAACTTGCAATGCTCCTGCCTCAGCTGGGATTATAGGCATGCATTCATTCCTGGCTTTGGTGACTATTATTCACAGCTGGAATGGGAAAGTCACTGCCTCAGGCAAATACTTTGCAATATTTTTGCCTTTACATTCTCCATCTTCTGTGACCTCGAGTTTTGAGAGTTACAAGGAATCTTAGAGAACAGTCTAGCACTTTCCAAACTCATGGAAGGGAAGTCAGTTGTGACCATTGGAGAGATTATGTCAATTTGAGGCAATCAGAAAACATGCCTGAATTACGGTTTAGAAACCACACCTAGATTAGGCAATTAGGAGCCAGCCTGTGTGTGCTTTGGGGGCCAGTGAATGAGGGAAGAACACCCACCCCAATGTGGGAGGCCCAACTCGGAACTGGAACTGTGTAAGAGGAAGAAGAAAGATTGTGACAGCTCTTCCTCTGGGAAAGCTCTCGCCTTTCCAATTGTCTACCGATGCTGACTTGCTACACGCCACAGATCTTCATCACAGATTCGCTCCAGTCTCGAATTGCGCCTGTCTGCCCATTGCCCGCCTATCTTCAGTCTCTGGTCTTTGCCATTGTTCTTTGAATGACCGAGATCTGCAGCAGAGACTCTCACTGGAGGTCTTGCAGTCCCAGATGGGTGTTCTACCTCACAGCAGAGCAGCCATAGAACCCTTCAGCTCCAGCATGTGCAGGTCGCCATCTTAAACTATCTATCTCTGTCCTCAGACATGTGAGTCTTCCAAATAGATCCTTTTTGTTATAATCTCTGTAAAGTCTGCCTTTTGTGAGAACCTAAACTAATACACCATTCTAGGAGATGCACTGGGGCAGTGATTCCCTAGCTTATACGACTAGGAAATTTTCTGTTCTTGGAGTACAGACCAGCGCTTCACAACCTAACAAACACAAGTTGGGACAGGCTGGCCTAGCTCAGCTCCACACGGGGACACATGATTCTGGACTTTTGATCTCACTGCTCTCTGCTTGCCTTGCTTCTGGACTATCTCCCCTCTCAGCTGGGGAAGAGGACAACACGTGCTAATACATGGGACAATCATGGGAGATCTATGTTCCAGACTTGTGTGAAGTGATGGATGCCATGTTCCAGGATGCCTGGCCAATTTCTCAGTATTGCTTTGAGATCATGCCATCATACAGAACCTTAAAAGCACGGAAGGAAGGATGCTTCTGCCCATCCTTCACAAGAAACTGCAGACCTTTGGACTCGAGAACTAAGAATCATCTTTTCATTCTGTCTTGAGCACAACTTCTTCATTGGGTCCTGAAAACTTCATGTCCAACCCCAGGGGCCGTCCAGGCTGAATTCCAGGTGGCAGATACTTATGCCAGAGGGAGGATGGACAGCTAGGCGTGGAGAGAACATGAGGACCAAGAGGTCAGTGGACTGAAAGTGTTCCTTGGGGCCCATTCCTCACCCAGAGCTCTGACAGCACGTGACCCATCTGGTACCTGACACTCCCATGAGGCACCAGCTAAATGGAGCCTTTCTCTAGTGATGCCAAGACGATGAAGTTATCTGCTCTGCACCCTCAGGAAATCTAGCCCAATTCATGTGAATTGCTCAGTGATCATGTGATAATGGGGGACCAAAAGTGACACAGTGGAGTCTTTATCCATCTCTAGGGAAAATTCCTCTCACTCTTACTGTCATAGGAAGAAAAAGAACCTCTCTTTTAGAGGCAAAGCTGTTTGGCTGCTGGGGGCTGATCCTACTGTTCTCTGCTGTTCTGTGACTCCCCCAATCCCCGACACTCCTAACCTATTTCCCTTCAGACCTTTATCCACAAATCTCTGGAAAACATGACCAGACTCCTGGGTCCCCAGGCCCAAGGTTTTTATTTATTTATTTATTTATTTATTTATTTATTTATTTGTAGCAATAAAAGTCACCCTAACCTGAAAATTTTAACAGTAACTAAGTGATCCAGGCTCCCAAGGGTCCAGGCAAGGCCACCCCACATAGAGCTGTAACTACCACAATAGGTGATTGTCTGAAGCGTTTTTAATGAGCCTCAAAACTTCCTCCATAAGATCAGCCTCCACTTCAGTTCTCTTGACGGGCTCCAGTAAATAACACAAGTCGACAGGAATAAAACAGCTTGCTCAGAAGCAATTGAGTGGAATTAGAATGGACAGACAAGAAAGAAAAGCTGGAGCTTGGGCCACAAGGAACTTTTTGTTAGGAACGCTCCGGGGGTTTGGTGGGATGTGGTCCTGCTGACTAATCACCAGTATAGAAAGTTTACAGTCTCGGCACCATGCCACAGCCTCTAATAACTTAAAAAGCACATGAGGTGGCTGTTAATTTCAAAGACAGTTATATGAAGCTTTTACTGAGTGTGGCGCAGAGTATATAGTTAGCAGCCTGCAAGATAATGAACCCTTTAAATAAGGCTTTTTTTTAAAAAAAAAAGTTTTATTTTTGTTTGAGCCAGAAGAACAGAATTTTTCTTCTCTGATTTTAAGGCAGAAAACTGTCTATGAAGTAGGATCTCTGGATTTTGCCCGGGACAGGCCACTTTCTCCATCAAGGGTATCTACGACGCTACCTACAGAGGTATAATTATTCAGACAAAGTGGGCCTTGATATTGCTGTGCTATTCCTTTCCTAAGAGAACAGCAGACTGGCTCCCGAGGAAGGGATTACATGCGGTGGGTGTCACCTCAGTGTCCCCGTGAGCACTGCCTCTAGGTCTCCTCTCCATTGCCGGGAGGGTGCTAAGAAGAGATGGAGCCCCCGCCCCCCGCCCAGCAATACTGCAATGCAGAGAGAGCAGCAACCACACCGGTGGGGCCTTTAGGTCGGAGTAAGAGACGCAGCCCATGGATACAGCAAGACTTTGCACACTTCCCAAGAGCGGAACTGGGGTGGGTAGGCAGAGGCCACGTGGGAGGAGCAAAATCACTGTAAGTATAGCTTGCCTTCCAGTGATAGGTCCCCAAGGATGGCTTTCCCATTTTGGTGCTGTTTTAGCAATGGATGAAGGGGGCAGTGGGGGAGGCTTAAAGCCCTGAGCTACGCTGGCTGGTGGGACAGACCTCTGCTCATCCCTAGACAGCCGGTTTAGACTGTAACCCATGCACACCATGACTCTACCTCTCATGCCCATCCCCTTCCTTCCTCTGGCACCTCTTTCTTATCTTTCCTCTCCTGCTCCTCCTTCCTCCTGTTCTCCTCCACTTCCTCCTCCTCCTTCTCTCTCTGTCTCTGGAGAGATAAAATTGGGAAAGTTGCCTAGCTTCCCTTAAGGCTTCTCAGTCACTATCCCATCCCAGAGATATATTCGGTAGTCAGTAAGCACTGTGCTCAGAGCTGGGGATACAAACAAGTGAGCAGGCTCCACGTGACCCCAGCACCAAGACACACAGGCCCACCCAACTACGGCCCTGCTGGTGGGTGTGTGGGTGTGTCTAGATAGTAGGGGTGCCACCTGCACTCTTCACTCCACGGCGAGTCAGCTGTGACTTGCTACAGTGGCTTTTGCCATGGGGCTATGTGAGCTAAGCCTCAATGGGACCAAACGCTACTGGCCAAGGAGTGGAAAATGAGAGAAAACATAACAAAACAGAACAAAAAGAACAAGGCTTTCAAGGCTTTCCCCAAGCCAGTCCTAAGGAAGAAAGGAATAAAGTAAACAAGATTAGTTAAGGAAAATGAATCGTTGCTGGCCTCAGCCCTGGTGATGAACATGATCTTTCTCATTACCTAATTTTGGCAACGTGCTGAACTCTGGTTGGCATCACTCTGAGGATTCTCTTTTCTTCTTTCTTTGTTTTAAAGACACAATTCTGCCCTTCTCACAATGTAAGGATTTAATGATTTCTAGAGATGGGCCCTAGAAAGGGCACCAGGCTTTTCCTGTCCCTGAGAGAAAGGGCTTGATAGCCCAGGCAGGCCCCTTTTGCAAGGTTTTGAGATCCGGTGAGAATTAGGTGAAGTGTCAATGCCTCACCCACTTCAAGAAGCTGGGAGCGTGCTGGGAGCCACAGCTATGGCCCCCGTGGGAGGCTGGAATGCCTAGGAAAGCGATTCGCAGCCCACGCCATGTTGCAGGCTCTTTCGGATTCTTGATGGCTTGGAATGTAGGACAAACCCTGCTTTAAGAAAAGTGAGAACAGATTCTTTTGAGGCTAGCAGAAAGCAAAAAGATCTCTGGATGTCAAATATATGCTTCCACAGGTCTTAGCAAAGAAAGGGATACTGCCGATGCATTTTTGTATTTCTGTACTCTTTGTGAGTGATGCCCGGTCCCAGCCATGTCTGAGAAGTGACCTAAGGAGGCTACAATACAGATTTGCGTTTCCACCTTCCCCTCTTCCACTCCGGTGAATGTCTCAGATGAGGCCCAGGAATCTGAGTCACAAACGAACACCTAATGACTCTTATGCTGCCCAGTGCCACTCCAAATGCCACTTGGGGTTTGCCTATGGGGCAGGAACATTAGAATGACCTGAGACTGGGAAAGCGGATCTTGAGATCTAGTAAGGAGACTTCTGGTTCTTGGAAGTCCTTGAAGATGCCAGCTTGCGGGCTCATGTCCTCAGTGGCTTGGTCAGGAGGTTCCCAGCAGCCCCCAGAGGTGCAGTCAGCAGAGGGAGGAATAGGAGAAATGCCTCCTTCGGAGAACAGCTGCTAAGTTCCCTGGCGATGCTCTGGGGGTCAAGCTGAGAGGCTGAGCAGGGATCAGGAGGAAGGAATTTCTGAATTCAGCCTGAAAACCCATCAAGCCGTATCTGTTTTCTTTCACTTCAGACCCACTTTTTGTGTCAATGTAGCCCCTGCCAGGTACCTTAGTTCATATTCTGTTGGTATCACAGAATGCCTGAGGCTGGATAATTTATGAAGAAAGACGGCCATTTTGGCCCATAGTTGTGACGGTCCGAGAGCATAGTGCCAGCATCTGCTTGGCTTCTGGACAGGTCACAGCATTGCTCCATGCCTGTTGGAAAAGAGGAAGGGCATCCAGGCACGTTGGGAACAGAGAGGTCACATGGCATGGAGAGAGAGGAGGCAGAGTGTGGAAGAGAGGCATGTGTGAGACAGGAAGCAAAGAGAGCTGAATGTCTATCCACAACTTGTTCCAGAGGAACGAATCCAGTTTCATGAAGGCAAGAATCCATGGCATTAATATACCCTAAGCATCTGTTGGATTGTTGGAAAAGTTACGATGCATTTTATCCATTTTTTAAAAGATCTTTTTTAATATAAAGAACAAAGATCACTCAATAACACATTGCCTATTTTGTTTAATAACCTTTTGCCATATTTCAAGGAGCTCCATAATTTCTTATTCATGGAAGGACCTGTCTGAGTCAGCAAACAACTGAATAAAGGGCTGATTTCCAGCTTCGCCTGAATTGACTGTTGTACCCCAGAAGGTGTTTTGAAGAGACCAAAATAAACGGAAGCCTGACGGTGTAAGTCAGGTGAGCATGGCTGGCTTGACAACACATCCCACCTAAGAGCCAACTTTTTTTTTCATTTTACTATTCTTCATTTTCCCCATTTTTACTAGTATTTATATGCGATTCACAATGGTTATATTAAGCTTGAGAATTTTGTGCACATGTACATCACAACTTAATGTTCCTTATCCACCCCCTCTCCCACCCTACCACTGGCTCACTCATTCCCCTTGACTCCCAACATCTCGCCCATTTGAATCTTACTTATTTTGCTCTAGGTTTCTCATATTAGAGAAACCATACGATACTTAGCATTCCAATATAATCTTCTGATTCATGTCACTGAGCATAATGGTCTCAAGTTGTGTCTGTTACTTACAATTGATTCAAATCTGTCTTTATGGCAGAATGGTACTCCATTGTCTGTATACTAAATTTTTAAAGCCATGGGCTTATCTGTGGGGATTTCAGCATCTTCTATTAATTTAGCCATTATTAGTTGTGCTGCTAGAAACGTGAATATTCATGTATCTCTGTTGCATGATTGTTTGCACTTTGCGGAAGCTGCCAGAGACACGCATCTCCCTCCTGCTCCCAAGGGGTCTTATCCTGGACTGGTAGTGGCAGCACCAGAGAAACATTCTGAGCCAGTGCCTCTGCTTGCTCCTGGTCTGCTTCCCAGAACAAGAAGGGGATAAATGATAAAGGCTCAAATCATCCTGAACCCCCCACCCCAGTCCGAGTCAGGGCTTAATATCCTCCACAGGGATCAAAGCTGGAATCTCATACTTTGCCCATTCACTTCCTCTGTTATCTACAAATACTTACTGAGTCACTGCTAGGTAGCAGGCAGTCTCCCTGGAACCTGTCTGGAGGTCTGCCAGTCCACATACTGAATTCTCACTAGGGAGAGTACCCACTCTAGGGAAGGACTATCCAGATGAGGACACACAGGTCCAGTCAAGACCTGGGGACTTCAGATGGCAAAGTTAAGGTGAAGGTAGGCCGTCCTCAGTGAAAGAGTTTAGCAATGTCTAGGAAGCCCGTGGAATGGCTTTACGGACTGGGAGAAACTTACTATCTCTGAGCTCTGAGGGGTCTGTGGCTATAGTACCATGAGGAGAGGTCTACAGCTTTGTCCAGGAGCTGTCCCCTGTATGCCCAGCCCCACACCCCAGGCCCAGCTCTTGGGGATTTGGAGGGGTGGTGCCAGACTCAGAACAGATATTTTTCCTGGCAGAACCAGCATAAAAGGAGATCCAGATGCCTAGACTGCTGTAGCGTATCCTTTGAGGTTAGCAGAGAGATCAAGGAACCCTAACATTAGGGCCCTGCCCTCTAGGTTTTTCTGCCCATGGAAGTATGGTGGGTGTTCTTCCCCAAAATATGGGAGTGAGCCAGGGACAGGAGAAGCATTTCCTCCCTCTCCTCTGTAGAACGGTGCTAACGGACCCTTGTAGCTCTTCCCTGCCCTTCCCGACAGTACCACATTGTCTCAGCTCGTGAATACTTCTTCCTCATCACAGTGTGCTTGTCTCTCCCTGGGTTAAAGAGAAATGAAGTGAAGTGGGACTTTATGGATTTCCCAAGGATCCCTCTCCCCCTCTCCATGTCAAAGAGTCTCATAGGGAAGGCTTTTTTCACAGAAAAGGCTTTTGAAAAAAAGAAAGCCTTCAGTCATCTAATACTCAACCATGTGGTACCAGGCAGCTGAACTGGGAAAGCCTCGATTCAGTGGTGACATCGAAGTGATAAATCAGTCTGATCAGAAGAGGATGCAAGCAAAACAGTGGAAAGCCTGTGGCTTTGACCTCTGGTAAAGTAGGTATTAGTGCAGACAGTCATTCGTGGCTTCTGATTAGTGCAGGGACAGTGATTCCTGGTACACACAAGCGCAATGAAGTCAACAAATGTTTGGCTGAGCTTTCAAACACTATCTTTCTAGAAAAAGCTCAGTCACTCGAGGGAAAACTTCTATGCCAGGCTGAAGACAAATGCTAGCTGATACTCTACTCTGAAGTATGCAGAAGGAAACTTATTCACAGCATTGCAGAAAACAAATGACTCGAATCCTAAATGAGATCTCTTTGATGAGCAACAGTAAATCAGTACAAATTAAGATAAATGCATCCTTGACTGAGAGGGCTTTCTAATTCTGCACCCCCCCAAAAAAAAAATTCAACCAGAAGCCTCAGCCAGCTCTCTTCTAGACTGGGGCCTTTGGTTTACATGGTGGTTGAGTCAATTTGGTAGAAGTTCAAACCCTTAAACCACTCCCTCATTAGAGCCCTTGCGCTTGTCTTATATTCCTGGACAGGCAATTAACATTTGGCCATGGTTTTCCTTTGTTCCTTTTGGCAAGTAAATGTAGACACAGAAACAGTAAATCACCCACAGAGCATGTGGCAGGGCTTCAGAGACTGGTTTGACAGGCAGCAAGAGTGGCCACGGGTCCTGGTTTGTCCTGGAATGGTCCTTGTTGGTGTCTATTGCTATTGTTCTCAAGTCCTGTCCAGCCTGCATCTGTGTTCTTCAAGACCCCAGTTAGGATGACGAATGACGGTCACTCTGAGATAGATTGCTCCTCCAGCCTCAGGCACTTCATGAATTATGTGGTCTTGAGTTATGGTCTTTGTTCTTATAGAATGAAAACAGTATTATCAATCTAGTCATTGAGAAGATTAAATGCGATAGTGGGACTAAGAAAATTTGAAGCAATTTTTTAAAGTAAATGTCTAAAACAATAACAGAAATGTTAAAAATGTCACTTGAATGTTCATAATTGAGATTACTATATTACTATTATCTACTGACTGCTTCACATATCACAAACAGTTCTAAGTTTTAAAAAGTACACCTTCTGCGCTTAAGTAAAGAAACTGGATTATAAATCTTCATCTTGTGGCACCCAAGACCTTACTATTAGCTTCTATCTGCATTCCCACATCTGTACCTCTCAGCTGTCGCTGGAGATCGTCTTGGGAAGAAAACCTACCAGCTTCTCTAGTTATGGGTCCTTTTTTCTAAAGTAACTGAGGTTCCTCTCGTTTTAGAACTTGTCAAGTAGAAAAATACTTCTATAACAATTTTTGAAGCAAATAAAGATTTTTGGCTTTTGCAAAAGGTGTTATCAATGCCAACTATCGGAATCATATATCCAGCTTCTGTTAACTTCTGTTTCAAGAAGAAAACCCGCTAGGCTTAGGCTTCCGAAGTAACTTTACTGAGGACAAGGACAGGAACTGGTTGTCCCATTCATTGTTTTCTGGTTGCTAAAAATGACACACGATAACTTGACTCTTGTTTCTCCAATATTGGGCAAATTAGTGGTACACAGTCTCTTGTTGCTGGAAAAGGCTTCGATTTCCTTCAGCATGCTACGATTCTTACAGCCTCTAACAGACTTTGAACTCATCCTCTGTCACTGTGAAACAGTGTAGAGTATACCATCATTTGCTCAAAACAGTGCTAGATTCTGCGTGATGCCTTCAAAAAACCACAATCCTTCCCTTCAGCTTAAGAATCCAGATACGAATTTTTACATGTTATGAGGCTGCTATGTTCTAGGGATGATGAGAAGTACGCCATATATTGTTATAGTCACAGTCACAGTGAGCTAGGTTACGATGTGGCAATCCTCAAATCTTAGGAGCTAAAAGTAAGTTTACTTATGTAAATGTCTGATATAAATTGGCTTAAGCTCCTCTCCACCCTGTCTCACGCAGGAGCATACACCTTCAATGTGTTGCTAGTTGCCATGGTGAGAAGCAGGGGATACAGCAGTGTCTTGCACTAGGAGGTAAATACATCTGCACAGAGCAATGCTGGCAATGCTTTTGTTTCATTGGACAAAACAAATCATGTGACTAAACCTAACTTCAAGGAGGCTAGGGAAATGCAATCTTGCCTTATGCCCAAAAGGATTTTTAATGAGCTACACAAATAACCACCACACTGACTCCATTTAAACCTCACAGCCACTCTGTAAGGTAGGTTTGCTATTGTTTATATTTTATGGATGGGAAACCAAGAAAGGTTAAGCAAGATCTTATAGCTCATCGTCAAGCATAGAGAACTTCCGTGCAAAAGTGTGCTGTCCTACAGGGCACAGAACCTAAAGGATTTGTTTTTCCCTACCACTCTGAACCTCCCCTCCTCTTGCATTCTTCTGTATTATCTTAGTCCCAAGCCACAGCTAAGACGTGCGGCTCTCACACGTTTTTGTATCATCCGTGTTCAGAGGACCTCCTCTGGCGTCACCATCCTGTGCACTCAACTCAGCTGTGCTGAGACAACCCTGTGAAGGGTGTCCAAGACTCAGGGACGCCTGTGTAGGAAGACACCTTAGAATGCCACTTTTAGCTACCACATTTCATAGATGAGAAGGGACTGGCCCGTTGTCCAGACACCCATGATCAATCTTGTAACCCGGAGTGCTTGGATTGGTGGGACCTTACCTATACCTTTTCTCTGCAGGATGTCATCTTTGAAAGAGGAGACAAAAACAGAATGTGACAAAAAAAAAAGTCACATTCTGTTCCCCCCGGTGAACAGAATGGGACGCACTTGAACTTGAATGTAGCTTTAAGTAGCGATTAGGCCAGAGAACTATCCCCAGAGTTGAAAATTTCATACAACTCAGGAACTCCTTTATATATTATCAAAAAAAATCTCCCTGAACGTTCTTTACTTAGCCATCTTGAGCTCTTAAAGAAAACACTAATTGCATGTTTTGCAATCCACAAAAGGAAAGGGGTGAGGGACACAAGGACCAATCATCCCAGCCCTGGCTTAAGCCTCGCCTGGCATAGGCCCCGGGGGTGAGCTTGCCTCTGTGGATTCCCAGCTGGGAAGCACCACCCGGATTTATTTTCAGAGGTGGAAACTCAAGCAACAATTATCTCCTGTCACAGCAAATTAAAAGCCCAGACTCACCCATCCCAGGAGCAGGGCAAGCACAGGGCCAAAATGATAGGCCAGGGCTAGTGCATTTCCTTTAAAGGCATGGGCCACTCACGAAACACACAAAATAAACAGAGACACAAAAATCCACGGAAAGGACCCGCAAGAGAGAGCAAAAGTGTGTGGCAAGATCAGAGAGCGCGTATTTATTCCCCAGAGGATTGAGGATTGTGGCAGCAGAAATTGTTCCGTTAAGTTCTGGCATGTGCTTAAGGTAATGCGGAAGATATTGTGTATTGCACGCACATGCACACACACGAACACACAGACACACACAATTATATGGCTCTAAGAACATCATTCACTTCTGCTGTTTCTTCCTCCATCTCTGTCTGAACACTTGCCTACCTGCTCCTGATGAGGGAACGTAGCCTTGGGGGCCGGGGCTTTGGCCAAAATGCCTGTCTTCTGATTTTCAATGTAATATCATTACCAGGATCTGGGTAAAACACCCTTCTTTCGGGAAGTCTTCTTAGGATGGGTGCCCTTAGCTCTGGTACTCTCCTCTCTCAGCTTCTTTACGTAGCTATCTCTGCTGCTTTGTGTCGTGAAAGATGACATGTGTTTGTGTCAGTTTTATTGGGAGTTCCTTTGAGTTTTGCTACTGCCTTAGTTTTCTGTTGCTAGGACAGAATATCCGACATCCACAATGTAAGGGAGAAAAGATTTATTTTAGCTTACAGTTTCAGAAGGTCACAGTCCATACATGGGCGCCTGGCAATGTTAAGAGCCCATGGCAGGAGGAGGAGCAGGAGATGGGCTGTCCGTGGCATGGCAGACACGAGGAAGCCGAGTCAGGGAAGAAGGGTGGAGCTACTCTTTCAGGTTCTGCCCCAGTGTTCCACCCCTTCTGACCAGGCTCCACCTCCTAACAGCGCCTCGAGTATTTTACAGCATCCAGATCAGATACAAGAGGCTTTTTGGGGAACACGCCAGATTCAAACCATCACAGTATTCTTCAGGAGTGTTTGAGTTTATGCCACACAGGCTTCACTTCTAAAAATTGTTTTTACATCCCCATTTAATTGTCTCTTCAGTATTACTTTGTTTGGCAAGTGGATGGGGAGCGGTTTTTTTTTTTTTTTTTTTCATGTGACAGATGAGAGCTTATACAGTGAAGTGGTCCTGAGCATGGATGGTGGATGGTGGTATGAGCAAGATTTTAATTTCTGCAAACTCCAGTTCTCTCATCTGTAAAATAGGTATAAAATTGTTCCTGTTCCTTGGATACTTAAAGATTAAGTGAAAAAATAAAGATAAGGGGGCTGCAGGAATAGCTCAGTGGTTGAAGCACTTGCCTAGAAAGCTCAAGGCCCTCAGTTCATTTCCCCAGTGCAATGTGGGCTAGGTATGGTAGGACATGCTTGTAATTCCAGAACTTGGAAGGCTGAGGCAGGAGGATTGCTGGGAGTATGAGGACATACTGGGATCCATAGTTAGTTTAGGACCAGCCTGGACTACAGAGAGAGAGAGAGAGAGAGAGAGAGAAAGAACATTTTTACATCATAGGGATTAATAGCCCAGTAACACTGAGGTTATTTTAATGATGATGGAACTCAGGCTCAGAGAAGTTAATATACAAGACAGTCAAAGTATCATGAAAAACTTCAATAGCTTTTTGGCTCCATTTGCTCTGTGGCTTTGTGAAAATCACTTTGCCTCTCTGGGCCTCAGTTTCTTCATCTTTTAAATAGGTGTAATGGCATCATCTATGTCAGGGGTGTGGACAGGATTAATTCAAAAGTGCTTTTTAAAGCATGGGACGAATCATAGCACTCTCTTACGATATTAACTTAGTTAACCTGCCTAAATTGAGGCCTCGGGCTGGTTTCCTTGTCCTGAGATCCTCCCCAGCACCCGCCATTTTCTGTCTGAGTATCCTTGAATCCTCCGCGTATGCTGCTCACTGGCTGGTGGATGGATAGGTGGCCTGCAGAGCCCAGGGCCAAGTGTCCAGGATTTAGCAATCATGGCCCCAGATGGCACTTTCTCCCCTTCTCCTGCTCACATGCCAAGCATTGGAATTGTGCAGAGACTGCAGCGCTCAGAAGCCCTCAGGGACATCTCCGCCATCCCTGACTCCTTTGCCTCATCTCTGCAACTGGCCAAGAGAACAGAGCGGACAGTGAGAGAGATTTAAGTACACAAATCTTAGCACAGCAGCAGGAGCTCCAGGGCTGAGCTGGAGATGACAAGGAGGGATCTCAGACTCGGCACAGCAGCCTGCACCCCACAGCCTGTGAGTTTTCACTAGGGTTTTTCCTTTGAGTCATGGGTTCTCTTCTGTAAATCCAGTCTCCTTTTGGCCTCTGGAAAGAATGTTGTCTGGTCTCCTCTACACAAAGCTGATTTAGCTTTTCTTCTGTCCACAGTCAAGTCTAGAGTAGAAACGAGAAGGTGCACATCATGGATCGTTCTCTGCTCAGAGAAGGGCAACCTGGCTTGTACATGTTACCTGGGTTGCAAAAGACTTCGAGATCTCCTGAGTCCCTGCACATCAAAATTCCTCTGAGATGTTCACATTGACCCAGACAGGGTCATGTCTGAAATGCTTGGGTCAGCCTGCCCTAAGCATCTTGTTTCTGGTCTGTTTCTAGATCCTTTTTATAAGTACTATGGGAGCCAGAATAACTCTGAGGAACTGTTTCCACGATGATGAGGTCAGTTTTTGTCACCAGTCACCACATGGCCAGAGGGATTGGTGGGTCAAGGATTGGGAAGTTTGGGTTCAACTTGCCTGTGAGTGTTCAAAGTTACCCTGGGAATATTCCCAAGATCCTATGTTGGACACATATGGTCTGACCTTAAGTTGGTCATATAGATGAGGTAGAAATTAATGAAACCCTGAGGTTGGAGCTCATTAAAATAAGATTAGATTATATTTATTTATTCAAAGAATTACATGCACCAGAAGAATAAATTCGTCAAGTTTACAGTTTGTTATGGTTTGGATCTGGAATGTTCCCCAAAAGCCTCGTATTTGAAAGACGGTTCAACATGGGGGTCAATCCATTGATTTCCTGTGTTTTTAGCACATGGGGCCTTGTTAGAAGGCAGGGATCATTGGGGCCTGACCCGGGAGACATGACCTGGACGGGGTGTATGCTAGCTCCATCCTTCCTTTTGGGCTCTGCTTCCTGTGCACCACGAGAAGAACAGTTTTTCTCCACCTCTGCCTCCTCCAATTCCTTCTATCATTGCCAGCAGCCAATGAATAACTGACATCTCCTGAAACCATCAGTTAAAATAAATCCTTCCTCTTGTAAGTTGTAAGTGTTGGGTATTCGGTATTCTGTCCCACAAATTGAAGAGTGGTTTTCTCTTTAGTCCAAATGACTAAAATGACTAGTGTTGAAAATGAGAGATATGATACCAGGAATTCTCTTCATATAAACTTTTATTATTTATATGATCTCATCATTCAAACATATGTCTATAATCTCATCTTAGCCATTTTCAGTTACCTGTTTCCATATAAAATGCACCCCCAAAATCAGACGAAGATAACAAACCACAAGAGCCATATGCAACTGGGAAGTTCCTCAGCCAGTCTCACCTGGGGTCATGGTGGCAGGTGGGAGCTGGGAACGATGGAGAAGGGATGGCTGGTTCCAGCTAGCTCACTGTCATCACAGTGGAAATGGCTGGATGTACAGAGACGACGGGATGTTTTTTCTCATTCTGAAAAACAGCCGGGGCTTCCCTTAAGTGGGAGTCACAGGCCATTCAGAAGTTGAGAGCACTCAAGGTCCATTGTCACGTCTGACACATTCTATCCTCACAGAACCAACTAGAAATCAAGAGAGAGATAAGAAATAGACTCAGCCTTTAATGAAGGGAGGATGGATTCCCACTGCAAGACAATATTTGTCTCTGGATAGGAAATAAATTGTCAAAGCCTTATCATCTATCACAGACAAAAACACACACTTATAAGTGATTCCTTACAGTGTTTAGGAATGAGTTTTCTTCCCACGGCAGAGACAAACAGAAAACTTCAACTGGAGTAAGTTGTTCGAGGATATACATTAACCATCCAGGCACTATACACACATAATGCTATTTAATCTTCAAAACAAGTCTGTCTTATTTCTCCATTCTATTAGTAGAACAGCTGATGTTCTACTAATAGAATTAATAGGATTAATGATTTACTCAATGTCAGTCATGAGGGATGGAGCTTGGAGTTTCTGCGTCTGCAGAATGGGGACCATAAAACGTCACCACTTGCACGGTGGGAACAAAGAAAGGAAGGAATCTGTGGAAACGGCTGCTAAGTCCCCAAGCACTGCACAAGTGTTGGTTGATTTCACTGGGCTAGACTCCACGCGGGGAGAGGAGATTGCCTAGGAAGGCGCCGGAGCCATCCGAGCCAGACACCAACTGTTGGATGTCTCTCAGCTGCTATTTGCTTTGGCTTCTGACCAAATCCTTCACCCAATCTTTTTAGTGGTAACGGATAAGAAAGAGTCCCTGAGCCAGGTTGGCAAGCCAGGGCTCAGCACAGGTGAGGAGAGGAATGCTGCGAACTTTCTCCATGGACACGCGTCCGCCAGGAGAGTGAAACTAGGCTGTTATTCTCAACAGCCTCACTGATGATGGTTAGGGTGGGAAGACACAGATGTTTGCCTTTGTTGTTGGTGTTTTACTGGATTCCAGGTCACATGGGTACCCTTAGATTGTTCTGAGCTTCCTTTTTCCTAAATTTTGTTTTTTGTTTTCATCTTGATTCTCTCCACATTGTCTAACTTCAACTTTATTTTTCCCCAAACATCCAATATTTTCTCCATCTCACTGTCTTCTCTGATATCTGGACTTTTTATGTCCCAAATCTGTTATAGATCTTCTTCACCCAGAAGGCAGATTCAACCTTCTTCAACCTATTTTTGGCCCGCCTGCCATCTTCTCAATGGTAAAATAATTTTCTTCTTTGGGGTTCTTGCTGTTATACAGATCCACCAACTTTTCTGTGCCAGCTTTGTCGCTGCTATCTACTAACTTCCCGTCAGTTGTTAGCATCCTTCTTGGAGAATTCTGGAATCTCATTCCGAGTTTATCAACCACCATCAAAGACAAGTTCAATACTCAAACAATATTTGAGACTCAAAGTTTGTTGAGTTTTTAAGTCTCAGTACCCTTCACTCATATCCCATGACTGAATACACTGACACGGGGAAGAGGAATTCCATATTCAGCTTACCGTTGAGAGTGGCATGACCCACAAACTTTGAGGTGTGTAAGGCAGCAGGTTTCCAGTATTAGCCAGGAGAATCTTCCAGAATCATCCATGGGGGAGAGGCTGTTCTACAGGTCAATTAGTTCTAGTTATAGAGCGTTTTCACAAACAGACTCTAAGTGACCAAAGAAAAGCCAGATATGGAGCCAGGAAATCTATTTTTTGTGTCTTATCACAACTCCTTACCAACTAATGAAAATTGGATAGAATTCAACTTTGCCAAATCTCAGTTTTTCTCATACTTAAAAATGCAGAATGGTACACTAAACTATAGTAAGAATGGAATGTAATCAAGAGTGAGAAAACCACTGCAAACTGGAGGATATGCAACAAGAATTGCTAACACCCCTGATACGACAAACCATATAACTTATGTAAATCCATTTTTATATGTATGTTAAGTCAAAAATGAAGAGATAAGAAGACTGAAGAGCGACTTACAGTTCAGACAGTGCACCAAAGGCATGCACTTATTTCTACTTCCTCCTAAACTCCTGGATATTTTCAAGGTATCAGCGAATGAGAGCAGTCTGTTGACAGCATGAAGTAAATGATAGTAAATGTGAGAAAATGGAATCCTCCCAAAGTTCTGGGAAAGCATAAAAGGAACCTGGTGACTCACAGAATTTCTAAAACAATCAGCCTCCAGAACCTAGAACACAGAATTGTTTTGCTGGGACACCGGATCTTCTCATGAGGAAACCCACTGAGACACTGACACTGGGTTTCAACCAGACCGTCCCACAGGGAAAGGCAACTGTCAGATACATGAGAAGTGCCTATAGTAAGAAAGATTCAAATAATACTAATTTTTGCATGTTCCTCTTGTCTCTGTTGACCTCACTTGTTCTAACAGTTTTCTGGTGGACTCTTTAGAGCTTCGGAGATACAAGATCATGTCGTCTACAAATCAAGACAGTTTTTCTTTCCTGATATGGATGACTTTGCTTACCTAATTATTGGTATTAGGTTGAAAAAAATAGTGTGAGACAGAAATTTTGTCTTGTTCCTTATTTAAGAAGAAAAGCTTTCAATTTTTCTCGAGTGGGTTGTTGTTACAGGTCAGCCTGTGATACAATTTTTACTGGTGTGTTGAGGCACATTCTTCTGCACCTAACTTGAGGGTTTTTTTTCTCACTAAAGGATGCTGAATTTTGTCAAATACTTTTTCTGTATTCACCTAAATGTCTATAGGGCCTTTGTCCTTCTTTCTGTTAATATAGCATTTCACATCCATTGATTTGTATCCTTATATCCTAAGTATACATTTCACTTGGTCATGATGAGTGTTTCTTTAATGTGTTCTTTAGTTTGTATATATTTTGTTGAGAATTTTTGTACCTGTGCTCATCATATTGGCCTGGATTTTTTTCTTATACTATTTTTGTCTGGCTTGGTATCAAGGCAATACTAGTTTTATAAAATGAGTTTAGAAGTAGTCTGTCCTCTTTTTTATTTTTGGAAGACGTTGAAAAGACTGGTATTAGTTGTTTTTCAAATATTGGATAGAATTCAATCTTGAAGCCATCAAGCCCCAAGTTTCTTTTAATAATAATAGATTTTTAAATTACTGATATCCTTAATTGTTAATAAGCAGCCTAGATTTTCCATTTCTTCTAGCTGATCCAAATTTATTGTATAACTGTTTTTAGTTCATTCACAAATCTTTGTATTTCTGTGATACCGGTCGTAATATTGCCTCTTTTATAGCTGATTCTATCTGAATCTTCTTTTTTTCTTGGTTACACTATTAAACATTTGTAAATTTTCTCTATATTTTTGAAGGGCGTCTCTTACCTTGTTGGTCTTTTACATTTTTGTTCTATTATCTCACATATTTTGGCTCTGCCCGTTTTTGTTTTCTCCCTCCTAATAACTTTGGAGTTAGTGTGCTCCTTTTTCCTTGATCCTTGAGGTACAAAGTTAGGCTATTTGAGATCTTTCTTCTTTTTAACTATCGGCACTTACTACTCTAAAGTACATTCTTAGAAGTCCTTTTGACTCATCTCTAACGTTTTTGTATGCTGTGTCCCATCTTTATTTACCTTGGAGTATACTGGTCAGTTTTTTCAGTACTGGAATAAAAGGCCTGATGCCCACAACTTCATGACAGAGATATTTATTTTGCTTCATACTTTCAGAAGCTCTGATTCATAATCTGGTGGTTCGAAGGCACAAATTTCATGACTAAGGCTTAGCAGACAAAAGTTTCTCAACTCATGGCATCTAGGAAGCAGAGAATAGGGGAAGAGCCAGACAGAAAGGGCCCAGGGAGCAATAAGTCTCTCAGGCTGTGCTCCCAAGATCCACTTCCTCTACCATGCCCCACCCCTAAAAGCCCATTTAGTTATGACCTCATCTGTGAGTTAACCAATAAGGTTAGTGCCCTCACAATCCAATTACTCTTAATCTAGTCAAGTAGATAGGATTAATCAGCACCCAAGTAGTTTTACATTTCATTTTGATTTCTTCTTTGGAGCCTTGGTTTTCCAGGAGCATGTCATTTAATTTCTTCATATTCATGAATTTTCCAAAATTCTCCTTGTTCTAATTTTTAATTTTGTACTACTGCATTTGGAAAAAAATTGTAGAATTTCAATGTCCTTACATGTGTCAGTACATATTTTGTGGCCGAATGTAGGGTCTGTCTTGCAGAATGTTTACCAAAGAACTGTAATTTGACGTTGTTGTAGGGAAGCAAACAAACCAAAAAACAGAAACAACTTAGAGGATACGGGGAATTTGTAAGGGAGAAGAAAAATAGATGTGGTTATAGATGGCTCAATCTTATCTGAATCTTTTCAGGGATTAAGACATTACAAGGACAACAGTGGTGCCTCAGTTATAAAGTTCCCAGAGACCATACTGGAACAAATCAGAAGGTGCCAGGAGATTTTTTTTTCAAAATAAAACTGGTGGACTCTTAGTGTGTTTGAGAGAGTCACAGATTTGGAAATCAGTGGAGAGCTTGAGGTTGCCTTAGTGTAAGTGAAGAAAAAATTAGGCAAACATAAAGACCGAAAAACATTAACTCAAGGGAAAATAAAAAGCCATCCAGTAAAGAAAAAAAAAAAAAGTGTACAGCTGCTCAGACATACTTATCATTTACACAGTCACAAAAAATGTGAACACTAAGGATCGGCCTAACCAAAATTATAATACAACTGCAACGGGATGGAGAAACTGGAAGAATCTGTGGTGGTGGCAGTGGGGGATGGGAAATGAAGGGAACAAAATTCTCTTTGACTTCACTCATAGGCTCTCTGTGCCTGGGGGGAGAATGACACCAGAGATACAGATTTTCTCACCCCTCTTACCTCATTGCCTTAGTTCCACACAGTTCTCATACTGACATTTTCAGAGGCGATCATTATGACGCGCCGTGTCTCCCTCCCTGCTGACTTTGGTACCTAGTGCCTACTCACAATGTGCCTACTTTGTATGAGAGGGGCCTCCTGCCTCCAGTTACAAATGCCTTCTCCAGTTTCTTCCAATACAGACAGCATAAAAATGCATTAAAAAAAAAAAAACCCAGCCAGAGTCACACAGATACCCAAGAGCTTCTGAATTAACGAACGACTGAAGCCAAGGTGAAGCCAGAGGCGGCTCCTGGAAGAGACGAGCATCTTTACTGACATTATGTTCTGCCCTTTGAAATTATATGCGAGCATCTTACTGTTGAATTACATGCGCTAAAAAGTTACACAAACAGAAAGACCAAGAGGCATCTAGGGAAAATAAAAAGTCACTCTGAAAAAAATAAATTAAAAGCACACACTTAAGGTTTTCCTCTTGTCTTCGTATGTGCATACAAGATCATAGTTGAAGAAATTGATGTTTTCAACGCTTCGCATTGAGGCATTATGTAATAGGAGAAGTATGCGTCTGCTGTCTAGCTGATATGCCTCATAATGAGGAGAGGGTTTCAAATAGTGATCAAGAATGCCAAATTGCAAGCAGCAAGTGGATAAATAATAGAACTCAGGTTGTTTGATATTCTTGGCTCCGTCTCACCGTCAGCTACCACGGGGCTACCAGGAGCCACAGGGGAGCAGTATCCCTGGCAAGGCAGAAGCAAACAGGAGATGAGGGGAACAAGAGACTCCAAAGCGGTAGTCCGTTCTCTGGCAAAACAAATAACTTGTGATAACCTCGTTCCAAGCTTTCACATATCTCGTGCCAAAAATTCAAAATGCCAAGTGAAAGGGAAGCGCCGACTCCTCAAGGGCCCCGGCCGAGAGCCCTCGTAAAGCCCATTCCCACACGGCGGCTCCCGTAATCACCTCCGAGCATGTTCAGCGCCCCTCCCCACCCCCGGAGGCAGGCTCCGGTTTCCTTCAGGCTGGGAGCCAACTAGCAAGGACTTGCCAAAGAGCCGGTGTGTGTGTATGGGGGGCGGGGGGGGGGGTGCCGCCTGAAAATGCCCCATTCTCTTGTCTAGCCATGCGATGAGATGGCATTTTGCGCGAACAACACGAAGAGTCAAAACATGATTCGGAGTACACGTCATTGCCATGACAACTGGCTGTGCTTGGGAGAGGGCACTGTGGTGGAAGATATGCACTAAACTTCATGAAATCTCTGCATCATATCTGAGGGAAGAAGTTTATCTGCTGAAGCATTGTGTGGATGCCTAAGTTCAGAGCCCGGGGGAAGCAGGCTCTGAGATGGGAGATAAGTGTGTGAGGGATTTATTGGGAGGTAAAGTCTGAGAAATGTGGGGAAGGAGGCAGCAGCACTGGGCTGGTGCAGGCTTCAGGTTGCGATGAATACCTGGTACCCAAAATGAAAGAGCAAGAGAAGGAAAATGAAGAACGCCTAAGCTCAACCCAGTGGGAATCCCAGAACAAAGACTGCCCGGTGGAGGAGCTTGACAGTGCACAGAGATGGCCGCGCTCTGAGTCTCCCACCAAACTCAGTCATTGCCAGGGCTGTGGCAGAGTAGTGCGTCTGTTCCCTGCTGAGGGGGCAGCCTCAGAGCTCTGCTGACGGAGGCTGTCTACCAACTGCACTTTGCACAGATAAAGGTCAAATTTTTCCTCTGAGGAAGTTGTGACCAGCATGGCTGTCAGTAGAGACATGACCATAAAATAAGAAAATGCCAAGATACCCTAAATTCATGCCTTAAGCCAAGATTTAATGGTTGCAGAAAGAAGTATTATGAAACATTGACTATGAAGATGAAAATGTATTCACGTGATAGAAATGTGAATGGTTTCATTTTCCATCCCATTCTACAGTATAAACTCTTTAATTCATAACTTTTAAATTCATCATCAGCAACTGCTGATGGTTGCTGTGTATTAGGTACTCTCCTTGGCCTGGGCTCACAAAGAGTTGCCAGTAAAAGAATTGCAGAATTAAGATAATGCATAATAAAGGCTAAAGGAAATGCAAATTATTGCAGAAGCCTGGGCAAAAATAGGAAATGATTTAGGCATTTCTTTTACCCTTAAATAGCATCCCCACCAGTCTACCTCACGTAACAGCAGCCCTGATACGTGTGTTGTGCAACAGAGCTTTCCGAAATGACTTGAAATAAGCAATTGGTTATTAGTAACCATTTCTGAAGCATAAAGTTCTCTGTTTAAAAGGAGGTCAAGGTTTTGTTACTAAAGTTAGACCACTAGAATCCACGCCAATCCAGTTACAGAAAACAGATACCTACCCACCCCAGCCAAACAAAACTGCAATGCCACTTACAGAAATACAAGAAGATTTCAGCAATGGAAATGGAGAGCTCCTGGCTTTATAAATATTTTCACTACTTGGGATGCCTAGGTCACTTTTCCCTATTGGATTTATTTATTTATTTTTTAGTCTTATAAACTTGCTATCCAGAAATATAGATGATAAGCAGAGTTCACACATTTGACTGGCCTCTAATGTGCGCTGCTCAGGGATGAAAATCTGTGGTAGACATCACGGAATAGAATGACATATAAAACATGGCCCCTGCTTTTGAGGAGATGACAGTGTCAGTTGCCCATTAGTCCCCACAAAGCTCTTTTCCAGGGTTTCCGGGATCCTCTGGAAGCACTGACCAGAACCACCATGGATTACCTGAGTCAGCTACTTCAATGAACCTTGACTACTGCCCTGAGCCACACCACCTCCAGACAGGCTACCTGTTCAGTTCACAGCTTTGTTCCTGCTATTGTTGCCATTGGCCTTCTGCTGGTGGGCCTTAGCACTGCCCTGAAGCCATTGTGTCCACGGTAACTAAGGGCTGGAACTTCTGCTATTCCAACAGACATAGACTGGGATCAAAACAAGTCTTTGTACAATCCCCATTAATGTGCAATTATTCAGTGTTTCAGGAATTGCTGGCACTCTCTGTTGTGCATGTCTTGAGATGTTTTTTATAACAACAGGGAAAAACAGATTCACCCTATATGAATTAAAATCAATTTCCAAGTACAGAATGACTTTCATCTTAAAGCGGAAAAAAATACAGAAATGTGCTATATTTTACTCTGAAAGGTTACCTTTTGTTTCCCTATTCTAAAGTGGAATAGAAGTTCTGTTCTGTTAGCTTTATTCTTCTTCTTGATCTCTGTGTTAGTTACAAATCATTCCATTAGTAAGACAAGTTTTATTAGGAATTACATGCTTCTTAAAAAGTAAACCTCACATTCTTCTTCTAATTGTTGCCTCCTGACAGGGTGGGGAGAATTGTTTTGTTTTTATAATGAAGTCACAGACATAAATCTCCCAGGATTCAGATCCTTGAGGCAGTCCTGCATATTCACATTGCCTACGGGAATCCCTCAGGTTCACTTCTTTGGGAGAAAACACAGAAAGAAAGGGAGAGATTTCTGTTAGAAAATAAAGATTGTGGAGGAGCAAAGGACATCCACCAGTCCCCAGTTCAGTGCTGACCTGTCCACTAGGGTGTCACATATTGCAGGTCCAAATATAAGCTCATGTTTAAAAGGGAAAACTCTTAAATTTTTCAATTTCCTCTCTAATGTCACCACAGTGCTTTCTCTTCTTCCCTCTCCTTGGCTACTCTGCCTAATTTGTCTTTTGGCTTGTTTGTTTTGACCTACAATCCACAGCAATGGAAAGGAGTAAACACTGGCCTTGAAGTTAGAAACAACCAAATTTGAGTACCCTGTGCTCCGATTTGTAGCTGTTTGACCTCTAGTGCTTGCTGTTGGCCTGTTTCCACAGCTGTTGCAGGGGAATCACTACTTTGAAAGATTACTGGAGGAACCACATGTTCTAACTTCTTCATATTTAAAAGTATTTGGCACAGAAGCCCTTAATGGAATTCGCCAGTTTCCACTGCCCTGATAAAATGCTCTTCAAAAACAAGTCTCACAATAAGCAGTCAATTCAGGAGTTTCACTTACTCAAAGCTGGGACACTTTATTTGCTTGCATGTCCAGCTACAAAGGCCCAAATTTACAACAAAACCCACCCAGCTTGCTTACAGTCCTGGCTGCCATTTAACCCCCAGTGGAACCTAAGTACAGGAGCGGAAGAGCTAAAATGACCTTATGTTTTCAATTTGCTCTGCAATAGTGCTACACATGTCGACTATCCAAACATCTCGTGTATTTCGAAGTGGCAACTGGGAGATACTGCTTCTGTTCCTGTCTTACACTGTCTCAGCACGCCTGAAAGAACTGACCCAGGCCTGCTTGGTGGCCACAGAGGAGCAGAGTTTCCTTCTCTCCTTTCTTTCTTTTTGCTTTCTGTTTTTCTAAATGAAGAGCACCTAGGACCTGGATGGGCACTTAAGTCAGTCTTTACTGAAGGGCTCCTGTGTTGTTCTCAAAGCTATACTCCCCCAGGGAAAATGTTAGCCAGTCCTCTTTCTCTGGCACTGAATAGAAGGTGAGATCCTACTGCCTGGACCTTCTGAGCATGTCTCCTGGGGACATGACCTCTTTTCTTAACTCACTGTTCTTTCTCTTCCTCCCTTCTCCTTCAGGCTGTGCCTTTCCACTCTGTCCTTCCATGCCTTCACTTTCCTCATTTGCTCTAGACAGCCTCTTCCTTTTTGCAGGAGTAACCTGCCTTCTGGCCCCAGGACTCTCCTGATGGGCAGCCTGCTGTGTCAGGCATTCTCAGAATGCCTCTGGCTTTTGCCCCAGTGACTGCAGAATCCCAGGAAGGGAGACAGGAAGGTACTTTCAGGGAGAAAGGGATGAGGGACTTGCACTCTGTACCGAGACTTCCTCTCCTAAATTTCTGAAATTAAATACACCTCACCATGGGGATGTGCAAAGCCTCTTAACTGGACTCCCTATGTAACACTTCCACTAACATGCCATGGCTGTTTTTTAATGAGAATTCAGAGCCCTAACCTGATCATGCATGCCATGGTAGAGGCTTCTCACATAAAAGTTGCTACATTTAAATTAGTTCCCTTTCAACACTAGGGTTTCCTACAACTACAATGGCCAGGAAGGGTGGCAAGTAGAGAATGAGATTCAGTTTGCCTTGCTGTGCTCACAGCTTCCTCACACCTGACATCTCCTATGGGAAGCTAAGCCTCAGGACTGCTCAAGAGGACCACGAAAGCAAATTCATACACACCACGATTTCTCAGTGGGGGGAGGAAAATATTTTGCTAATATAACATTCTCTGACTTTATCCATGTAACAAAACTAAATCACATTGGGCTACATGGTTATTGAATACTGTCCTGTCTCTAGTACACACATGTACTTCCCTTTTATTCTTATGTGACAGAATCTTTATGGGTAGGCACTGGGCCTTCTTGGTCTTTTGTATCTACATGGGTTATTTCCCACTGAGGAGCATTTTTTAAAGGTCGGTTATGCACGAATGGGCTGAAAAGGTGTTTCTGAGCTCTACAGGACTGTCAAGTGCACTGCCACCTCGCGCTCAGCAACATACCCATCGGCTGCCTGTTTTAAAACACACAACTCTGCTACCCCAACCACAGCTGTGTGGACCAGGGCATAGTACACAACCCACAGACAGCCAAGGATAGCCTAGCAAGCCACACACACACACACACACACGCGCACACACCAGCTTCTTTCTTTAGGGCAGCTGAAATGACAGACATAAAATTTATTGGAGGCTTCAAAGAAAGAGTTGTTGAGTCACTAAAACGAGCTCACATGTCTGAGGGAGTGCTCAGCGATGTGCTGAGGTACTGAACTTGCTGTTCAATGACCAGCGCTAACACTGTTTGTCAAGGCAGGTCCCGATGCCCACAAGACCTAACAGAATTACCGCTGGGAAAGTTATGCCAGTTCTTTTCTTTCCCCAGTATTATTGAGATGAATATCCTTTTTGGAGTTAATTAGAATTGCCTGTTTCTTACATCCCAAAAGAACTTACTGGTAATGTATTAGTGCACCAACTTCTGGGGAGATGAAGATGAGTTTATTTGATCCAAAGGATGGATTTGTGAGTTGGAATGCCATGAGAAGAGTGTTTTCATTTCCTCAGGCTGTGGTGGCAAATTACCACAAGCTTGGCGACTTAAACTAACATAAATTTATTCTGTCAATGTTGTGAAAGTCAGAATTCTCAAACTAGCTTCATCGAAATAAAATTTAGTTTTCAGCAGAGATAATTTTCTTTTTGAAGGTCTAGAGGATATTCCCTTTCCTTACTTTTTCCTGATCCACCTTACAACATGGCACGAGTCCTGTTAACAATGAAACATAGAGAGATGTAGAGATCTACACTGGACCAGGGTGGAGGAGATCAGACACACAGAAGGGTTCTCAGCAAAGACTTTTTAGTACTCAAAAAAGTTTCCATTCCTGTCCTCTCTAACTTGTTCCCGCCACCCCAGGATTCTCGGAGAAATATTAATGTAAAGACACTGCCTGGTGTGTCACTCAGATGTCGCTGCACTGTTCCCCATACCATCCTGATGAAAATCATTGTACTTGTTCCTTTCTCAAAGTAGGACTCAGCCAATAGCTTCACTGTCCCACTTCCCCAAAACAATAGTGCAGTGATATATGCTAGGAGTTGCAAATTGGGAGTAAGATTGCTTTGCTTAAAAGTGACAGGGGTCAAGGTGGGAAGACTTGGGGTTTCTGACTGGGAGTGAGGGACTGTGATTTGAGCTGGAGAAGGCATGAGTATCAGAGGAAAGCTGGGTGGCATCTATCAAATTTAGGGGAAGGATTTTGAAGAAAATAACGAGCTAGTCATTAAAAATATTCCAGACACCAAACGAATCAATACAAAGGTTCTGTCAACAAGGCAATCTTCACTTACTGGAGAATAGGGAAATTAATTAAGAAGTATGGGTGTTTAAAAGTGAGATGCTTAGAGGATGTAGTAATGTTGACCTTGTCATTAAATGTTTCCTAATATAAAAATACTCCCTGGGCACTTATGACAAAGGTGAATTTTCATTATTAGTTACTCACTTATTTGCTGAAGAGTAAAAGTGTGTCTATTAGTTAGCTTTGAGTCACAGTGACAAAATACCTGTGATAAACAACTTATGAGGTAGCAAATTCCATTCTGACCTATGGTTTCAGACGTGTCAGCCCATAGTTACTTGACTCTTGCTTTGTGCCCATGGCAGCAGGAATAGGGGGGTGGGGGGGCAGGGGTGCCTGTTCACCTCACAGTAGCTGGGAAGCAAAGAGCAAAGACAGAAAAGGAGGGACCAGGGTTCTAATATTCCCTTCAAGGGCATCCTCCCACAGTGACCTTTATTTCACTAGGCCCTATCTCTTAAAATAGTACCACAAGCTAGAAATTGAGCCTTTGGGCATTTGGGGGGCATTTAAGGTCAAAACCATAGTGTGCACGCGCTCTCTCTCTCTCTCTCTCTCTCTCTCTCTCTCTCTCTCTCTCTCTCTTCCTCTCTCTCTCTCTCTGTTCCCAAATGGAAGTCATGACCAAAGACTATGTTACAAAGTGCACAAAAATTCAAAGCTTGGTCGGAAGGATGGATGGACAGTTGGATAGATGTATATATGGATGGATGGATGAATTGTGGAGGAATACATAAACAGATGGATGGGTGTGTGGGTGCATGGGTGGAGAGTTGGGTGGGTCCTTAGGTGGAAGCATGGATGACTTGTCATGGTTAAAATCTCTAGCTCTAAGATTACTAAATTTGAATCCAGACAGAAGAAGTATATTCAATAGGGTTAAGGGAGTATCATTTAAAACTTCGTTGAAGCATTTGCAAACACTCAAAAGGTCTGGTGGTATCTGCTTTCTCATGAAGCTTATTGTTGCTGGGCAATCTGTCAGTTGGGCTTGGTATGACTGAAGGAGGCTTTCTTTACACCTTCACATGGTGGCATCAATCATGATGCTCTTTTCGTCCTTTGCTGCTTGTCTCAACAATTTTAAGTCTATCTGAATGTTCATGAGAGCCACCCCTGTTATGGTGGTCCACAAAAAAAATTTCTGGATTTTATTTTCTAGAATAGACAGTTAGCTTTAATATGAATCAAAATAAGCTAGCCTTTGAATGTTTGGCAACCTTTTACTTTGATGGCAATTCATGCTTTCAAGATCTGTATTGCAGAAGTGGTCCAGTTCTCTCTCTCTCTCTCTCTCTCTCTCTCTCTCTCTCTCTCTCTCTCTCTCTAATGCTCCTTGCTCTTCTAATTTCATCTGGTCCAGCCTATTTATTCAAGTTTACCTCTTACCTCTTACACAATACCACCCTGTAACCTTCTCTTAAGCCAAGTCAAACAACTCACAGCCACCCTTATAATTCTGGCTCTTTCAAGCATCATGTGACTTTGCTCATGCGATTCTTTCTGTCTGAAGGGTCCTTCTCTCTCTCCACTTGTTCCCACTCTCCATTCCCTTCTCTTATCAATGCTGGAAGACTTAAAATCAGAACTACTGTCCTCAAAGAAATTTTCATTGACCCTATCTCTTCCCATTACCAAGGATTCTGTCCTGGTCATACTTATTCAGAGTGATGATAACATCTCAAATGAATGCATAGGGAGATAAAAATGAAAAGCACAAGCCTGTTAGTAAGTGTAACTAGTGACTAGAGTCTGAGGCGGGTCCAAAGCGAAGGTGAAAAGTAAGAGGTTTGGTTTGCAAAGGGGCCAAATGGGGATTAAGGGCTAATACTCTTAAAAGGCAAAATACACAACCCGAGCAAGCTCTGTTGAATCTTACAGACATGACTTTCTAAGTTAAACATTTTTATTTCCCAGTCAAATTCATTTCTTAGACTATAGTCTCAGGGATGGAAAAAAAATACTATATCTCTGAGAAGATAATCTTCCTTTATGATGCAAAGAATTTTAGGGATGCACTCAGCCATGGCCCAGGGAAAGGACACAAGAGCAGCCACAGTCACCTTGGACATCAAAGGATGATGCCAGTTATAGCTGGGTCACCCTTGTTCGTAGATGCCAGGATGGCCCTGCATCATGGAACACACAGGAATACTGGCGCTTCTCCTGGGCATGTCAAGATGACTGAGAAGTAAGCTGAGGGAAAACACTTCGTCCCCACCCATGGAGACCATGGATGGTTATTTCCTGGCTTCTTTGTAATTTTTCATCTTGGTGGTATTAATTTCTTGCAATAGACATTCATCATTTGGGGTCTTCTAGTATCTCTGCACTCCTCCCCGCCCCCCTTATTTTTTTAGTGTTGGGTAGCAGATTCATTGACATGTAAAACGTAATGGATTTCAGTATGTTAAATAATTTTGCAGCCATTACCATAATCAACGTCAGAACTTCTCTATCACTCTAGTATGTAACCTCTGACCCACTGATCATTATCTCCCCAGATCTTTACCATCTTCCAGGTCCAGACAATCATTAGTGGGTTTATTAGCTGTCTCTCTTTATTTGCCTGTTGTGAACAGTTAAAGGCCCAATTGTGTCCTCTTGAAATGCTCACGTTGACCAGGCCCAGGAGTGCAGGCCTGGAATCTCAGCACTCTGGGAGGCTGAGGCAGGGTGTCACAAGTTGGAGCCCAGCCTGGGCAACTTAGATACTGTCTAAAAAACAAGATTCTGTCTAAAAAACAAAATGAGAAATGGGCTGAGGATGTAGCTCAGTGTGAAGGTCCTGGGTTCCATCCCCATTACCACAACAGGAAAAAAGGTAGAAAAAAAATAAAGAAAGAGAGAAGGGTTGTACTCCTAATTTCTAGTACCTCAGAATATGACAGTATTTGAAGGCAGTGTCTTCGAAGAAGTAATTAGAGGAAAGTAAGGTAAGAAGCTAGGATGAAACCCGGTTCGAGTGTGTCCTAATGAGGGAGAGAGCTGAACGCAGTTACAGGGGGAAGTAGTGGGAAGACCCAGGGAGAAGATGACTACTTACAAGCCAAGGCAAGAAGTCTCAAAATTACCTCCCTGGCCGACATTCTGCCTTCAAATTTCCAGCCTCCAGAACTGAGAAAAAATAAATTTCTGCTGTTTAATCCATGTCATGGCAACCCTAGTAAATTCACATATGGATGTTTCATATAAACATCATACACAATACGCAGCCCCTTGTAACTACTTTCTTCTACCTAGCATAATGTTTTTAAAGTTAGCTATATTGTAGTGAGTATCATTTCATTCCTCTTCATGACTAAATAATATTCCATTGTATAAACATGTTGTCCATCTACTAGTAAGTTATTTGATTATTTCCATCTTTATCTCTTTTGAACAATGTTATCATGAACCTTCATGAAAAAGATTTTATGTATTCTTATACCTTAATTCTCCTAGATATGCATTCACAAGTGGAATTTCCTAGGGGGGGATAGGGAACTCTGTGCTAACTTTTTGCAGAATTACCACATGGTTTTCTGTCTGTACGAGGGTACAGTTCTAACAGAAATTTGTCACAGTTCCATTTTTTTCCACATCCTTGCCAGCACTTGTTATTATCTGTCATTTTTATTACAGCCATGCCAGTGAGTGCTTAATTATCTCGATGCAGTTTTGGTTTGCATTTGCCTGACAGCTAATGACACGCAGCATCTTTTCATGCCTTTAGTTCAGTTATTTGTCTTTTCGTTACTGAATTACAAGATTTCTTCACACAGGAGCAATACAAATCTCTTACCTTCACTTGCTAAGATGGCGTGCTTCGAAGCACAGATAGTTTGAATTTTTGTGACATGCTCCTTACCTTCCCAGGATAGCCCACACAATAAGTTTCACCCTTCCAAGGTAGAAAAGGCATCAGGATTTTTGAAATCAGTATGGACAGTGCTTCTGGTACCTATTTTGATTCTCACACACAAAGTAATAGAGGGAAGGCATCCTCACCCAAGAAACCTCTGTGATGTGGCCAGGCACTGTTCCTGGATGGTTCAGCACCTACTGTCAAACCCTTGCTCTGTTTCTGTGATCTACCTGATGATCATATCTCTTTCTTGCTTAAACTAACCACAGCTGATTCTATTGTGGGCAACACAGAACCCAGACTCGTAAGCACCCAGTTACGTTAGAATATGGAAACTGTATGATTTCAGGAAGTATAGACCTAGCTACTTCAGCAAAAGTAAATTTCTTTTTGTCTGTAAAAAAGGAATAACCCAATTTCCATGGGTTATTAAGTAGGCTTTGTTTTCTTACAATTTTTTAAATATAATACAAATTCAAAACAGCCTAGTAAAGACTCTTTTTTTTAAGCAGGATCTCACTCTGTAGCCAAGACTGGTCCTGAACTCACTATATAGCCCAGGCTAGCCTTGGACTCATGGCAATCCTCCTGTCTCAGCGTCTTGATTGCTAGGATAATAGGCATGCACCAACATGCCTAGCTTTATGCGGTGCTGGGGAATCAAACTCAGGCCCTTGCACTTCTTGGTAAAGACTTTCAAATAGCATAGTTTTTCCCATTAGTAGATTTTTCAGAAGTAAAGTGAACTTGTTCAGTTTATTCATGCACTTAGCTCACATGATTAGCAGACTGAATCTGCAGAGTGGTTGCAAGCCTGGGCCAAGGAGGACAGATCACACACATCAGTGTCATGGAGCTAAGCCCATGAGGGCTGGCCTTACTAGTTTCGTGCTCAAATTACAATAGCCAGGAAATAAGACTTTCCTTCCTCTACAAAAGAAAGAGTAAGAGACTAGAAAATAAGCAAGGCTGCAATAGTTTCTTAATGACTTCATGATCAACACTAACTACAATCAAGGATGAGGAAGTTGTTCTCTCCTTGTTCGTGGTCCCATCTACACTCCTAAACCAGTCCTACATGCAGAGTTCTGAGACTCACACATGGAAAATGCACACCTTTGCAAAAGCTTTTTTCAGCCCATCTCGACTGTTTCAAATTCACCAGCTACTTGTTCAACAGGATTTTGACTTGATTAGTTGGATGTTAGGTAAAGAAGTTGCATTACTAAGCAATGGTGTGTTCAAAAAAGCAAGACATTAAAGAGATTAAGAATGTCGGGGAGAGGAAACTCAAGGCCACCAATGCTTACTCCAAACTTTAAATCTTAACAGATCAAAAGTCCTGCTAGAGGACAACGCATACCACAGCCGTAAAGAAACGTTAGTTTTGGCAAGATGAGCAAAGAGAAGTGGGAAGAAAGGAAGCAAACAAAATATAGAGAGGAAATTCTACCTTGACTCTTCTCACAGAGGTTTCATTAAAAGACAACAAACAGCCAGCCAGCCGTCTTACCGTATCATTAAAAAAATAATTAAGAGAAAAAGATTCATAACAAGTGACCTCTGCAGGCCCTGCTCTTTTCAACATGTGAAACTTGGAGGTTAGGAAGTTTCACGGAGTTTAATCTTTTTGGAAATCAAGAGAAGGACAGGAGTAGCGTGACGTCCTGTGAGGCTGGAATGGCTGCTTGTGTTTTTAAAGACAAGAAACACTCTTTCTGAGGACTGTGCTTTCATGGGTCATTACTTTAATTTGTTGATGGAAAAGTTTCTCTGAATGCAGGACACCGGAAACCACGAGGCTGAGGAGTAGTGTTCCCTCCTCCATGTGAAATCGGCTCTTGGCTTTCCTTCACTGAAATAGTTATCACTTTTGATAACCATCTTCTATTCCTTGGAGAGAGTAAGAAGGGGAGGGTGCAATCTGACTGGTCTCTATCTTAAAAAAAAAAAAAAAAAGGAACACCTTTTCTCTACATAAATGTGAGTATTCTGTCAGATCAAATTCCAAGCCCAATATTCCAACAAGAGTGCTAAATTCATTCAGCTGTTTGCCCAACAGAATAGTAGAAATGTAGTTTCAATCTGTCCCCCTGTGTATCCATTTCCATTGACTTTAAGGAATAAAATCTTACTGGTTTATAGAATAATGATGCCGTGGGCAAAGTCGAAGCAAAACAGGATATTTCTTCTTTTTCTAGTCATATATGCACCCAACAGTGACAAGCATGGATGGACAAAGTAGGAAACCTCTCCCACTTCAAATTTTTGGGCTTCAGAACAGGTAGTCTGGGTCATAACAATGGCAGTTCCTTTTGTTAGCAGAACTCACATGAGCAGGATAAATCATAGAAATCGTGTTTCATAGTGAAAACTAAGAAATCTTCCCTTACAAGCAATTTAAGGCCTCCTGCAGCATTTGGCCTGCACCCAAACAAAGAAAGAAGTCAGACAGGAGCCTTTGCTCAGGTAGAACCTGGATGGATGGATGGACGGATCATTTCTCCACTTGCTCCAGGATCCCTAGGACTGACCTGCCTATGTTTTCATTTTCTTTGAGAGAAACCCAACCCTAGGTCACCAAAATCAATAAGAGCCCTGTAGTCAGCTCAGCTGCACAGCCAGAGAACAAGGCAAGAAATGGTCCCTAAGTCAATAAAAAGGAACTCAAAGACATATTCGTACACTTCCCGCAGAGAGACGACTGTACTCACTTCCAGATGGTCTACAATATTAAGCTGTCGTTAAGCCAAGCTGGCAGAGAACACACACACAGACAAATGACTTGTTGTCACAACCATTGTAAAAAAAAGTCTCCCCTCCCAGAAATGAAGATCGACACAATTAATGTGGTGAAATCTGGGATATGACCAATGGCAGCAACTTCCATCTTTTGGTGAGATGTGAGTTGCTAGGTCATTTAGAAATGTGGACATAAGTTGTTCAGAACACACAAGGAGAGGGTAAGGACAGAGTATTAAAAATCTAAACTTTGTAATAGGTAAAGGAAACGCTCCTATGCAAAGTTCTCAAATCTAGGTCTATACTCTAGAGAATATTTCAAAAATATCATAGCAAGTTCAGTGGTATGTGTGTGTATGTGCCTGGGGCATGGAGCAGATGTTTGATAGAAATGTTCCAGTGGCCGTAAGGAAATTCGCGTTCAGAAACAAGCGAAAAGAGATTTTCCCTGTGTGTCTAATTGAATGGTGGAGACTAACTGAATGGTGGAGAAAATTCCAAGGAAATCCAAAGTACAGGCTGTGGCATCGGTACTGTGGCTGCCAATTTATAGTGACAATTAGGGGTAAAATGCAGACCTGCAAATTTTTTAAAAATTTGAAGTTTGGCCATAAAAGAAGCGCCTATATGAAGATGGGTCCCAGAAGAGTATGACTGCAGAAAATTTTGGCAAAAATAATAAGACAAAGACTTTGCATCAGAACAATGGAAAGATGCCTTGAAGGCACTTCAGGAATCAGCAAGACCCCACCCCACCCCCATTATTGTAGACTCAGAGGTACAAAACTTAATGTAAAGCTTTTAAGCAGACTCCTTGACTGCTCAGGAAATGATCTCCTGGGAAATTTCTTTCCTAAGGTTCATTTCACTGGGCCATCTAGGCAACAACTACAGCCATAATCCAGAGGGACAAAGCTATTGCTCAAGCTGGTGACATATCTTGGCATCTTCCATGGGGTGCTGCTTTTTCAGATATACAAAATGAAAGATTTATGGGACCTTCAAGTCTTCCACCCAAATTTTAGGAGACAACCTGAGAGACCAGAAATTTTCCCCCTGAGGAGGCAGCTGTGATATAAAGCTGAGAGTGCACTATAGACACCAGAAAGTTGAAGATGAAATAGATTTCTGGCAATGCCTACGATTCTGACAGCATATTTTGGTCTATTCCCTTACCTTGTCTAGACTGAAGAGTTGTTGCAGATGGTTTGGATCTGAAATGTTCCCCCAAAGGCTTCATGAGCTTGGTTGTTCTTGGTTTTGTTTGTTCATTTTTCTTTTTTTGAGACAGGGTCTCACTCTAGTTCAGGTTGCTTTCAAATTCATGGCAGTCCTCCTGCTTCAGTCCCCAAATGCGGAGACAACAGGAATAGGCCATCATGCCCAGGAAGCATGGCATTGCTTATCTTGCATGTTGGGGTGGATTAAAGGGATGATGGGTTACTAAAACTGTGATGGATTCCTGAGAGTGTGGTGGATTACTGAGGGGGCAGTGGATGACTTGAGTGGCCTGGAAGGACATCTTCCTGCCCCTGCCTCTCCTCAAGCCTGGATTCCTCCTCTCATGATGTTGTAAACAACCGTTCTCTGACAAACCCTCCCCATCATTGCCAACCACACATGAAGCAGCTGAAACCATGAGACAAAATAAAACTTTCCTCTCTTTAAGTTGAACCTGTTAAGTGTTGTGTCTTTGTAATGAAAAAGTAACTGAAACAACTAGCAATTATTTTCATTAGGTATTAATTTTAAACAACAAAATCATGCCTTGGGAAGTAAATACTAAAGAGATTTCAATTATTTTTTTTCTCCAAGATGAAATCTCACTAACTTTATTATTGAGTGTCATTGCTTGACATTTTTCCTTAAAGGCCTGTGTCTTTGTGTCAGCAAAACAAGGGTGTTCCAACCAGCTCCAAAGATCGGCACCTGACCCTCTACAAACGTATCCTGAATATCTAGGTTAAGAAAGGGAAATTCGAGCTGCTGTTTCAATTAGGTTAAAGCCAACTTGATATGTCTCTTTCTATTTTATTTGTGGTTGGCTTTTGTCCTTGTTTATCTGGGCCTATGATTCTGCTCTAATCACATAAGAACTGTAATGTTCAATTTAGTTTCATAGAGAATTGTGATGAGTTTGGTCAGAGAAGGCCTGCTTATAAAAGCTGAGTCCCAAAGTGGCCAAGAGGAGGACCTGTGCCTGAACTCATTGCAATGGCCTAGCCCCAGCATAAGAACTGGTGACTCAGGGACTTTACTTATACCTGCCTAGGATAATTGGAATCGGTGTTGTCCAGTGCTTCATCACCTCAGACAATGCAGGATTGGCTGCCTGTGGAAAGGCCGCACCACACACACACATTGCTGCCTGGGGCTCATGGCACATTTGCCATGCCGCACAGAGGCAGTATCTGCACCCATCTCAGAAACATCACAAGAAGAGGCCAAAGTGCTGGGAGGAGGAGAATGCACAGGGACAAAGGCCCACGCTCTAGTTAGCCGACTCATGGCTGACGCTGGGCAAAGGGTAGAATCTGCAGAACATGGATTTTATTTTACCAACCTTTGCTGAGAAACTACTATACACCAAGAACTGCAATCAATGTGGAGAGAGAATCATAAATAAGAAAAAAAGAATATGGCATGGTGCTGTATACCTATAGTCCCAGCACTCTAAGAAGGTGGCCAGGAGGATTACAAGCGATTTAGCAACCAAGCAAGCTGTCTCAAAAAGAGAAAAAAAAAAAAAAAAAATCTGGGAATCCAGAGCAAAGACCCTGGGTTTAATTCCCAGCACAAGATAAAAGAAGACAGAAGAAAAGAAAGAAAGATATGAGGGTGTAATTGAGTGATCTCCCCCCACTGCGAAGGTCTTCTCCCTACACCCAGAAGCACAGCCACAGTTCTGTTCTTTGAGGACAGCTTCCACATTACAGTACAATTCATGCTCGACCTCCATTCCTTCAGTACTTGATATCTATTTGCTAGGGAAATCTACTGCCTGCTTATTGACAGAAACCAGGGCTCGAGGAGAATAGAACCTATTAAAAATGTGACACTTCTGGAAGCAAAATTTCTGTCACAGGGACACGATGGTCAAAATCTACTTTAAAATAAATGATATTATTTTAATGTTCCTTTATATGGATATAGCATCACTTAATTTTAAAGCCACATATGAAGTAGTCACATTGGTAAGAATGTGAGACTCAGGAAGTTCTAGTGTCTGACACAAGATCACACAGCCAAAAATAATACAAGTGGGACGTGGGCCCGGCTCTCCAACTGCAATGCAGGGGTCCTGCCACTCCACCACTGGCATTCCCTTTGTCCAGCCCTTTGTGCAAGTCTCCAGGCCATCAACGGGCCTGAATTAGGGTGCATCTAGACTTCAATGGGACAGCAGTTTTTACTGGACTTTCCATAACTCAAACAGATACCTTGGGATTGTTTTTAGTTTTCCCAAGTGGTCTGCCAAAAGTTTCTTTCCTTCTATTTGCCTCTGAACCTAGCTAACCTAAGCTCCCCTCGGAGTGGAAGAGGGAGGGGACAGCGGCTTCTGGAAACATGCCAATTTCCCTGAGTCCTTGGGCACCGTCTGTGGATTAGCTTTGCTCTCACCTTGCATGGCTGGGGCTTAGCCCAGTGGCTGAGGACTTCTCCTAATGGTCCATCTGGGAGAAACACCACCCATCTGGTGGCCTGGGCCCAGCCCTCACCATAAAAAGGGATTTCGTATCATTAGTGACTTTCCTTTCACAGTTCATTAGCATGAAATGTCTTGGCAGCTGAAATGACAAAGGGGACTCCCTTTTCACCCGTGATTTCACGGGGAGAGACAGAAAATCCCCTATTCTAAAAGCAGCCGTGGCACAGCTATATTCGCTGCTTTAATTTGTGGCTCTGACTCAACAGCAAGTTGGAAAATGCTTGTAGCACTGGTCATGTGGCCACCAGACTTTACATGGTAAGTCTAGTGGATAAACCAGCAGGGCCTGGACACAAAATAAGTTTTGCTCATATTGTTCTGCTACCATGGGTGAGCTGGCGACAGCAGGATTAAGATTAAGATGGTATCAAGCAAATGTGGTGTGTTTATGTGGGTACATACATACATACACACACACACACACACACACACACACACATATACACATTCATATACAGGCATATTTTAATATGCATAAAATATAAATATATATTTCTTGTCTGTCTTCTAAGAAGGGTAAAAGATACGGCTGAATTAACCTCTAAGCAAGTAACATTTGAGATCAGGACATGAAGTTTAAGTATCTTTTGCTAGGAGAACTGGGCGCTGTTCTACAAATTACAGCCAGAAAATGTAGAAGTTGAAAATACTAGACACTGAGTCATAAAGTCTGTTTTGTTTGTTTTGTTTTGTTGTTAATTTCCACTAACCCAGGGTCTTGCACTGAGCTTTACCCCCAGCATTTTTAAATGTTTTATTTTGAGATAAGATCTTGCTAAGTTGCCTAGGCTGGGCTCAAACTTACAATCTCAAGGTCTTTCAAAGTGTCCACTTCTTCAAAAGACAAGAACAGCTCTTCCATTTTAGGCCTACCACCAACAGGCAGTCTACTACAGCCCCACATTCACCTATTTACCAAGTAGAAATGGAAAAAAAAAATAGAGGCAAAAGTAGTTCCATGCAAAACCTTTTTCCCATTTTATTATTATGTATATGTGGGATACATAATGTTTACATTGAAGTTGAGTACTGTGGGCACGTGTATATCACATCAGAGTTACAAACCTTTCCCTTCTCCCTTCCTCAACCCTCCCACACCATCTCCCTTCCCTCAACTCCCCCTATCCCTCATTTTTAGTTCCATGAAATGACTGTATTCTGGGTTTCTTATATTAGAGACACCATTCGATATTTAACCTTCTGCGTCTGACTTCACTGAGCATGATGGTCTCAAATTGTGACCATTTATCTGCAAAAGCCTCAAAGTTATCTGTCTTTATAGATTATATATATATATATATATATATATATATATATATCACAATTTTTGTACCCATTGGTCTGTTGATGGGTATTTTGGTGTCTTCCACATTTCAGCTATTGTTAGTTGTGCTGCTATGAACATGGGCATACATGTAACTCTTTTATATGAAGATTTTAACTCTTTTGGGAAGATTTCCGAAGAGGTATCCCTGGATCAAAGGGGATGCTTATTTCTAGTCTTTTGAGGAATTTCATACTTTCTTGCACAGTGGTTGTGCCAGTTTACAATCCCACCAGCACTGTAAGAGGGTTCCTTTTACCCCACAACCTTGTCAGCATTGATTGCTGTTAGAGTTCTTGATATACACCATTCTTTCTGGGGTTAGATGACATCTTGATGATGCTTTGGATTTGCATTTTTCTAATGGCTAAAATGTTGAGCATGTTTTCATATATTTACTGGCACTTGAACTTCTTCACCTGAGAACTGTCTATTCATTTTGGTTGCCAATTTTTTAATCGAGTCTTTGAATTTGAAGTGTCTATTTTTCTTTAGTTCTTAGATATTAGCCTCCTATCTGAGATACAAATGGTAAAAATTATTTCCCATTCTGTTGGTTCTCTCTTCACTCTGTTGATAACTTTCTTTGCCGTGCAGAAACATTTTAGTTTGATATAATTCCACTTATTGATTCTGGGAGTTATTTCTTTCACATTAGGCATCTTACTAAGAAAATCCTTGCCTATACCTAGATCCTTTAGATTTTTGCCTAATTTGTCTTCCAGAAGGTTCAGAGTTTCCGTTTTGATTTCTAGGCCTCTAAACCACTTTGATTTGATTTTGGTACACAGTGACAGGTGTGTGTCTAGATTCATTCTTCTGCATGTGAATGTACAATATTCTCAACACCATTTGTTGATGAAACTATCTTTTATCCAGTACATGCTTTTGGCTCCTTTATAGAAGTTCAGGTAGTTGAGGGTACTTGAGTTTACCTCTGCATCCTCAGTTCCATTGATCAACCTGTCTGCTTTTATGCCAGTACCATGTAGTTTTTATTACTGTTGCTTTGTAATAAAACTTGATGTCTGGAATTGTAACACCTCCTGCCTTTGTCTTGTTACTCAGGATTGCTTTGGCTATTCTAGGTCTCTTTCGGTTCCATATGAATTTAGGGATTATCTTTTCAAGTTCTGTGAAAAAAAAAAAGTTGTATTTTGGTAGGGATTGCACTGTATGGTGCAAAATTTTATCTCTGCTGTTCATCTAAGATAATGTGGTAAGTACCTCTTAAGACGGCTCATAATGACTGCTGGTCTTAGTATACACTCTTGTGTCACTGGTTTTCCTAGATTACGTGTTGAGGTCGACTCCCTCCTAACAAAAGTGACTGGATATCATTTCTAAGATTAGACCATACAGAGAGCTTGGCTTCCACCTAAGGTGCAAATTCTCTTGCCTTCTCTTTCTCCCTCCTGCCCTCTCTCAATCATCACTCTTTGTGTGTGAAGTTAGCTGCCAGGGTACAGATTAGTGACCTGGAAAAGGACAGAGCTCTGCCAATGCCTACAGATGAAAGCCGGGGAGCAGGCTCCTTCCTCCTTTTTCCCCATCTCTGTCCTTTAACGAAATCAGAGTCTGGCCAACAGCTTCCTGCAACTTCATGGAGACCTGATCCACGAATGCCCTGTTAAGTGTGCCCAGATTTTGGATCTATAGAAACTAGGATTTCTAGGAAACTAGGATGAATGATTGATATCTGAAAACTCCCAAATTTGGATATCATTTGTCAAATAATAATAAATAACCAATACAGGGAGCAATAGGAAACAAGTTGACTGCCACATTCACCACTGAGTAGATGAGCTGCTTAGTTACAGAACTCAGTGATCAGAATATTCAAGTTGTACCTAAATTCTGATTTTGAGATTTTCTAACTTTCAATAGTGGGATCATATATCTCAATGCTTACGTGTGTGTGTGTGTGTGTGTGTGTGTGTGTGTGTGTGTGTGTGTGTGTTTGGTTTGTTTCTTTGTTTCAGACAGGCTCTCACTCTGTAGTCCTGGCTGCTCCTGAACTATGCAGCCCAGGCTGTTATGAAACCATAACAATTCTTCTGCCTTAGCATTCCAAGCGTTGGATTATAGCTGTGTGCCATCATGCCTGGCTAATTTTTATATGGTGCTTGCAAATGAACCCAGAGCCTTGCATGTGCTAGGCAAAAGCTCTAACTACTGAGCTATGTCCCCAGCTTCCTCAAAGCTTACTGTGTCCTTAAATCTATCAAAGAGATCAAGCATAATTTCATGGATGGTTTGTTTTCTAAAAACTTAAACAAGTGATGGTGTGTTGCTCAAACCAAAAGTTTTCCAGACCCTAATGTATGGGGAAGGAGGCACTGGGATTAGAGTCAGAAGAACTGGGTTTAGGTGTTGGCTTCTCTGTTCAGCAATCGTATAACTTTGAAAAAGTTAACCATATTCTATTTTCTTCTAGTCTGTTTGAGTAGAGTTATATACATTTTTAATGGACATTAGGGACCATACTATTAAGTAAAATTTTCATACCTTTTCATTCATCATTACTTTATGAACTTTATGTCATAAGTTCTTCAAAATATTATTTTCAAGAATTTGTAACATTCCACTTTGTAGCTATATTATAATCATTTTCCTGTAGTTAAATATTGAGGTTATTTCTAAGCTCCCACTATTATTAAGAATATTATGATCAATACAACTGTACACAAAATTTGTCCCCGTTTATTATTAGTTCCTTTGAAGAAAATTTCAAAAATAAAATTACTGTGTCCGAAGGTACACATACTTGAAAAGTCCCGCTACACTCTGCAAATTGTTCTTTAGAAGGCATAACCAACATATACTTTCACCAGCAGAGAGAGAAATTTCATCTCAATGTAATCAGGATATGACAGTGCTTACAATTTCACTAATTTATTGCTCTACGCGTCTTTGATAGTTTGATGATCAAACTAGTTACTTACCACACTAGAAAGATCTATATTGAGACCCTCTTCACTGGTAGAAGGAGAATAAAAGCAACTTGTATTGGTTGGATTCTAGGAGAGGCAGAATTGACAGAGATTATAAAGAAAGAGGATTTATTCGAAGGGCTTCCATGTCGAAGGAGAGAGATAGGCCAAGATGGCAGCCTGCGTGTGTGAGAGTTGCAGAGTCCAGTGGCTGCTCAGGTGTGAGGCAGAATACCTGTCTGGGACTGCAGGACAACCAGTGGGAGTCTGCTGCAGATCTTGGTTGTTCAAAGAACAATGAGAGGACCAGAGACTGGAGTGAATCTGCGATGAAGATCAGAAACAAGCAGTAAGTCCTGTGTGTAGTAGGTTGACGTGTAGCACACTGACAACGGCGAAGGCCAGAGCTTCCCCAGGAAAAACTGTAACAATCTTCTTCTTCCTTCCTTATGTGTAGTTCCGGCTTCCAGTTGGACCTCCCACTTATACGATGTTTCCTAACCCTTTAAACTGACATAATCCCTTCAATGGTCATCTAACCTTTACCAGGTTATAAAGATATTGAGAACATTCACGAAATGACAACTGTAAATAATTTCATAAGTATAAATGTATGATACCTTTAATTATGTAGTTCTTACAGTCTCAATTCAATTGATAGCTATTTTACATTTAGTAAGTCATTCTCTCTCGAGGCTGTTGGGTGAAGGGGAAAGTGCCCCATTCCTCCTCTTCATCACATGCATTTCTACCTATACAACTGAAGTTCACGAGCACCAAGAGTCGTAATGATGGACCACCTAAGTGGCAAATGGACCCATGCAGTGGATATGATACTCTCCACTGTGTTACTTTCAGGAAATGTTGGGGACAGGGTGATTTGGCTGATCTTATTTTAGTTTGGTGCTCCCATTATATAACAACCACTTTTCATAGTTGCTTCCTTCCCCTTTGCTGCCTGTGTCCCTGAGGCATTGCTCAGCCACGGGTTACCACAGCAGCAGCCAGATCTCTTACAGCAAGGACCCAAAACCACCTCTTTCTGCACATTTGCAGGATGGCTGTCCCCACAAGTGGATTTCACTGTGTTCAGTAACAGAGCACAAAGAGCTGTAATTTTCAGAATTTCTATATTAAGTGCGTAGACTGCTACTCATTCAGCTTGCTTCTTATGCTATTTGAAAATAAATTTTTTTAATAAGATTATGGTAAAGGCCCAAAAGTAAAGGAAGAATTTTTCAACAAATTCAATGCAAAGTATTCAAAATGGTAAACATTATGTGGCTGTTCAGGGGGGAAATGTGGTGAATTTAAATGTACTCCATGTTCAGTCAGACTGTAACCTCGCTATCAGAGGCCTGGAATTCAACCTTCTTTTTCCTTTTTCCTAGAACACTGTCTTTTGTGCCTGGAAGCTGCAATGACATGGAACTTCTAAGGGTAGAATCTGTTCTTTCTTATTTATAATTAAAAAAAATTTTAAAAGCATGTTTGGGGACTACTTCTACTAGTGCCCATAAATCTAAAACAAGGAATTTCTTCTTCGTAGCTCTAAATAAACCATTCCTTTTGGTCCCCAAATTTATGGAAAAACTTTAAAGGCATTTTGTGTACATAATTATGTAGCCTGGGCTTTAATTCTATGGGAGTTTGGGCTGAATTTGAACTACAAAGTTAGGCACTTTGGGTTCAATTTGCCTTGGTATATCTTTCCAAGATATTACTTCATTTTATTTATAAAATCTCTACAAACTTGCCTTTTTATCATTGTTCTCTGAAATCTCATGCAGTAAATAGTGGTAATGGAGTGGAGCAGGGAGGGGAATTGCTTGTTTAATCTCTTGTAAGGACAGCTGTCCTTCTGCCCGGGGGGTGCTGTTATTACTGCCCCTGAAAGTGAGAGTCCTTGCAGTGCTCTGTACGATTAGGGAAGCCTGCTTCAATTTTCCACCTCCTCCAGGTGTGGAGAGTGGAAGTGCTTTGGGGAGGGTGGTGGTAGGTTTATCTTGGTGAAGGGCCCCAAACTCGTAGCTGGCCTGGAATGAACAGAACCACTGAAAACTGAGAGCACAAGAGGTCAGTCACAATAGAGGAAGGCCTAAGGCAACAGTTTGGGGTTAACCATCTCTGGTCTTTATATTTTACCTAAGGAAACACCAAATCGATTTGAGGGAGACAGACTAGAGAAAGGAGCTGTGCACCCCACTACATTCTGCTGGCTACAAGTTCTCTGGCCAGTGCAGAGCATTTGACATTGGTCTCTCCCACTTTCTTATTATAAATACTATGAACAGAGAAAGTAAGAATAACCAAGGCTCATGGGTCCTTACTAAATGCTAAGCACAGAGGCACTGTGAAGATTAAATGATACAGCATGCAGTGCTTCAGAGAGATTAGGGTTGTCACTGTTCCCATTTTATAGGCTAAGAGACTGGGCCTGACAGGTCAATTAACTGGCCCATGCACTGCCTAGGAGATTGCTCACTGGGAATCCAGCCACAGGTACTTGGGTCCTGAACACCGTGACTACTTGGTGACTTGGTGACTGATTCCAGACACACTCAGTTTTTCTCCCTTCCTATGAAAGTGAAGGGAGGAGGCATTCAACCTCAGGGAGATGGACAGCAGCTAACAAGGTGGGTCCTTAGCATCTCTTTGTAACACTGACTGAGATTGGCAGACAAGACAGAACGTAGTAACAACGCAGTATTTATTTCCCTATGTGTTCCAAAGGAAGGGCTCCCTAAAGCTCAGAAACCAATAGTCCAGAGTAAAAATCAAGTGTGATGTTCAGGGCTAAAGACCAGAAAATTTCCAAAAGCACATACATGGGCCTTAAACATATCTTCTGGACTCCTTGACGTGAAGTAGACTTAATCACGCCTCGCCTCTCAAAGCCTGATTCTCCCTCACTAGGACTGTTTCATGAGAGAGTAAGTGTTTAGGTAGCCAAAGACAGAACATTCTCTTTTTCTTTTTCTATGCTTCTTTCTTTTTTCATTTCTTCTCCCCCTGCTCTCTCGTCTCTCCTCTCCACTCCTCTGTTTCTCCACTTCTTTGTTCCTTCTGTTTCTCTCTCTGTTTCTGTCTCTCTCTCTGTTTCTCTCTGTACCAAGAATTAAACCCAGGGCCTTCACATTCAGCTATGTTCCCGACCTCTTTTTGTTTTTTTTTTTTATTTTTAAGATAGGATCTTGCTAAGTCGCCCAGGCTTGAACTTGTAACATTCCCAGGGAATACGGCCCAGCCAACTTAGTTGTTGCCAATTTAGTTAACAGATCACATGAGGTACTGCAGGCACTAATTCCTCTTTTTTTTTACTCTCAGAACCTATAATTCAGTTCATGACTTCTGGCAATTTCTCTCTCACACATACATCTTATCCTCTCTCATTTGCCAAGTCAGGCTCTCTCCTCTGCCTTCCCTTATTCCATCTGCGAAACTCAAGAGAGACCCCTGTAGTTCAACACTGCAAACCATCAGGGAGGTGCTAGAGACACACCTGGACCAAGGAAGAGGCAAGAAAAGAAGTACAATTTGAATCATAAAATTGAAAGTCTCAACCCATGGAGTTCTGTAGCTATCCATAGAGCCTCTTTTATATCTTCCTTTACAAATATATTAGCTTCACATCAGAGTCTCTGGTTTGGGAAATATCACAAAGGTAATCTGGCTCACTAACCAGCTGTTGTTTGTCTTTCACATGTGTGTTTCAAAGCAGAGCCCCTGGCCCAGGTCTGGTAATGGAAGTTGGGGACAAGGACGACCTTGACTCTGCCCTCCAGAAGCTCTGTACTGCACAGCAACTAAGAGGATCGTAGGGAAACGGGTGCAAGATGTGTGGTTGGAAAGGAGGTCAGGACAATTTTTTTAGAGAACAGGAGATACTCAGGCTGTGTTCGAGTTACAGAGCTACTATTCAAAGCAGGTAAATCAGGAAAGACACGGGCTCTCATGCCACTTGGGGAAGGGAGAGATGCAACTGAGTACCATGGCTGCAGATGCTCCCAGGCCCTCCTCATGTGCTCACTCCCTTTCCCTCCCTTGCACACCTATTTCCTTCTCTGTTACTGCAGACAGTAAACCAGGAAGAAACTGGGGTACAGAAGACCTCCAACTACCACCTCACTTGCATGCCTCCAGAAATGGTTTAATTCTATTTCTCCAGATCTGGTTTGAAAACAACAGGGGCTATAGGAAGGGCTCACTCAGATCAACTGTGACCAGGGACAGTGCCTCATTACAACAGACATGGCCCCTGGAGCTGTCTCTGTGCACTGACTGGGCTCATCCTCAGAAAAGGAGAAGTTGTAAGGGCCACACACCTGCTCACTCCACTTAGACTCTTCCACAGACGTGTCACTCCAAAGCACTGGTTTGACTTTAGCTAAGCGATTGTAGAAGCGTTGCTGAAGACTCTCAGAAACCAGGCTTCCACATTAGTGTCATCAGGAGGACACAAGTTTGAAGACTGCCTTTTACAATGTACCTCACCATCTTGGAAGGGAATTCTTATTGTTATTGCTTGCAGAAAACCTGCTGAGACATGTAAGGTCAATGTTAAGATTTCAGGATTTCACGTGCTCGCTTAACTATATCTAGCCTATGTTCTGGGTGGCCCGAGGAAGTCAAGATTATGACAGGCTAGCTAAAAGCTGGCCCATTCTGTATCGGAACCAAACTCAGATTTAAGTGATATGCAAACTACGCTCTAGACTAGGTGCTCATAAATACAGAGCCCCAATGTTTGCTCTGGCCTGTTTTGTCTTTCACACCCAGGTCTATTTATAGAACATCTCTGACTGAGAAACGTGAGATGGAGCTGGCTCTGCCACCAGCTTCTGAGCCTAGCTGAGACTCATTTTCATCATCTGTACAATAGGAGCATTAGTCAAAATGGCTTGTAGAGCCCATCTGTGCTCTAAAACGTTCTCAGTCTTACCAAGATGTGGGGAGTTCGCATCTGTGCTTTCTTCTTGGAAGTTCCATTTTAGAATTGTGCCTTCCTGTGATTTGTGGGCAAAAAGAACCACAGATATGAAGAGGATGAAGGTGTACTGGAGACCAGAGAGTACAGCTCCCTAGATACCCATTCCTCCCACACTCCCTAATAAATCCCTCCCTGCAGACCCACCACAGGTGCCTTCTCAAACCCATCTAGACTGAGGTCCTTCCGGCCACAGAGGCAGGCGGAGCAAGACTCCTGGAGAGCACCAGGTCTAAGGAATCTTGTCTGGATTTAACAAGTGCTCTGTTACAGTCCCAGCACATAAACCTCCAGAAGTCTCACTTCTCCAAAACTAGTCTGATTCAGAGGCACATAAACAACGTCTCTCACGGCAAACTTTGCTTCTGCTTCATATTCTTCAGCTCTCTGGGAATACCGCTGAGGCACCGAGCTCAGCTGGAGCAGGTTCCTTCAGCGGCGTTCTGCCTCCCGGGCTGCGACTGTTCTAACAGGTACTTAGTGGGCTGGAATCTAAGCACTGCTGAACGGCTCCGGACGGCTGAGCGGCTGAGTGGCTCGTGCAGCACACACCGGGTACCAGCCCTGCTCTGAGCCAGTCCTGGAGGCGAAAGCAAGTTATCTTCACGACGATGCTAGAAGCAGGGCTTTCTCCGGAGGATTCTGATTTACGAAGGTCAAATAGCTTTGCCAAGGTCACTTAGATAAAGGTAAGTGATAAATCAGAGTCCTGTGGCTTCCGTAACAAATGATCACAAACCAGATGGCTTAATAAAACAGAAATTTATTTCTTCTAGTTCTATAGTCCAGAAATCCAACACTGAGGTGTTGGTAGGCTACAGTCTCTCTCCACAGACCCTAGGTAGAATTTCTCACGCTTCTTCCAGCTTCGGGTGGCCCCAGGCATTCCGGCCTCTGGCTGCCTCACTCTGGACTTCACTTGGTCTTTTTTTCAGTGTCTGGGTTTCCTCTTCTTCTTTTCTTTTGATTTTTTTTTTTGGGGGGGAGGGTTGGGTGAGCTACTGGGGATTGAATTTAAGGCCTACATTCTGGGTTATAATTCCAAACTTTTTTTTTTTTTTAATTGAGACAATGAGACTTGCAAAGCCACTAAGTTTTCCAGGCTGGGGTTGAAATCGTGTAGGGTAAATTGTCAAGAGTGTACTCAAATGTGCAACTCTCCTGCCTCAGCCCCTCAGAGTGCTGGGATTACAGCTGTGTGTCACCAAGCCAGGCTCTCTTCTGTGTCTTAAAATAAATAAATAAATAAAAGCACTTGTCCTTGAATGTAGGACCTCCCTAGTAATCCAAGATGATCTTATCTCAGCCTGAGTATCATCACATCTGTAAAGATCTTTTTTTCCAAATAATGCTACACTCACAAATTCCAAACATTAGGAGGTGTATGTGTCTTTAGGGGCTGCCATTCCCTCCACTATAGCCGAGCAGCCAGGATCCAACTCACGCCACCAACTCCAAAGTGTGACCTCATGATCATTGTTTTTTCCCACCTTTACATTATTTACTCCTCACAGATACTGGCAAAATGCCTGCTAAGTCATCTGAGCTTTTCACAAACCATCTCAGAGCTGAACGGTTCCTTTCTCTGTGCTGAACCCACATCTGTGTCCATGATCCTGCAGGTTACCCTACCAATG